>CM041777.1:281065575-281545575 GCA_023374045.1 Limonium bicolor
GCAGCAACGGGATATCCAGTGAATGAAGTTGCGGAGGCTAGACTTGTTGGTGGGGATACCCAGCCAGTCACATATAGTCCACTAAATCCTACAAAAGAACTTGCAAAGGATAAAAAGATGGTGGCTACTCTAGAGCATGCTCACAGAGCTAGCATCGGACAGCAAAGTTGATGCCCTAAGATTGGAACTTATCACAAGTTTTAAGCCTACCCCTAAGGGTGACCCATATAATGAATTGATCTTTAGCGATAGACCTTCTCTAACAACTATTGTACCAAATAAAAGGCCTCGGAGGATGGGAGATATCTTTATAAAGGGAACTGACGTCGGAGCGGGCATTGTAAGTGAAGAGGAACGACGAAGCATCAACTAAAGACCCACATGGCGTGATTCACCAGTCTTTGGCAAGGAGGAGTGGATGATGGATTTCCAAGTCCAATGGTCATTAGCTTTAGCTTTGGTTGGCCAAATATCATCATCCTCCAAGAAGAAATTATGGATCCACTGGATCCATAGGTGTTCAGGATCGCAAGCAATAGTGGAAATAGTTTTAAGCATGAAGCACATGTTTCATTTATGAATATCCTTCATCCCCAGGCCAGGCCCCAATCTTCTTGTTAGTGGTAATGGAACTCCAAGCAAAGGGGATGGGAGATATCTTTGTAAAAGGAACTAACGTCGGAGCGAGCGTTATAAGAGAGGAGGAATGACGAAGCATCAACTAAAGACCCACATGACGTGATCTACCAGTCTCTGGCAAGGTGGTGAATTTCCAGGTACAAGGGTCATCCGCTTTAGCTTTGGTATGAATCTACTGGATCCATACATGTTCGGGATCATAAGCAACAGCAGAAATAGGTTTAAGCATGAAGCACATGTTTCATTTATGAATACCCTTCATCCCCGGGCCCCATTGCTTACTCTTGTTAGTGGAAATAAAACTCCAAGTAAAGGGGGTGGAGATATCTTTGTAAAAGGAACTAACGACGGAGCGAGCATTGTAAGAGAGGAGGAATGACGAAGCATCAACTAAAAACTCACATGATGTGATCCACCAGTCTCTGGCAAGGTGGATGAAATTTCCAGATCCAAGGGTCAACCACTTTAGTTTTGGTTGGCTAGATATCACCATCTGCTAAGAAGAAAATATGGATCTATTAGATCCATAGATGTTCAGGATCATAAGCAATAGCGAAAATAGTTTTAAACGTGAAGCATATGTTCCATTTATGAACATCCTTCATCCACAGGCCCCATTCTTCTTGTTAGTGGTAATGGAACTCCAAGCAGGGGGTGGTATTTCCATGGGGGAAACTAGGAAAGTTTTATAGGGGCTGAATTTTTTAAATAAAATTAATTATTATATTAAAAATGAATAAATATTTTTAATTAAAGATTCAATATAAAAATTAAAAAGAAATATGTAGATTAATATAAAAATAATTTATTAATTAGTAGAATTAAATTACAGTCTATTTTTACTCCTATTCAAAGTGTAAGTTGTTTTAGCTTTTTTATTTGCCTATAATAATTTGTTTGCAGTTAGAAAAAATTATTAATATAGAATAGTTCTAAACTAGTAGCATTTTCTAATAACTTTTACTATATATTATTTTGGTAAATCTAATTTAAATCATTTTGAAAAGTTTGTAATAAAACAAGCTAAACACTTGTATTTTCAACAGACGGAGTAGATGATTACTAGAACTTACATAATAATCAAATTTTGCCAAGCACCTGTGGTTTGGTCGGTAGAGGAGTGGTAACCTAGAACCAAAGGTCTTGGGTTTGAAACCTACCCACTACCGTAACTATCAAAAGAAAACATAATAATCAGTTTCTCTTTCAACTAAATAGCTAGAACAAAAATATTAAGCTTTTTTTTCATTAAATATACACTAAAAAGATTTTTTATAATATAAAGGAAATTTCATGAAATGCCACTATATTTTGGCTAAATCATGAAATGTCACTCAAAAAGAAAGGTCACGAAATGCCACTATATTTGTGTGAAAGTCCATGAAATGTCACTGACTCACTATGTCATTGACCAGAAGCAAAAAAGACAAAAATACCCGTACTAGTTAACAAAGTACTTTTAAAGTTCACAATATACCTTGAAGTGTTAAAAAACTTCACAAAAAATTCAATATGCTACAAAAATAGAGATAACTATAAAAATAAAATTAAATTATTATAATAATAAATAAAAAATATATTAAAATATCATAAACATTAAAAAAGTAAATATTTCTTTAATATTTTTAAAAAATTATTTAGTACCATAAAAAAGAATATAGAGTTTTAAACACATAATTGTACTAATTTTTCTCAAATTAAACCGATATAGTACCATAATTTATACCAATTAATTACCATAATTTATACCAATTAATTACCATAATTTATACAAATTAATTATCATACATTTCCAAAAAAAATTCTACCAATTTAAATTATTTATTCAAAATAAATTATTTTAGAATTTTAATTAATATTTGGATTTTTTTTAATGTATATTCTATTTTGCAGATGACTTTATGTCATAATATAATCTCCCCCCCCCCCCCACACTTCCCCCCCCCCCCACTTCTTATTTCCTTATCGGGTCGTTTGGTTATTAGAATGTTAATTCCTAGAATAAGATGACTGAAATGGAATTCTAAGAATAGAATATGATTTGGTTGACTAAATAATGATAGTTGTAATAGACTTGTAATAAAGTATACGATTACAAATCTATTATTGATAAGTAACACATTATTATTTGTTGTATGATAAACTATAAATTTTAATTATAATGTATTAACTTGAAAATATGTGAAAAAAAAAATATATATTACAAATTAACTAATAAAGTTAACTTTTCTTGATTATAAGAACAAAAAAAAAGTAAATAAATTATTTAAAAAAAATATACCATTTAAATTTTCTGGATAATATTAAATTGATACTATGAATATAGACTTGTAATTATTGAGTATATAGAACATAAAAGAAACATTATACTAGTATGTAATATGAATGTGAATCATATAATTTGAACATCATACTACTAATTCAGATACGGATAAATAGTCTTTTAAAACTATTATTAAGTATTCGAATTTAATAAAACATTTTACTAGGAAACGAACAAACTAATAAAATTACAATGTAAAATTTTAATTATATTTAAATTATTATAGTAAAAAATATTTGTAGTATATTTCAGAGATTAATTATAAGTATTGCACTTACTAAGTAATGATTAATTATAAAATTATTTGTACAAACTATTAGGTTTTAACTATATATCAAAGTTATAAAAGATTTAATACTATATGCTTAATAATTAAAGAACAATTTTATATGGTAATTTACTTTATTTTTCATTTCTTGTCATATCAAGTATTAAATTTAAATTTACGTTTTTGAATTTTATTAATTAAAATTTTAATTTAATAGAATATATTGTTTTAACTTAGAATGTATGTTTAAAATAAAATACTTATTTTATCAACAATTGAACAATATATAATATTGAAATAGTAAGTGATAGCTCTACTCATACATATTTGCTTATAGTCAATTATTTTTTTTATTAGTAAACATTGTTTTCTTAATTCATTGGTATTTTTTATTTATTTTTTATAAGTATATACAAATGGGGGTTGCTATTCGCAGTACAAAATTACTAATCACCGCAGTACAAAATTTTTTTAATTCATATTGACGTTGTACACATGTAATGATGTGTCGCTGTGTTTTTTTTTTCAAAAAATGATATCGAAAGTAAATTTACCGAAGTAGTTTGTAGTTGATTAGTAGCGAATTTTACTAGTTACTTTTTTGTTGGAATCAATACAGGAACCTTTTTTTTGTAAAAAAAAGTGTTGGATTACATTTTTATGTGTTTAATTACATTTTTATGTGTTTATATTATTAATTTGACTTAAAATTAATTTGTACTGCGAATAGCAAATACTTTACTATTCGCAGTACAAATTTTTTTTTTCACCAAACTTAGTTGAATAAGTTTGAATGTTACGGGGACACTTTTTTTTGAAATAATAGATTGAATAACCAAATTTAAGTCAATATGAGTAAAACAACAACTAAGTTAAAGAGAAACTAAGTTAAAACAACTAATTATAGAAAAACTAAGTTACAACAACTAAGTTACAACAACTAAGTTAAAGAAAGACTAAGTTACAACAACTAAGTTAAAGAAAAACTAAGGTACAACGTTTCCCAACTATCTAACCTAGATTGTAATTGATGAATCCAAGGTCCGACAGTGTTTGGATTCTATAAGTGAACCACTGCGGATAGACAGGGGGGAGTGGGGAGTCATGAACCATGCCGAACCTTATGAAATGACCCTGGGGCAAATTCCTATGTGGATCTCTCCTCTTGGGCTATCACGATCGGTATAATTATCGATGGAAGGTATGTGGCACTTGCCGCACCCCCATAGACAGTAGAGTAGAAAACTACTATCGAAGTGTACCTTGTCGCGATCACCAACCCCATTTCCGTGTGCATCCATTTATGTTGAGGTGCTGGCTCTCCTGAATTCCAATGAAGCGCTCTTAACATGCCGTTGTACGGTCCTTCGTTAAAAATGGCCTTGTATAGTCCATTCGCCGGTGCTTGATTCTTCATGTGATTGAACAATGCTACACGGACATCTTTCCACCTCTCTTCGTCTGAATATAGGTAGTCAGCAATGACCCTGAAACCACAATTCCCATCTCCACGAACATCAATATACCCAGTCATATATTGATATAAGTTGGGGTTGAAATTCTGGTAGTATGGGAAGTCGTCAAGGGGCTGGAATCGACTCGGATTTGATGATCCTCTATTACGTGATCTTCTATTTGATGGCGCTCCTTGTGACTGGCCTGCCCTTGGTCGGTTACGCTCCCAAGACGAAGGTTCCGTCGGTTTGGTCTTGAGGGCCCGGTAGGTCTGCCAATCCCAACCTGTTCCAACGGCTCTCCTAATTGGCACACCATATCTGGGTGAAGGAAGTTTTGGAGTTGACTGTAACATTTCGCAATCAGAGTAGGATCATCTGACTGTGCTACCTCAGAAGCTATGTGTCGCCATCTATTTTGTTCTTCCTCCATGTAGGATACCATATCAATCGTCGATTCATGCTTCTCCCAGCTTAGGGTATACCAAAACGATGTATATCCCTCTTGAGCATAGTATACCACTATCCAGCATGTAGTTTAATTTACAAGCGCAAGGTAATCCATGAGAGGTTACCTTGTCACATCCACAGATTGAGCTGTCCATTTGCACATAATTCGTCCTTCCAAGCTCCTTGACTAGCTCATCTAAGCAAAGGGTACTAACCTTCCCGATCAGGTCAGCGATTGGAACCCTCATGTGCTCTCTTCTGTGTTTTGTCCTGGCTGCCTCAAAATCCTTTTTTAACTCCCGGATGCTTGTATTCACATGATCGTGAATCTTTGGAAAGATTACATCCAAAGTGTGTCTAGCACTCCTTAATCTCGCCTTTAGAGAAGAATGTGCGGCCTCCACCCTATCAAATGTTTAAGTAAGTTTTATAGATCTATAACAATCACTGTATTATCTTAAACATTACAAGATTAACAATTTTACCTATTTGTCGTTGTGTTGCCGAAGTGCAACACATTCTTGACCCAAGCCTCCACAAATTTTTCCTTGTATTTCTCCCAGACTGATGCAACATACGTAATGAAACGTGGGTAGCTTTGGTATGTCTCCTTGAAATATGCGTACCTCTCGTTGTAGTCCTGCTCTGTGCTCGAGTAGACAACCGAAGTCCACATTCGGACTGCAGCCGCCGCCCTTCCTCTATCACCCATATAAGTCTCGGCTTTCCCCTGAACGTTCCTACTTATGTGCCACCGACATAGTAGATGATGAGATTCAGGAAATACCTCATCTAAGGCATTCATCAGGGCCAGACATCTGTCGGTGATAAATGTAGAGGTTGTAGTCCGCCCGAGGAGGTCCCTTAATTGTTGAAGTGCCCACACATACATGTCTGTTGCTTCTGATACAAGGAAGGCGAAGGCAATGCTGAAGTTTTTGCCTATACTCGTCATCCCGATGAACTGAACCAAAGGCATTTTTGCTATGTTTGTTTTATAGGTAGCATCAATGCCTATGACATACGGGAACGCATGGAGCAGTAATCTAGATGTAGGGTGTGCAAAGAAGATGGACCCAAGTCGTGTTTGATCATCTAAATTGTGAAATATAATCATGTTATCTATCAAATTAAGATGAAACCTAAATGATTGAAGTTATTTGAGACATACTGAGTTGACTTACTTGGATCTGTAGTGTAATCGTAGTAGTAGTTGTTTTGTCTAGGTCACTCAGCAGAGTCTGCACCATAGATCGACCATCTCTATTTACTAGTTTTGTTTTTTGTATCCGGTTGTATATGTCTTTCCTTGTTGCTGACGTTTCTGGGTTGATTGTTGTGAGCTCGGAATAAATTGCACAGGGGGGCACACCGACTCTGGTTCTCTGGTCGATCATAATCTCCTCCGCCTCAGTCAGGCGTTTTCCCACAAAATGACCCTCTGCCCACTCTGCGAGATCATGGTTATGCCATCCGTTACCCACTTGCAAGAAACACCCGTAGCTTGTGTAATACCCCTTAATTTTAAAAGGGCAACCACATTTCTTTGAACCCGATGATCTGCGCCGGTTGATGACACCAGGTCGTGATGTCCTTCGTGGTTTCCAATACCTCTCGCATGTTATGTGGAAATCTTGGCCCGCCCGAGAACTTTGAATTATGGTGTAGATATGGTTGGGATGGCCAACACTATCTACCCAAGCTTTCGCTTCTTCTTTACCCCTAAAGGCCTGGTTTGTTTGAAATAAGTAACCTGTGTCCACCACCGGAGCTCGATTATACATCTCTTGCATGTAGTCATCCATCTGTGCATAATGATCCGGAACGCCTTCATCAAATTCATCCCAATCTGAATCAGTGGTTGAGTCACTATCCTGCAATAAGGGTCGAGAGAATGTTAGATGAATATTGAAATATGAAATGTTAGTGCGAATATGATTAACAAAGACAATAAACTAAATACTTACTGGGCTTGATATTGGAACATACTCATGATCGGAATCTGAAGATTGACTCATGTTTAGAGAGAGAGCTTGCACAGTTTAACGAAATAAGTGTTGGAAGAGAGTAAGGAAATAGAGAGCTTCGAGAATATGGAGAGAGAGTGTGTGAAGATGAAATGGAGGAGGCATCCCTTATATAGAGGTTGGTCATGAACTAGCCACAAGGTTACAAGTTAAAAAAACGGTAACCTGGTACGTGTACAGTGACCTAGTACGTGTACCTTACCTGACAAAAGTAATTACCTATGGTAACTTTGAATTCACTTTGTACTGCAAACGGTAACCTGGTACGTGTACCTTACCTGACAAAAGTAATTACCTATGGTAACTTTGAATTCACTTTGTACTGCAAACGGTAACCTGGTACGTGTACAGTGACCTAGTACGTGTACCTTACCTGACAAAAGTAATTACCTATGGTAACTTTGAATTCACTTTGTACTGTAACTGCAAACGTAACCTGGTACGTGTACCTTTCCTGACAAAAGTAATTACCTATGGTAACTTTGAATTCACTTTGTACTGCAAACGGTAACCTGGTACGTGTACAGTGACCTAGTACGTGTACCTTACCTGACAAAAGTAATTACCTATGGTAACTTTGAATTCACTTTGTACTGCAAACGGTAACCTGGTACGTGTACTTACCTGACAAAAGTAATTACCTATGGTAACTTTGAATTCACTTTGTACTGCAAACGGTAACCTGGTACGTGTACAGTGACCTAGTACGTGTACCTTACCTGACAAAAGTAATTACCTATGGTAACTTTGAATTCACTTTGTACTGCAAACGGTAACCTGGTACGTGTACCTTACCTGACAAAAGTAATTACCTATGGTAACTTTGAATTCACTTTGTACTGCAAACGGTAACCTGGTACGTGTACAGTGACCTAGTACGTGTACCTCACTGACAAAAGTAATTACCTATGGTAACTTTGAATTCACTTTGTACTGCAAACGGTAACCTGGTACGTGTACCTTACCTGACAAAAGTAATTACCTATGGTAACTTTGAATTCACTTTGTACTGCAAACGGTAACCTGGTACGTGTACCTTTCCTGACAAAAGTAATTACCTATGGTAACTTTGAATTCACTTTGTACTGCAAACGGTAACCTGGTACGTGTACAGTGACCTAGTACGTGTACCTTACCTGACAAAAGTAATTACCTATGGTAACTTTGAATTCACTTTGTACTGCAAACGGTAACCTGGTACGTGTACCTTTCCTGACAAAAGTAATTACCTATGGTAAATTTGAATTCACTTTGTACTGCACATGGTGTGTTTGGTACGCTTGATTTTAGTAGTCGTTGAACTAGCCGTTGGACATGTCAGTGTTACTCAAATATTATAAAAGTGGGTATTAGTGTCCCAACATACTCATTCCTTACCCCGTGCTCTCTGAATCTGTCTAATTACATCTTGCTTGAACTCTTCACACCTTAATTCCCATTTCGCTCCCAAAATCAAATGGAGTTTCCTTTCTGTTTGCACGTTAATTATGTAGCTACTTTTGGTCGTCATGGAGCACAATTTGATAGAAGAGTGGGGCACAGACGCGTAGAAGTTACTATGCCATATCCTAGTAATCTCCGGGATCTACAACGACGAGTAATTCGAGCACTACAGTCCCTCCTCGGCAGAATAAACATAACAACAATGGTGTATTTGGGGCTGGAGGGCGACTACGAGTGGACTTTTATTCATGTACGAAATGATACATCAGTTCGCCGGATGATGGAGAATTACATGGAGTATAATGATTTCATCGCTCATATTCCATTACTTGTTATTTATGATCCTATTGAGCCCGATGATGATGATTTTCAACACCAAGAACCAATTTATGAGATGAGACGTAATGTAATAGCACGGGGAATAGAGAGACAAAGGTTAGGAAATAATTAGGTTATTGGTTATTGCGTATTTGATCTTGTTAGTTCTCGTGTTGTTATAATTTTCGGGATTTATAATCTTTAGTAGATGTTTGGACGTGGAATAAACGTGTTGTTATAGTTATTGACTTTCATTTATGTGATTCATACGATTTGGAATACTGATCGTTAACGTTGAAAGGAGCCATGCATTGTGTGACGACACCAAATTGTACCAAATTCTTTCAACAGAAACAAAGGCATTCCAGGAAGTTTAGATTGAAGTTGGTCACACATCTTTTCTTTCTTAGGAATTTTGACATTTTGATATATTTCATTTCTCGTGACATATACAATCTTTGGTACATGTTAGATATTTCATTTCGACACTATCATTGCTGGAGAACATTCAACGACCAACAAAGAATTTAGACCGCCCAGAAAGGGATTGATCTTAAGAAGCACATTTGTCAAATACTGATCGTTAACTTTGAAGTGAAACAAGCATTGTGAAACGATGCATTTCTAGAAAATTTTTGCCATAGTCTCCCCTGTTTTTCTTATCTCCACCGGTTCTAAGAACCTCCACAAGGTCACCAGCATTGTCAGCAACAATTCCACCATCACCAAGTCCTCCAGAAAAAAACTACAACCACAGAAATTGTACTACCGTCTAACACACCGAATGAAAATGAAAGACAACAAACAGTTCCAAGATGATACTAAAGTTTATTACATCCAAATCCAAGATGACAAGCACTAGGGTGCACCATGCTGGCGCTGGTAACTATCCCATATGTACAAAGAGCTGAACACATCCACAAGACCATCAGTTGCAGCCCTTTGTTCTTCTTCTGGCATCCCCTGACGATAGTATGACCAGTCCCATGCATTGTTCTCTTGGTAGTACGGGCGTGCAAGCTCACTTGCCTCAGACAGTAGCTGTAACACACTTGGTCAGGTAAGTACACATAAAAAATAAAAGTGATATTTAATGATGTACTATGACAAAAAGAACTTACTAGACAGGGATCTGGACGATGAACCATGGTGGTCTGATAAGTCTCAGGGTTTAGGATCTTCGGGTGTGTGTGCTTGGTGTACCAATCTAGGTAGAGTGGGTCACAAGCATGCAACCGCGCATTTGTGCGCGTATACCCTGGAACCAGCAATTTAGGAGTGTTTTCCCACAAACAATACATGGGGGAGTATACACAGGTGTAGGGCTGGGCTTTTCCTCTTTTTTCAGACCTTGGGTTGGGTCTAATAGGAGGTTCAGGGATATCCTGAATGTAACCAAACTGGCGTAGACAGCGACCAGGCATGTATGGCTCATTCAACCCCAAAATCTGGATGTTACCTCTATACCATGTACCCCCTCCGTGAACATTAACATTATCTTCGACCGTAGGCAACCAATCATCTACAATGACATTAATAGTAAATGTAACCAACAAGGAAAGACAAAAATAATAATGGTTCAATGTGCTAGCAACTACAAACACTTACATTTAGAGCAGTCAAAGCGTCTAGATGCTCACGATATCCTTGCAGTGAATGATGATCCTGCACTTGAGAGGTAGATCTCACCCATCTTAGAGCCCAAGGTCTATCATCATTAGCATGCCAGTCCGGGCTAATCGCTGGTCTTAATGTAGGGAAGTACGCATAAATCCAGCACTGTGCATATAAAACACTAGAATGATTAAGCAGTAACAATTATTAATACTCAGTGAGTTATCATATACTAGATGCACATTATGACACATACCTCAAGTAACGTCATAGAACCACCTATCCCACTGGAGCCGGCACGAGATGCTATCCCTAGCTGGCGATATAACCATGCAAGAGTACCAGCTCCCCATGCATATTTACGAAGCTTGGTACCTTTCTTCACAGGAGCTACTAAACTGAACAGCTGTGGACTTAGACGACCATTTGATTTTCCAGCTAATATGGTGGTACCAATCATACAACCAACCACAGGCCTGCTTCATTGCCTCTTCATTTTCATCCCTACATTGCTGCAACAAGCTCGAAATCGATACAGCACCGGTATTCCACAGTGCCTCTGTCATACTCTCAACATCTGCCCCAAAATTAAGACAATCAGCCATTACCTCTCTCAAAACAGTGGTGGATGAATCCCCTATCAATGTTTTTCCGATGATGGGGATTTGCAGTATCATCCACACATCATGCAGGGTAATCGTCATCTCACCAAACGGCATATGGAATGAGTTTGTATCAGGCTGCCACCTTTCCACAAAAGCACTGATCAGGGACATATTGTTGTATGGCATCGTAATATCCTGTAGGTGCTCTATACCAGAATACTCAAGCATCTTCCTTGTTCTTGGTTTGGAAATTTGATCTTTTGGCCAGCAGGTAAGCATCACCCTACGGGATTTGAAACTCAAAACCCCACGATCCTACATAATGACCAATATTTAACACTTACAAAACGTAGTATGATATTAAATGATCAAATACATGAGAAGATAGAGAACATACCTTAGCCGAGGTCCATAAGTCAAGCGCCACATGACCCCCGAAGCTAGTGATAAGGCTAGTGAGTAGTGGACCGCCAGGAACTGGCACCTCTGTCAACTTCCACGAGGTAGGAATGACTGGAACCATCGCTAGCGCTGCTTCCTCGTCAGTGTCATCCTCCTTATCCATGACTTCATCATCTACATTATCCTGCTCCTCATCCACGTCGGGTGAGTCCTCATCATCAGCACCACGACCATCGTCATCAGCATGTGGCGAACGCTCAGTCATCACATGGTCCTCAACAGCACGGGCAGGTGATGGGCGTGGTGGACGTGATGAACTACCACCGCCTGACGGAGCAGTCTGGTGGCTTGATTGCCCTGAGATATTGAAGCTAGAGCTGTGCAGTGATCTGTCCGAAAAAGCACTACTGGATGATGACAACTCTGGCATGCGTCTCCTCGGTATATTGAACACCGCCGAGTCATCCTCCGCTACCATTGGTGGTGCTGGTACTTGAAAAGCCGGGTCGTTGGAAGATTGACCAGGATGGAAAGATGAATGGCGTGCTGCTTCCATGCGGGGGGCAGGATTACTCGGCCCTTCACCAGGAGCATGTGAACGACGACGGTACGAGGCCGTCATAGCCTGCTGCACACCCCGGTCTTTATTCTTCCTCTTCGTGACATGTCTCACTGCTTTTTTCAGACGATCCATCACTGCATACGAATATCACACAGTTATATCCCTCATTCATAACATAAAAATTCAAACATTTATAATCATATCATTCACAATATTACAATTCAAAAACAAAATTCAAATATTTATAAATCATTCACAATATTAGTTAGAATTCAAAAAAAAACAAATTAAAACATTTAAAAATCATTCACAATATTACAATTCAAAAACAAAATTCAAATATTTATAAATCATTCACAATATTAGTTAGAATTAAAAAAAACAAATTAAAACATTTAAAAATCATTCACAATATTACAATTCAAAAACAAAATTCAAATATTTATAAATCATTCACAATATTAGTTAGAATTCAAAAAAATAACAAATTAAAACATTTAAAAATCATTCACAATATTATTATACAAAAATAAACAAATTAAAACATTTAAAAAACATTCAAAATTTAAAAAAAAAAAAACACGGTCGAGCAGCTCTGCTACTCTCCCTAGCCGGAAACGAGCACCGGCGCTCCTCTGCTGCTCCGGCGTCGAGCACTGTCGCGTCTCGCCCCAGCTGGACTCGAGCAGCTGGCCTCCTCGGCGTCGATGTCAGGCACCAGCGCAGATCCCCCGAGCAGCCGACGTCCTCGCGACCACCAGACTGGAGCTGCTCCAGTCCTCGCCCCCTCCTAGTCCGAGCCCCCTGCCTCCTCGCCCTACCGGAATCCGAGCAGTGGCAGTGCTCGCCTATACCGGAATCCGAGCAGCACCAGTCCTCTTCTCTTTTTTTTTTTTTTTTAAATTTTCGAAATTTTCATGCTAGATCTAGCTCAAATGATGTTGAATTTCAAAAAACTAATACCAAATTCATACTCAGGACACCCAAATCTATAAGTTGAAAAAAAAAATCGAAAAACTCACCGGAAAATTTTTCCGGCGGTGGTTGGCGGCGGCGGGTGGCGGCTCCGGCGGTGGCTCCGGCGGTGGCTCCGGCAGGTAGAAGGGAGGATCAGATGGAAGAGAGAGAGAGGAGAGATAGTGAGTAGGAAGAAATGAAGAAAATAAGGGAGTTTACGCTATATATACGAGCGTTTTTTACCCGAAATTGACGTTTTCAACTGCGATTTCAATACAACGTTCCGAAAGTGTAACAATGTTTGTAATTTAGTCAAACACAACATAAAATGTCATTAACTTATGTGGAGTCACTATTATAACGTTTAAATGCGCTTAAAAAGGGGTTTAACGTCTTTTATACAGGTTTATAATGTTTTGTAACAATCAGAGTGTTTTTTACTGTTTACGCTCAAGAAATTATTTTTTAAAAAAACAAGAGTTACAACACGACATTATTACTGTGTACAACGTCAATATGAATTAAAAAAATTTTGTACTGCGGTGATTAGTAATTTTGTACTGCGAATAGCAACCCAGTTTTTTATATTGTTTCCAGGAATAAACCCTAACTTGTTTAATTAATTTAAGTACCTTCCCGAATGTATTTTGACTTGAAATTTTAACCACAGATTCCTTATAAAGTCTAGTTTATTTGATATAAATTAATATGGGTTTTGAGTTTTTAAACGTAAGTTATAATTTTTGCAAGTTTCGGTTATTGTGGAATTATCTGGATAAATTTAAAGGATATCTTTGTGAAATAAAAATTTTATAATATGTCTAAATGTTATAGTTACTAGATATTAAATTTGGGAATTTTTGGACAAAGGTAAATGGGTTTAAAAATTGTATTTGTGAAATTTTCATGAGATTTTCTTATAATATGGTTTTTAATTTAACAAAATTGGGGTATAGTTTGTTAATAAACTTTTAGGGTTTGGAAAATATGAAAAGAATAAATTAATATTTAGTAGCAGCATATTTATAAATATATTGGTTATTCATTTTTAAGTAAAGTAAAAACTATATATATATATATATATATGTTTTATAATATAGAAAGGAATAGAAACTTATATTAAATTAAGAAAACTAATTAATCTACATTTCTGATTACTATATAATATGGAAGTTGTTATATACCTATGGAGGTTAAGGGAAATATTTTATTTTGTAAACTTTATGTTATAGGTGGATTTGGTTAAAGGTTAATAATGTAATTAAATACAATAAAACTTCTTAAGGAATGTTTTGGGAAAAACCTAATGTATTATATACTCATGTGAGAGGAATTAAATAGAAGCTTATGTTAAATCAAGGATTTAAATTAATTTACATTATCTATTATACAGTTGGGAGTTAATACTTAACGTTAACTTGGAAAATACTTTATTTTAACCTATTTATATAATACGTTAATAAGTGTAAGGTTAATCGAGGTAATTAAATAAAACTACTTAAATAATGTTTTAATTAAATCCTAGTATAACTATACATATAATAGACATAATTAGAGGAAATAAAATACCTTATCCTATAGGTAATACCTAAGCAAATAAAATGCCTCTTGAAGACTAGATGTGTGTGAGTTGTAAAGGTGATTTAGTTTAATAAATTTCTTAAAGAATGTTATGGATAAATCTTAATATTTATGGATTTACATATATATTAATATATTGAGAATAGCAGAGGGAAATAACATTTCTTGTGGGAAGAATAATTAGTAGAGTGTATATATGTACCTACTCAACTTTAGGTCTCTAATAAAATGTTGTAATAATTAGCCAACGTTAATCTAAAGGTTTAATTAAATTAACCCCATGTCTAAGAGTAAGTAATTTAAAATTTCGTTAGTTGTATCTATTAGACAAGAAAATTTGATGGCGTAGTGGGTTAAGTTTAATCTGGAACTGAGTCGAGGTTGCACATTCGAACCTCGCATAATCCTTTTAGGGAACTTAATTAAAACAACGAAAACGTAGCGCGGGCTTGGGCTAACCTACTGGGCCCAAGCCTGTGAACTCCGAAAGCCCACTTTAACAATTCAAAGAGAGTTTGGGCCACTCTCAGGAATAAATTCTAAATCATTCCAAACTAAACGAGATGGGCCTAACAAAGGATTTAGTTAACAAGTCAAGCCCAAACCTCTGTAAGAGAATAATGGTCAACCTGAAACTAGTAATCAGTAAGTGAAGAAGACTGTTAAGTTTATAAGTCTCTTAACTAATCGACACTTGGAATACCTGAATCATAGGTTATTAGTGGAAGTTGCGCTTGCACATTTGGTCAAGTTTGGATTATTGCTTCTACACGTACCAGGTACGATCTCTCGTACTCCGATATTTCTGATGTTTGACCTATGAGTTGTTTTCGAGAAACGCTAACTGACTTTAAGAGGAATTTAAAAAAAAAAGAAATGGTTGTGTGATTAACTCGGCTTGTCTGACTAACTGAGCCTTGTATGTGAAACTCACTTGGGTATTGGTTCCTTCCCTTCGGTTGTTCCACTGGACATTGATTACTTGGGGTTTACGCTTCTGCACTCTGTAGGACTGAGTGTTTTGGTATTGCTCTGGGTAATTGGTGATCTGGTGGGAATTTGGAAAAAGTCATCTTTGGTATTCTTTCTTTGACTCTGGATATTTGTTTCATCCATGAGTGGGGTCATTGCTGTGACGTGCGCGCGTCTTCATCGGTAAACAGTAAAGGGTTGTATATCCCTTGTCCTGAGAGGACGTAGTTAACAGTAAGGGGCTGTATATCCCCTGTCCTTAATGGACGTTCTTGGCGGTGGGGGCCATCTCTCCCAGTTGGTTTCATTCCATTCTTGAGTTGCTGGTTTTGGTTTTCTCTCATTCATTCCTAGTCCTCGTGACTACATGGGTCTTTCTACTCCAACTTGGAAATGGATCTAACATAAGTAATGATTGTTCACTAATTCTTGGGGTGGTGTTATTACTAACTTTACTCTTCTGTTATTTGTCTCCTTTGAAATGTTATGTTTGACTTGGTGTTTTAAAAGGGTGTTTTGTTTCGCTATTTTGTTTAAGTGCTGTTCAAGTTATTGTTTATTCTCAAGTTATATTAAAGTTTTGTTTTTAGAGAATAGTACCAGTTCCATTCCAGGGAACTGACTCACCCTCCCGGGGTGGGCTGCTTGGTTTAATCTTGCAGGTACAAATTATTATACAGGTAACCACGAAGAGTGTGAGTAACTGGGATGGTATTAGGATTTTTGGAGAGGTTGTTGTAATTTATTTATGTTTATTTCATGTTGAGTTTTCTCGAGTTCAGACCGTAGCTTTTGTGGATTGTAAGTTGTAAATTGGTGAGGGTTGGTGCCGGGTGTTTGGAACCCGATGGTCTGTACGCCCTTCGTATTTTTATTTCCGCTTTAAATACGCTAAATAGGGGTGTTACATGATGCCCTGAGCCATGGTCTGTAAGGATAGATTCCCGTTGGAGGATCGAATTGAATTGGACAATCTTTAGTGATGTGAGGTAAGAGACCACATAAGTAGTAGATAATGGGTATTTTCTGGTAAGTTACTCTAAGAAACGAGCCACAACCTTCCACCGAGACCTTAACACGTCATAGGACTAGTTTTAAGATATCAAAGAGGACTCTGAACTACAAGAAGTTGTCCGTTTGTCTTCTATCCTCGTCGCTGTCTATAAGGCTCCTAAATTTGTTACTAAGCTTGTGAGCGAATTCCCTGTTGAGGAAAATGACTGGAACATCGTGGATCCTAACCCACATTGCAATCCAACAAAACCCATGGTCAGTCGGAGCTTTTAATGGAACGATGACCTGGAATAGAATAAGATGTTCATTAAAAGACCATGGACCGCGATTGATAATTACTTGCACGTTGTCCTTGCTAGAAAACTCAAACTAAAGGAGCCCTGTGCCTATGCCCCGAATCTTGAAGTCTTCATCGAGCTACTACACGCGGCTGAGTTTGCCTTTCATGGCCCTTACATCCACCAACTTTGGTAAGAAGTGTTTACAGAGAAGACACCTTTCCGAGGGAAAGACATGGCTGGTAGCAACGTCATCCAGAGAAGTGGTTTCTCCTTCCTCCGAGGTAATGGTGAGTTCCTCACTTTTAGACGAGATCTTGTCATATGGAGTATGCATCTGACTCTCAGCCATGAAGGGTGGTGATGATGAAATATCGGTTATGGGAAGGGAACTGGAGTAGAAGGATGAATGCGGTTCCGGTGGATTGAGGTCAAAGAGAAGGAGGAGTTGAATGACAACTATTGCCTCTTTCCCCACACATTCGTGCAAGTTTAGCAAGGATGAACTCATTCCCAAGGCCCAGCAAGAGTTTACAGCCCTTGGAAGTTGAATCATCCACTAAAGACAAAGAGAGAAGACCAAAGAAACACTAGAGACAGAGGAATAAGATAATAGGGATGTTGGAATGTTACAAATTAGAAGAGAGGAATTCAAAGGGAGGAAAGAAAACAAGCTCCTGTAGAGGGGAGACACCTTCACCCCTTACAAGATTTCAATTTATTTTTGAAGATGGATAATGACATATTAATAATTAAAGGCAAATATGCATAGGGATACATAGGTAACCTACGTATCAGATAACTAGGGATTTACAAAAAGACCAAGGAGAAGGGGTGCAAAATATTCCCTAACGACATTCAAAAGTGGCATAGAGACCACAACACAGGAAGGAGTTATCGAGGAAGGGGCCTTGGAGATTATAGTTGATATCATAATATGTTAAGCTAAAAAGTACTATATAGTACATAAAACATCAAGAAGTTAATTAATGATAATTTTATCGCTGGAAAGAAATGAGGATAAATTAATGAAGAAGAGTTTTCTTTTTGTCATTGAGTAAGGACGATATTTCGTTTTCCATTCATCGTCCTCCAATATATGTAAACAGTTGAACGTAAGGCATGATACTCGTCTATATTAATCATCTATTGCAATATTTTATTGTTTTTTATTAGAGAGCTACATAAGTAGCAAGATTTGACCAGATCTGGTCTACATAGCTTATGAGAGTTCCTAGCCAAAACAGAACTAGAGCAACCACAAAGAAAACAGAGATCCAAGTAGAGAAACTAAATAACAACAGATATGCCCCATAGCAGATTTATCCCTAATTCACACCAATTCTTTTAGATTTGTTGTGATTAGAAATGTGCTTAACGATCCATACAGATTCCTAACCTTCTTCCCTCATTTAAGCACCTGCACTTAGGTGGACATGACCACTTCCATCCAACATAAACCAACTTGGTCAAACACTCTTTTGTTTCGGGTTCCCCACAAGCTGTACACATCGACCATGAATGTCACTCTCCACAGATTGCCAGCCCTGTGCTTGGGTAATAATTCACACCAGGTGTTCAAACTATTTTTAACTTCAACATCCAACATGCCATTAACTTCCTACCATTTCATAAGTTCCGCCCAAACTTATGAGTTTCGCTGCACCTGTCCTTCGTCGCTAGCCTTTTGTGCAGCAAAACCAACAAAAAGTTCAATTCTAGGCGTGGGCGCAATTTGTCCATGACTTGCACCAAGAGCTTTGATAAGATGGGTTTGTGTGCATTACTTCGGCATAAAATTCACCGATTGAGGTTGATTTCTGTTCCCACTTTTTATCAGGATCTGGTAAATGTTTGCTAGTGAACTCCTTGGGTACGGAAAGTGGATGCATAAGCTCTGTATTTTAGACACTCTTGTGCTTCAGATGATAATTTTGTGTGAGTTTGATTTTTGTTTTTTCCTCCAAAACTTGGGACGCTTGATGCTTTATTTGTTGTTGCTCTCTGGGAGAGGTCCACCTGCAGATTAATTATTGGTAAAGAGTTTCCTTCGACTGAAGTGGGTCGCCCTTGGTTTGGGCTAGTTACTAGACCACCCATGAGGCTATAGGGTCATCCCCATCTTGGCTTGAAGAATTATCGTCCGATATTGGTGAGCACTCTCTTAGTTCAGCATCACAGGCGTGGACTGTTGATGAGCCCTCCTCCTGGCCTGCATAAATTGAAGGGGAAACTGGTTCCTAGTCCCAAGATAGTTCCTTTTTATTAGGCTCATTGGGCCACCAGAGAAATGGCCCAATTAATTTTATAGTCATCGTCATTTTACTACTCACATTAATTGCCTACCATCCCATCATTTGGTGGGTTCCCCATAATGTATGCTTTTCACCGACGTTCCATTCCTCCATGCAACCGGCATATCTTTTCGGCTGGCTAATGTCAGAGAAAACCATTATACTACCCTCTTTCATAATTGCAACTGCCCGAGTTGGGGCTTCTCTGTTTCCAGGGGAAGGACTTTGAGTTTCTCATTGATCCACATGTCCCCTGTCTAGGGGTGTGCAAGCAGTTGAAACGGATATCCATTAACCGAAGTTTAAAATACAGTACGGTGTTTGGTTTTTTGGGTTATAATTGAATTATCCAAACTTAATACTAATATCCGTTTTAACCGATAATTGTTCTAACCTATAACCGTTTTTTATGTTACACTAATAACCGTTAACCGCCCGATAACCGAAGTTCTTGAAATAACCAAAATAATCGAACTTTCTAAAATAACTGAAATAACTGACCTTCCTAAAATAACCAAAAAACTCAAACTTTCTAAATAAACCGAAATAATCAAAACCTAAATCTAATTGAGCGAGTAGTAAAATATTATATAATATTATTAGGTTATGAAAAAAATAAATTTTACAAAAATATTTTTATAAAAGTTCAGTTATTACGGATAACCAAAGTTTAAAAATACAATATCCGTTAACCGAACCGTACTTTATTACGGATAACCATTTTAACCGAAATGACCAAACTTTTGTAAAATGGTTAAAAAATATGTTAAGGAATCCAAAAAAATAACAATTATTCCTGATAATCGAAATAACCACCCGTTTTCTCACCCCTACCCACGTAGCTAGAGTCAATATACTTGCGTGAATTTCATTGTTTCGGGTGGCGCGTTGGGAATTACCCATAGGGTTCCGTCATGGATTGCACCTTGAGATTCATTTTAGGGTACCCTTACTGCTGTTTGTAGGCAGCGGCTGATATACTGCAGGCTTTCATTTGCAGTACTGTTGCACTAATCAAAATGGTGAGTTTTGGTAAGTTTTGCGATCGGCAGGAAAAGAATACCAATTACCTTTGCTGATCGTTTGTTCTCCTCACTGACGCAGAGACACTCATTGTTCTCCTTTATAACACTGATCCATCAATGCACAACACACAGGTAACACACTCGGCAACCTTATTTTATTTTCCCCAATCTGATTCGTAAATTGATTCTCAACATAACAGAACTTTCCTCAAATTTGATCGATCAATTATATCCAACTGATGATAGATATTACTAGCACTTTCCCCCTTCTAGATGGAGTCGTTTTCACTTGTTGTTCGGCAATGTGTGTGAGATCTATATGATCAGATTATTAAATTTACACTTAACGCTCTTTTATTATAGCAATATGGTCAATCCTGTATATTCAATTGAAGATAGGTAACTCAACACACAACTTTTTTTCCTCAACATGGTCGTCGATGAGCATATCCTGAGTATATGCAACTGAACACACATATCAACATTATACAGATGCTAACCATATACAGATAATCATGTTGTTTAGTTAGTTGTTTTTTGTTTATAGTTTTGTGGAGATCTTTGGATCGTTGTCTTTTTTTTTTTGTTTTTTTGCTTACATTAAGTGTGTCTTGATTTTTTTACTTAGATCATAGTTTATGTTTCATTGATTACAATTGCGCACTCTTGTTTGTGTGTTTTTTCTTTTGTTGTTCAAACAAGTCCATGGTCTACAGTTCCACCATTTTGTATGTTTACTGTTTTTTTTCTTTTCTTTAGGATCAATGGTGTTCATAATTGATCTTAAGTATGAGGATCTTGTTGAAGATGAAGAAAATGATAATGGTATTCATCAAACACGTCATTTATATAAAGTTCTATTATTTTAAGTTTTCTTAAGTTTTGTTTAATTATTACACTCCTTTTATTCTCTATGTCTAATCTTCTTTTTATTTTTTTAACATAGCTCATCAATTAGTTGAAGATGGGGGGTCGACAGTGGCGATTGAACCGAATGCTCCCTCTTCTTCTAATTCGGTCATTGTTAATGAACAATGTGCTCCATCTTCTTCTAATGTTGTTGTTCTTGATGGAAATATATCTCCACTCTTAGTTGGTGATGATCATGTCTCTGTTAACTCTGCTGAAATGCACAATATGAGCAACTCACATCATATGCATCAGGTTAACCTCTTGTTCTTATCAGGTTAACGTTTTGCTCTTATCAGGTTAACATTTTGCTCTTATCAGGTTAACATTTTGTTCTTATCAGGTAAACATTTTGTTCTTATCAGATTAACATTTTGTTATTATCAGTTTAACGTTTAAATTATTTTGTGTTTGATAAGTCAACTTTTAATTTGTAGATTTTGTAAACCCTGGTGATGAAGAGTCATTGAAGAGGTTGGAGTTTGCCTCTATTGAAGAAGTGAGGAAATTCTGTGTGGACCATTCTATCCGTGTTGGTTTCTTGGTGAGGGTTATGCACCAGACCAAAAATCCCATTACTGGTAAAGTTCGTTGTGCTAGATACTCTTACAATAAAGAGGGGTTTAAGAAAAATAGTGTTATTGATCCGAAGAATTTGAATATTCTTCCTGACCAAGCTGAAGTAAGCACAAAAAAGTGTTGGACTTTAAATGAGACACAGATGGGATGCAAAGCAACCATTTACATTCTTTTTGATGAAGCCAAATCTGTATATAAAATCACATAGTGGAATGATAACCATAAGCATTCTCTTAAGCCTCCCAAAATGGCGCACATGTTAAGAGCCAATCGTCAAATAAGTGATGCTCAATCTGAAATTTTGACGTCTATCAATGAAGCTGGTATTAGACTTCGTTCTTCTTCTGACTTCATGTGAGGAATTACTGGGGGGAGGGAGTGTGTAGGATTTATGAAAGTTGATTTGAAAAATCACTTGAGTAGAAAACATGAGAAGGTGATGCATCATGGTGAGACGACTTACTTGTAAAAGTACTTTAGGGTAAAAGCTGCTCAAAACTCTCAGTTTTTCTATGAAATTGAGGTTGATAATGAGGAAAGAATTGAAAACATTTTATGGGCTGATGCGAGGATGTAGATTGATTATTCATTCTTTGGTGATGCTCTTACTTTTTATACAAATGTTATGACTAATTCAGGATATCATCCTTTAGGTATGTGTGTCTTTGTTTCTAATAACCTTTACCATTTATTTTTTTATCATTTTGTTATTACTCATTAGGTTTCCTTCTAACATTTATTTGTTTAAAAAAAATAAATTGCAGCTGTGTTTGTTGGCTTTAATCACCATAGAAATACATGTGTGTTTGGTGTTGCACTATTGTATGATGAGACAATAGAGTCTTTTATTTGACTTTTCAGAACCTTTCTTCGATGTATATCAGATAAGACTCTGAAGAGTATTTTGATAGATCAGTGTTCTTCAATAGCTACTGCAATTCGAGTTGTTTTTCCTTCATCTTTTCATGGTTTGTGCACATGGCATTTAATGCTGAATGGTGCATGAAATCTTGGATCTCATTTTACTCGAGAATTCAAGACATCTTTGAATCAG
Organism: Limonium bicolor; assembly: GCA_023374045.1. Lineage (NCBI taxonomy): Eukaryota > Viridiplantae > Streptophyta > Magnoliopsida > Caryophyllales > Plumbaginaceae > Limonium > Limonium bicolor. The sequence goes on from CM041777.1 coordinate 281,088,344, forward strand.
TTGATTTATGGCATGGAGACCGAGGAGGAATTTGACATTGCTTGGAATTATTTGGTTGATACTTATTTCCCTGGTAGACGTCCATATGGACATCCTTGGTTGCAAAGACTATACAGCAAGAAGCATCAGTGGTCCTCTGTTTGGATGAGGAGGTATTTTACAGCTGATATGCATTCAACCTAACTCAGTGAATCTTTTAATGGGTGCATTCGAGGCTACTTGCAACCAGATTATAATGTGGTTCAGTTTTTCAACAATTTGAGAGGTTGATTGCTGAAAAGAGACACATTGAATCGAAGCTTGACTTTGATTCTATGAACCAAGTTCCAGATACTTCTTTTATGCACAACTCGATTGCATCACAAGCGGCTAAAATCTATACCCCTAGGATATTTGCAAGCTTCAAACATCAATTTAGTTGTATTTTTGCTCAGCTTTATTCCGATGGATGCTAATGACAATGAGCAGCTGAGTCGCTTTTGTGTGTTTAAAGTATGTGATGATGGTTCTCACTTGGATGAATGTATTGTTTCAGTAGGTATTTGTGCTTCCGACTCTGATTCTACTGTGTTGCATTGTTCATGTTTACTTTTTCAGAGCTTCAGGATCCTCTGTTGTCACATTTTACTTGTGATGGATGTACTGGCTATCATGGATTGTAAATCTTTATGGAGTATTCCATCTAAGTATGTTCTTCCTAGATGGACAAGAAGTGCCAGAGCAGCCGATGATGTTTATTTCTCCACTCCTCTAGCATCAGATTCTTTAAACTTGGAGAATGTTTATATGGTACTTAGTAGGAGGCTGAATATGATGACTAGTTGAGCATGTACTAGTTCAAATTTGATGTATAAGGTTACAGCTGAAGTTGATGCGCTTTCCATCCGATTTAATTAATGACATGACTAAGATTCATGAAAACACTGCTTCAAACAGTTGCAGTGTTGCTAATTCAGAGATAGGTTCTTTTATAAATTCTACCTTTTGATGTTATTATTTTTGTGACTACCTTTTTTGTTTTCACTAATGAGTTTTATTCTTTTCTTTACTGTTTGTAGGTGATACTGCTCGAGATTTCCCTAGTAAATCAATGAAGGTTGAAGAAAATCCAAACTGTTCAAGGAAAAAGATGAAAAGTCTTGCTAAGAGTAGGTTACAAAAAACTCAAAGGGGAAAAATTATTCTCAAGCTGTTGAAAAAGATTTTTTGAGTTCTTTAACATAGCCCCCCCCCCCCCCCCCCCCACTTGTAAATCATACACTTTTTCTTTAGGATATATTCGTTCATTGATTGTAGATCATACACTTTTTTGTTTAACTCTACTATATTTTCAACTTTGTGTGTCTTCATTTCATTTTTCTAAAATGGTTAAATGGTTAACCTATCACTAAAAAATGGTTAACATGTCAAGCTTAAATGGTTAACCTGTCACTTGAAAATGATTAACCTGTCGCATGTAAACGGTTAACCTGTCACTTCATTTTTCGAATCAATATGTGGGAAATTATCTACAAGGAATCATAGTTTAATGTGAAAACAATAGAAGAATCGGAATATCACAATGGCATATAGATACATGACTGGTACCTACTTATATAATAGAAGTAGATGAAGTTTTATTCTTCACCAAGAACAATGGCAGCTACAAGTTGGTTAGCTGTCAAAAGTCACGTGTTCCAATCATTCACAATTAATACATTATAATGCCCTCATTGACTTGACAATTTTTTAAGGTTTATGGTTTAGACCCTAAAAATGCATTCGACGTTTTAATATTTCCTAAGGTGGTTTTTGGGTGGGTTTGTGGTGTAGGGTAATCTTTTTTTATTCATTTAATTCTTTATAATGCTGACACTAACTCGACAGTTTTTTAGGGTTTGTGGTTTAGGGATTAACTACAAACCCTAAAAATACCTTTGACATTTTAATATTTCTTAGGCGGTTTTTGGGGTGGGTTTGTGGTGTAGGGTAATCCTTTTTTAACTTTTTCAATTCTTTATAATGCCGACACTAACTCAGCAATAAGCCTTCGACATTTTAATATTTCCTAGGGTGGGTTAGGGTAATCTTTTTTAACTTTTTCTATTCTTTATAATGTTCAGAAATATTCCTTCGACGTTTTAATATCTCCAAGGGTGGGTTTGTGGTAAGGTTATATTTTTTTTAACTTTTTGTATACTTTATAAAGTCGCACCTGACTTGGTAATAAACCTTCAACTCCGAAATTTTTGCGCGGAAGCGAGACCCCAAGGGGCTCTTATGGATTAGATCATGAGACCAATTAGGCATCACCGGCGTTGGGTGAAAGACCCAACCAACCTATTACTCAGTGCAGATGGAACAACCATCCACTTAGCCACAAGCAAGAGTCAAGAGTGGACTTAAACCTCCCAACGACAAGTCCTTTCACTGACTCACATTCCCGTGGCCCAAATGCCTCGGTCGAATGCCAGGCCGTAGCTCAGACTGAGTCAACTCCGTCCCTCTCACTGCAGCCCGAGTACATGTGCGTCCCTTAGCGGCCGCACCCGTCCTCGGCACCATCAGAGCCGTCCCACAGTTCGGCAGGTGTTGAGTCCTGGACAAGGGCGGAGACAAGGTGCGACGTGGCCCGCGTTAGCACACCTTACGAGTCATTTTAATATTTCCTATGGTGGTTTTTGGGTCGGTTTGTTTTTTGGAATAAATAGATATGTATATATATTAATGATAAGAGTCAATGTGGCAGCAGATACATAGAAGCCCTATATATCTGATAACTAAGCATGACAAACTGCTATAGGGAAGGTGGATATACAAAAACCACCCTCTCAGTAAACAAAAATAACCTCGGGCTTGCCCTTAATACCCCAGCTCAATGATTACAACAACCAATTCAAAAGATATACAAAAAACTACTCTTAGGAGCAGAGAACTCTATCAAGCGAATCGAAGTCAGTACTTGGGTTCCTCATCTTTGTCCATATGATGGCCTTGATGGAAGCTTTAATGTCAAAAACAATGAGAGCGGGGTCCCTCGCTTGGTTGGCCATGGCTCGCTTGCATCTTTCTATCCAGAGGTGGTAGACGACACTAGTGACTGCTGCTCTTTTCACTAAGTCAATCGGGCGGGACCTTTTACAGTAGCGGATGATCCAGGCTGAGCAGCTACGCAGACTTTTCCGGTTGGTAGGAATTCCCAGCCAGTCACAAATAGTCCACCAAACCCTGATTGAGTACCTGCAATGGAAAAAAGGTGGTTGCTTGTCTCTTGAGCACGCTCACAGAGCCAACATCTGTTAGCAAGACTAATGCCCCAAGATTGGAGCTTATCACATGTTTTAAGTCTACCTTTCAGAGTAATCCACAGAATAAATTTGGCTTTGGGGGTAGCCCATGTTTTCCAACAAATATTGTACCAATAAAAGTTCTGGGCTGGGGTGGAAATATCCTTATAGGATGAACTAACCTTGGGGTGGGAAGGGTAGAAATTGAAGAGAGAGATGGCATCACTGGAAGACCCACATTGCTTTACCCACCAGTCCCTGGCATGGAGAATAGATTTTCAGGTCCAAGGGTCATTACCCTTAGCAGTGATCGTCCAAATGTTACTGCAGTCGGGTAAGAAGAGCTTATGGATCCATTGGATCCAAAGGCGCTCCGCATTATGGGTGATGGCTGAGAAGGTTTTGAGCATGAAGCACATATTCCAATTGTGGATGTCCTTAAGACCTAGACCATCATTTTTCTTGGTGTTCGTGAGAGTGCTCCAGGCCACTGTAGGAGAAGCATTACTGTCCGCATCACCCGACCAAAGAAACAAACGGAGGCACTTAATGACTCTTTTGATAACGTTTTTTGGTATGGTGATGCAGGAGGCCCAGAAGCCCACCATAGCAAAAAGGGTGCTCTGGATGAGGGAGAGTCTACCCGCAAAGGAGAGGGCTTTGCTACCCCATGCCGAGATAGCTTTACGAATACTGTCTAGAAAGGGGTTAAAATCTATAACTCTAGGTTTCCTAGCCGTGATAGGAATTCAGAGGTAGCGGAAAGGAAAAGACCCCAGGTTAAACCCCATGAGGTGAATGATTGATTCGGCATTAGTGGAGTTAACACCTCCCAGGAATAATTCAGATTTTGAAGGGTTGAGTGATAGGTCGGAAGCTTTAGAGAAGAGGTTGACCTTGTTGAGCATCAGGGAAATGGAGTTCTGGTCACCTCTGTAGAATAAGAGAGCATCATCAGTGAAGAAAAGGTGGGTGATACTAAGGGATTTGCAGGATGGGTGATAGCGAAAGCCAGGAGTGGTCGAGAGTTGGTCGAGCAGCCTGAAGAGCATATCCATAGCAAGGGTAAAAAGGTATGGAGAGAGCGGATCCCCTTGACGAAGCCCTCTTTCCCCTTTGAATGGAGCAGAGGGGGAGCCATTAATGTTGATCGAATATGTGGTGGTGGTGACGCATTGTAAAATCCAATTTCTAAACTTAGGGGGGAAGTTGATGAATGAGAGGGTGTCTTGGAGGAAGGTCCAGTTGGCGGTGTCAAAGGCCTTCTTGATATTCATTTTCATAGTGCATCTCGGAGAAATATTGGCTCTCTGTAATTTTTCATAAGGCAAGAGCACAATTGAATGTTATCCGACATAAGTCGGCCTTTAATGAAGGCTCCTTGGCTTGGACTCACAAGAGAGGGAAGGACCCTCTTAAGTCTATCTGTAATGGTGTATGGTAATCTTTTTTTATTCATTCTATTCTTTATAATGCCGACACTGACTCGACAGTTTTTTTGGGCAGCCCCAAGAATGCCCCAAACGCCACATTGTTTATTGCATTTCTTTTGTTGTTTTGTCTAGGGTCTTTAGCCAATTTTTTAGATATTTCATTCAATCTTTTTACCATGCATCTGCATCTTATACTTTCTGGTTTGACCTATAAAAAAATAAATTTAGTTAGCTACAAATTCACTATTTAATCATTTCATAAAACCATTACATATATCTCATTACTGTGAGAATAAATAATTTGAAATTTTACCTGATTGTCTTGATGTTCACTCATACTACTTTTCTTTGAAGATCAAATTAGTTTGTTTTGTAACCCAAGTTACAATGCTGTTTGAATAACCAAAAATCAACCAATCAGGGATAAAAGTTAACCAAATGTAAGGCAAATGAAAATGACAGGTTAACCAAATACAAGTCCCAGGTTAACCAAATGTGAATGACAGGTTAACCAAATGTGAATGATAGGTTAACCAAATGCGAATGACAGCATGTTGAAAAATTACTTAAAATTAATGAGATGAATCTCTCTACTGTGTGGTTGAATGAATGATTCGGCAGATAATTAAAGAGAACAGTCAGTTACTAACCACCGTGAATCTCACCTCACAAAATTACTTAATGGTGGAATCTGGAAACTCTGTACTCACGGCACAGATGACCGAGTTACGGTATAGGCTGGAGTCACTTAACAAGATTATAGCCGTGGTTGTGATGAACCAAAACAACAACAGAAATTATACTACTACTGCGACTAATTTCGGTGAATGAAGAGTCATGAGGAACGGAGCTAGAACATAAATAATGCATGAAATACAGAGTTCAAAAGCCTACATATGGCGGATTGTGACCATTTGAGACTTACCAAATGGCGGATTGCTTCAGTCTCGAATAACACCAGAAACTAGAGTTAAACAATTGCTTCACTATGAATTGATGAGCTCTGTGAATTTAGGGTTAAGCTAGAATGTATCGATTTTGGGATAAAACTGTATCGATTTTGTGTAATTTAAGGGAAATCAATGCAAAGAGCTCTCCAGGGAACATTGTTGCTCGTCGTTGGAAAAGAGTTCGAGTTGAGAAATTGTTTGTTTCTTCTTTTCCGTTTTGCTATTAAAACTTACAGCCTTCTTTCTTTTCTCCCCATATATTACCTGCAACATATGAGCCGCACTCCTGTTTGTACTGCTATGGTTTCCGTTTGACTTGCCCGGTTCTCCCAATCTCTTCTGTCCATACTTCAACAACTCCTACCCTTCCAATCTAAGATAACTTCGACCTCCTCATTGTAATATTTATTGTTCTAGATTGAAACCCAAAATTTTATTAGCATCAATATGGAATTTATTAAGCTTTTAACACAGAAAATGAAGCCTCAAAGAAGCAAGCGTAATCTCTTAACGGTAAAATCTAATCTGGTGAAGAACTCTGGAGGATATATCCACAGTTATTACTCTAGGTTCTTTCAGTTCACGAGAACACTCCTGCTCTAACTACTTTCTAATCAAGCTTTGTTATAGAAAACCTGCAATTAACACCACTTGTGTGGGCCTCATTTGCAGCATAATCCCCGATTTTAACTTACTCCCCTTACAATTCAAAGAAATTAATGATAAGCAACACATTAAAACCCTCATCATCATTGAGACGACGAAGAGCAAGAAGTCGTGGTCTTTTCAAGCACTTGAAGCGCTTCTTTCATAGACGGTCTCTTCTGCGGCATTAAGCCAGCACACTGAAACCCCAGCCTAAAGACACTAGTCACGACTTCTTCCTTCCCATGAAAATCAGCCCTGATCGTTGCATCAGCCATCCTAAGTGCCCAGTACCTATCCTCCACAACCCCATTACCCGGTGTCCACTGCCCTAACTCCCTGTCCAACAATAGTTTACCACCAGTTAACAGCTCGAGCAGGACTATCCCGAACGAGTATACGTCCCATTTCGGGCTCGGTTTCAGGCTCTTCATCGTCTCCGGTGCCTGGTACGGTGACGTAGTCGTTGAATTCCCTGCGGAGTGGCTGCTATAAGGGCTGCTACTGCCGGCTGATGCGTCTTGGTACGCACTAGTACTAGGCCAGTCTGTAGTGGTTAATCTCTTGCTGCCGAATTGGCGGCCGGACCAACCTCCGGGACGATTGCCGTAGATAATCCAGTTGATTCCTAAGTCGCTGATTAAGGGTTCCATTTCTCGGGTTAGGAGAATGTTGCTTGGTTTAAGGTTGCCGTGCACAAACTTCTTCTCGTGGATGTAAGTTAGACCTCTTGCGACTCCGCGTGCTATCTTGAGCCGGACTTCTAGGGTTAGGTGACAAGGTGAGGATGACCCTGCTTTTTCTGTACGTCAATATAAGTGACATGACATGACATGAACACACATCAGCTAAGCAACAAGAGTAATGTATTGGTTGAACTGAAAAGGTAGTGGTACGTGTTATAGTACACTTGACATTATTGGCCATTTTTTGGCAGAAGGAAGGAGGTTAAATTGGGAAATAAGAGAGTAGTAGTAGTAATAACTTTTAGAAGACAAAATGAGATACTACTACAGTCCCCGTGACCCATGAGCATTTTTTGCAAGTAGTGCTGACAAGATTTTGCTAGTAATGTCGGGACAAAAAGAGATTCGGGTTAAAAAGAAGAGAACAAACAGGATTTTTTCTTTTTTTTTGAGAAACCAGAAGAGAACAAACAGGAATAGCTAGCTGCTGGTGCAACATGTCATGACGCCAATTATAAAATAATGACGCCTAGAGGACTAGAAATCAAAGTGACATGAACATCAGCTAAGCAACAAGGAAGCAATCGGCCAAAGTGCAGAAAAAGACAGTGCAATCAGGTGACATTTCAGAGGACTAGAAATTTTAATAATCTAAATCGTGAATAATGTGGTATATATGGAACATCAGGATAACATTCATTATTTGGTTGTAGAATCAAGAAATAGTATGTAGTATAACCTAAGAAAGTATGCTATCTGGTTTATGTCCGTCTTAGTATTTTTTTCTAGTGGTTTTGTTTTGTTTGTTGTATAGGTGATAATATGTTATTTAAAAAGAACCCATTACATACCTAAAATGCTATAAATCGAGGAGGCCAAGGAAAGGTTGCAAACACAAATTATGCATGCATTTTTGTTAATGAAAGCGAAAGCCATAAGATGAAAGTGTGCTTTGTCAGGCTTTTCCAAACAGAGACGGACCATATGTAACTGGGTTACCACTTACCATTGTCTGGAGAGTTAAAAATCATTCACATTAGACCAATTTCACGGCCTTCTAGGAGAAGCATCGAACAATCATAATTCATAGTACTATAAGATTTGCAATGAAGTCAGTATGAACACAAAGACAAATTGACAGAAACCGCAGGTGCAATTATGGGCGCGTGTTACTGCTTTTTCATATGTCCCTGAAATGATGCTTCTGAATCTCTAGAGTATGTTCTTTAAACTAAGCTACACACTATGGCCCATGACGCTATAGACTTCAACTGCTTTTGACACAATTGTTTCAGATTCCTTGAGGATTGACTTATCCCAAGTATCTTTCAATTAACAGTTTAAAATGACTTGTTCTTACGATTTGAAAAACAGAGCAACACAAGCAGAGAGACTTACTGTAACCGGAGATGGAAGCCAAGCTTCCATTATCGACATAATCAGAGATGATAAGCTTCTCATCACACCCCCAGTAAAACCCTCTAACTCTCACCACATTCGGATGTCTCAACTTCCCCATCGCCCTCACTTGTCCCTCAAAAGTCTCCTTCTTTATCCTCTCCCCACCTAAACCACCACCCCCAACAACCCCACCTCCACCACCAGCACCATCACCAATCCGCCGCACAGCCAGCACCACCCCACTCTGAAGCACCGCTTTGTACACGATGCTCGCACCACTCGCCCCCAACACATACGCTGACGCCTTCAACAGAGTCTCCATGTCCATCTCCGTCTCCCCGTCCACCATCACCAGTCTCCCCCCGGCCGCGCAGTCCTCGCTCTCTGAGCTTGTTCTGGCTTCCGAAGTAGACGCCACCTCTGATGAGGACCCGTCCCCTCCCCGGCTGTGGAGACAGCAGCATATCTTACCGGCTGAAGCAGGGCTTGGGGTAGATTCGAACTGGAGGGATAATTGATGGATATGGGTTTGGGTGTGTGTGTGGATATCTCTTAAACCAATTTCTTTCCCGCCAATGCTGCTGACTCCATTGTTCACACTCTTGCCGGTGAATGGTGGTCGGTTGGTACTCGCTGCAGCGGTTGATTTATCAACACCGGGCTTCTTCTGATTCCGTTCCGCTTTTCGCTTCCTCCACCGATAGAGATAGAACAGTCCTAAACCTAACAGGATGATTCCGGTTATATCTGCTACCGTGATGCCCACAATAGTCATGGGTTTAAGCCCATTGTTGGAGCTACCGTCATCGCCCGGGACTGTTGGAGTGATATCGGTAGGATTGCCAGCCGACCCGTTAAATGATTTGGGTATGACAGCAATGGCTGGTGAAATCGAAGTGGGTTTGGCGGCGTTAGGTGGGTTGGAGAGGGAGGAAGGTATCACGCACATGTTCTTCAATGGCTTCCCACAGAGATCCGGGTTTCCCGCAAACGCCTCCGGTTTTTGACTTATAAGAGCCTTTGACGCCGACGGGATTTGACCCGTGAAGTTGTTGAACGCGAGATCAATTGTTGCATTCTGTGGTACATCGGGAGAGAAAAAATCTGGCGGAATCTCACCGGAGAGTCTGTTGTTGGACAGGTTAAGGAACCGCAATCTGGATCCACCGAGATCAGACGGCAATGAGCCGTTAAGAAGATTGAAGGAGAGATCGAGAGTCTCAACTAAAGAGAACCCGGCCGGTAAAGCGCCTGAGAAGTAGTTTCCTTTCAAAGAAATAACGGTTAAGTTTCTAAGATCTCCAAGGCTGTGAGGAAGAGGACCAGCGAGTGCGTTATCAGAGAGATTTAAGTGGGTTAGTGTTGCATTAGGGGAAAGAGGTGGGAGCTCACCGAAGATGACATTGTTGGCAAGGGAGACATTTTGGAGCTGAGAGGAGTTGAAGAGTGTAGCGGGAAGTGAGCCGTTAAGGAGATTATTGGATAAATCGAGGTGCTGGAGGTGGTCAATGAGACCAATGTCGGGTGGGATTGAACCGAAGAGTTTGCTGTTGGGGAGGGATATGGCGGTGACACGGTAGTCACTGGAGTTGCAAGTGACGCCGGTCCAGAGACATGGTGTTTGGTCGGTATAGTGCCAGTTTTCGAGGATTGATAGTGGGTCGCTGAGGATGGAGTATTTGAATGCCAGTAAGAGGGATCCGTCTGAAGTGAGAGATAGGGATTTAGGAAAGCCGGAGAGGAGAATGAAGATGGTGAGGAGGGAGGAGGCGGTGATGGGAGGGTCACTTCTGGTGTGGATGTTATGATGAGAAGTCATTCTGTTGACCACTGCAGCTGCTGTTGCTTCATCTGGGCATGACAGCCAAGAGAAGAAAGAGATGTACAGCTTATTAAAGAAGGGATGATCTGAAAAAAGAGAGTGGGAGAGAAGTTTAACAACTTCAGGGGAATTTGCTTTGGGTGACCAAATGAACGCGGCAGAAAAGGGGAAGAAGAGTGGAGAGAGTGAGGACGCAAGCTGAACGAAGTGGTTTGAAGAGGTGGTTTCTCGGGGGAGAGTGGTAACTGTTGTTGGCCAAGCACGGAAATATCGATCAAAGAGCGAGGGAAAGAGAATAGTTATATACTACTGTCTCCGTCTAGTCATAAGTGTCGTGTTTGTTTTGTTGGTACGTTTTTCCATTTCAATATTAAACATATAAGATAAAATAATTTTTAAAAATTAAATTGTATAATATATAGTTTTTTATATAAAAATTCTATTGTACAACATAGATTTATAAAAATATATCATCTTATATGTTAAATATTGAAGTCAAACGAGACGTCCAAAAAGTAAATTAGACCGTCAAGGTGGGAGGGAGGGAGTATTGTTTTTTATTCTGGTCTCCAGGTAAACCCCTTTCTTTATTCTGTTGTTATGGGCATTGGGCTTGGCCAGACAGATGCAGGTATTTTGTATTAGTTGGGTTGGGTGGGGTATTGGTATTATATAAACAAGAAAGTGGGTAGCAGAAGAGGAGTGGGGTTGGGAAACGCGAAAAGGAATCCTAACATATATGCATGGGACGCTCGGTTCATTCATATGGGAACGGGACCTACACCTAAGAAAGAAAGAAAAAAACATTTTAGGGGAATATGCACTATCTATTTTATTTTGGATCCGGGTTAAGTGGAGTGAAGTTAACCATGATTATTAGGTTGAGGTTAATTTAAGTGAAAATTCACGATAAACCCCTGTTTTCTTTCGTAATTCATAATATATCTCTGTGTTTTTTGTAATTCAACTTTAAACATGCTTAAATGTTGTCCAAAATTGATGAAAGTTTACATGGATGATGCTAAAGTGTTATATTTTGTCCAATATCAAATATGAAGTTTTTTAAGCTCACATGTGACCTGTGGGACATTGGCATGTTCATTGGGTCCCACAGGTCATATGTGAGCTTAAAAAATTTCAAATTTGGAATTGGACCAAAATATAACACTTTAGCATCGTCCATGTAAAGTTTCATCAATTTTGGATAACATTTAAGCATGTTTAAAGTTGAATTACAAAAACCACAGGGGTATTTTGTGAATTACGAAAGAAAACAGGGGTATATCGTGAATTTTCCCTTAATTTAATCACGATAAATAGGATTATTTGAAGTGATAATTTTTTAAATCCTGTTTGACTAGTGGTCGCATAATACTACCTCCGTCCCACTTTGACCTTCCTGTTTGCTTTTTGGCATGTTTTTCTACTTCAATATTAAACATATAAGATAAAATAATTTTATAAAACAATTTTCCATAACATATAGATTTTGACATAAGGATTCCATTACAAAACTTAGATTTGTAAAATTATGTCATCTTCCATGTTAAATATTGAAGTCAAATGACAAGTTTAAATAGTAAAGCAGAAGGTCTAGGGACGGAGGGATTACATTCAAAATAAGATTTTTACATTTATAATAAAAACTAACTATTTTTATGTGATTTTCTGAAACTAAATCATCAAGTTATCCGCGGGATTTTGGTAAGCGCACCGTGGGTGATTCTACCTGGCTAGAAACAATTCTCACTTGCTGACTTGCATCTCCCCACAGTGACTATGGCCTGCCTTCCCCTGGATCAATATAACATTTCTTCTCCGGTCAGTGAAACTCAAAACGCTCTTTTGACTCGGGGCGTTCGATCCCTGCCAGCGTTTTTGCTCAAACGTAGCATATTAATGTTTTACAAATAATGTGTGAATAAAGAGCATATATTAAAAAGTTTGCTTTTTCTAACATTTAGTTAAGCAAAATCTAATTAAGGTCGCTTGGTTCTGCACGATTAATCTCATATTTTTACTTTTTGACTACCATGTGTTAGTTTATTATTTGTTAAAATCTAACCCAGTGTATATGTGTTAGTTGGTTATTTGTTAACTAGGGGTAGATTAAAGGAAAAGTTTGTAAACCAAGCTTTTTGTTGAAAACTCGGAACGACCCTTAAAAGATGACATCTGTTTGCTACTTTTTTTTGTAAAAGAGATTAATCTCTACAATGTGACTATCGAACGGGCCCTATACAAATTACATGTACTCATTTGCCATGTTTTACATATTTCTCAGGATCTCGATACTACTATACCCCATAAAGCCGGCTAGGTTTAGGCCTAACTCAGAACAACGGTTTTCTCAGCTCTAGTGCACGACAAGTCACAGCCATAAGCCTGCACAACAATCCTCCATTTGTAGGTTTTATGTGATTTAGACATAAATCAGCTTGGTGATGCTGGCTCTTCACTCTTGATCGAATAAAACTTACATTGCCAAGAGAGTTCATCCGATGCTTTATGGTTGAACATGTTGTCGGTTACAACAACTTTACTTGCGAAATTTGTGACCAAGGAACGCATCCAAGTACTCACAACGTCTGACTATCAACGTTCAACTTCCACTAGCCTAAATACTCGGAACCACAACCTTACGACAAGCCAGGTCTGAATTTGTGATGAAAAACAGTCAAATCTCTTAATGGCTCCAGAGGTAGTGCTATATAAAGAGCCAAGGTTTTCAGTTGCAAGTGCTAAGAAGATCACATTGAGAGAGTAGAAGAAATGTATCGATGAATATAATACTGTTTCATTGAATTCTGAAGACATTACAGACTGGTATTTATAGAACTAATGACTCAGATATAAGACTGAGATACACTTATTATAAGATGAATACTAATACTGGGCCTAAGACCAATGGGCCTGCGATAGTATCTTAGTATGCCCCCGCGATCGGAACAGTGGTAAGACCAAGAGACGATCGAAGAACGGTAAATCTAGGAGCAGGAAGAGACTTGGTGAGAAGGTCCGCCAACTGCTGCTCTCCTGCTAAGTGTGTTACCATCAGAGACCGAGATTGAACACGCTCCCGAACAAAATGATAATCCAGACCAACATGCTTAGTCTTATAGTGCATTACAGGGTTAGCTGCAAGATAAGTTGCACCCAAATTATCACAGTATATCACCGGTGGCTTAGATAAAGGGACACGAAGTTCACAAAGCAATTGTTGGATCCAAATCAACTCAGCTGCCCCAGTAGCCACTGCACGGTATTCTGCCTCCGTGGTGGATCGGGCCACAGTTTCCTGCTTCTTAGAGAGCCAGGAAATAGGAGACGAACCCAGAAAAATAACATAGGCAGATGTGGATCGACGAGTAGAGCTATCAGTGGCCCAATCAGCATCAGTGTAACCATTAAGAGAAATAGAAGAGTACCGAGGGAGAAACAAGTGAAGATGACTTGTCCCATTCAAATAACGGATAACACGTTTCAAAGCAGACCAGTGAAGTTGGGTCGGGGAATGCATAAACTGACATAACTTGTTTACCGCATGGCAAATATCTGGTCTGGTGAGACTCAAGTACTGCAGACTGCCAAGAATGCTGCGAAACAAGGATGCATCTGCAAATGGTGGACTGGTAGCATCACCGAGGTCAGTAGTAACAGCAAGAGGAGTAGCAACTGGTTTGCAGGAGACCATGTTGCTTTTGCCACAATTTCTGCAATATATTTAGTCTGTGACAGATAGATACCTTGAGTTGATCGCTGGACCTGAACACCAAGAAAGAATGACAGGGATCCAAGATCACGCACAGGGAAAAACTTTTGCAAGTGAGTAACAAATTTGTCAATCAAGCTGGTGGAAGAGCCTGTCACAATTATGTCATCGACATAAACCAGCAAATACAGCACATCCGCACCAGAGGAGAACACAAACAGAGATGAATCTGACTTAGCAGCAGTAAAACCAGCTGAGATAAGTGTAGTGCTTAATTTCTCAAACCAGGCCCGAGGCGCCTGCTTTAAACCATAAATCGACTTATTCAACTTACAGACAAAAGATGGTCTGGTCGCATCAACGAAGCCTGGAGGTTGCTTCATGTAAACATCCTCTGTTAAGTCGCCATGTAAGAATGCATTTGATATATCCAATTGACGTATTGACCAGTCACGAATAGAGGCGAGGGCCAGCACCAGACGGATTGTGACAGGTTTGATGACGGGGCTAAACGTCTCCAAATAATCGAGACCATAGGTCTGAGTGTATCCTTGCGCGACAAGACGCGCCTTGCGTCGTTCAATGGAACCATCAGAGTTAAGTTTGGTTTTCAAGATCCACTTACAGCCCAATATATTCGCATTTGAAGGAGCTGGAACCAGAGTCCATGTGTTGGTTGAGAGCAAAGCATCGAATTCCTTGTGCATTGCCTGACACCATTCAGGATACTTAAAGGCTTGTGCAAGAGTAGGAGCATCAGGTATAGAGGAAGAAATAGCAGTATTCCAAGCAACAGTCCCATCTGTTCGAATTTTGGGCTTAGATATATGTGCTCGAGAGCGGGTAGTCATGGGGTGCAAAGGAGCTGGGTCGGGTGATAAGGGAGGAGGAACTGGTGCGAAAGGCATGGGGTCACTAGCTGAAGAATCAGAGGTAGAAGATGAGCGTGAGGAATCTGAGGCCAAGAAAGCAGGTGGACTATGTGTGGAGGTTGTCGGAGATACTGGTGAAGCTGTCGCAGGAGAACTGGGTATGGTAGCAGAAGGAGAACTGGGTGTGGTAGCAGAAGGAGTGTAAGTGTATGTGACAGCATCAACAGATTCTATATATGGTGGTGGGGAAGGAGAAGTAGATGCTGGTAAAGTAGTAGTAAAGGGAAATAGCTTCTCATCAAATACAACATCACGAGACACATATATGCGACCACTTTTGTTATCCAAGCAGAAGTAACCCCTATGTTTCTGGCAATAACCCAGAAAAGTACAAGGAGTACTGCGGAAGGAAAATTTGTGCATATTGAAGGGTCGTAAGTTGGGCCATACTCCACATCCAAAAACTCGTAGCAAGGTGTAATCTGGTGGCTTTTGAAATAAGATCTCAAATGGTGTCTTCATTCCAAGAGGTACAGAAGGAGTACGATTGAGAAGATATACCACCGTAAAAAAAGCATAATTCCAGAACTTGAAAGGAACTGAAGAGTGGTACAGTAAAGAGAGACCCTTATCAACAATCGTTCGATGCCTGTTCTCCACACTACCATTCTGAGCATGTGCATGAGGACAAGTGACACGGTGCACAATGCCCAATTCTTTAAACAGTGGAATTAATGCAGTAAATTCTCCACCACCGTCTGTTTGCACAGCCAAAACAGAAACAGCAAATTGATTCTTAACAAATGCCAAAAATTCTTTGATTGCAGATAGCACACCTGATTTAACAGACAAAGTAAAGAGCCAGATGTACTTGCTATAATCATCTACTATTGACAGATAGTAGCGACAGCCATCAGAACCAAGTATCGGTGCAGGACCCCATACATCCATAAAAAGCAATTGAAAGGGTTTTGTGGATCTAGATGGAGACGGGGGATAGGGAAGAGCATGAGTTTTTCCTGCTCTACAGCCAGCACAGAGAAGAGACACTGGTGTCTGTTTGTTATTACAAGCTAAATTGTTTTTATTCAAAACATAACTCGTGATTTTATCAGATGTGTATCCTAAACGCAGATGCCAAATGTTGCAGTCAACTTTGGCAGAAGAATTCGCAGACAACAATCGAGATCCAGACGACAAAGCATCAGATCCAGACGACAAAGCATCAGCTTCAAGATGATACAGCCCGTCCTTAATTCCTCCCTTGAGCAGAATATCCTGAGTATCCTGATCCTTCACAACAAAATGAGACTTATGAAACTCAAAGAAGACTTTATTATCTTCACAAAACTTGCGAACAGACAGCAAATTCTTTGAGATATTTGGCACATGAAAAATATGTGATAACAGAAAATCACGATGAGAAAGAGAGAAGCGTCCTGTGCCTTGATTATCAATCTGAATCATTGAGCCATCACTCATAGACACAGCATCTGTTCCTGTATAAGGATGAGAGGCAATCGACAGATTTGACAAATCATGAGTGAAATGATCAGAAGCGGCTGTGTCGGGATACCATGACTGATCAGAAGCCGAAGAATGTTTATAGTTTGCGGAGGAAAAATTAGCTGTGGGCTGAGGAGACAAAATAGGCTGATACGAGTGATTATATCGATGGTAGCAAGCATTGGCACGATGACCTGGTTTTTCACAAATCTGACATACTGGCCTCGTATCATTCTTACCATTAAAATAGTAATAGCCAGATCCAGATCCATTTCCATAACCAGATCCGGATCCTCGACCGCCTCCATTGTTACGACCTCGACCACGGTAACCACCGCGACCACCTCTGTAACCACCGCGACCTCTGAAATTTCCTTTCTCCCGTGAGGTGTTATTAGCGACAACAGTAGAATCAGAAGCAGTGGTATTGTGATTAGCAGAGAGATTGTTATTGGATGTAGTACTTGCGGCATGTCTACTGATGCGATTTTCAACCGCCAGGAGCTGGCTCATGACCATGGATGCATTGAGTTTATCAGACTGACTCAAAAGAATCGTGGCAATCGAATCAAATTCATCGGGAAGACCGTGTAAGATACAATGACAAAGCTCATTCTCTGTAATGGCAGATCCAGCTGCTGATAATGAAGAAGCGAGCCGTTTAGCCCGATTAAAAAAACAAGTAATAGAGTCGGCATCCTTTTTCAGAGAATACAACTGAAACCTCAATTGTTGAAGACGCGCCGCAGCCTGAGAAGCATAAATCTCATGAAGATAACTCCAGATTTGAGAAGCAGACTCACAATCTATTACCTGTCCTTGCACATCTTCTGTTAGTGAGGTCATGAGGATTGAAACGATTATCTGGTCACGTTGATGCCAGATCGAGAATTCGGCATCCTGATCTGAAGACGGAGGTTGCTTCGATCCATCTACATGACTGAATAAATCGTAGCCTCTGAGGTAAGATTCAAGTTGACGCTTCCATAGAGGATAGTTCTCTCCATTAAGTTTGTGAAACGAAGCAGCTGGCCCTACGAGGTTAGGAATGGTTGTTGTGGTGGTGGTGGATTTTTGCCCGGTGATAACCGGCTCAGGATTGGGATCGGACATTGGAGCTCGATGGAGTGGAGCTCTGATACCATGCTAAGAAGATCACATTGAGAGAGTAGAAGAAATGTATCGATGAATGTAATACTGTTTCATTGAATTCTGAAGACATTACAGACTGGTATTTATAGAACTAATGACTCAGATATAAGACTGAGATACACTTATTATAAGATGAATACTAATACTGGGCCTAAGACCAATGGGCCTGCGACAGTATCTTAGTAGCAAGTGTATGTTTCCGCCCAATACTTCCTATATTAGGGAAAAGTCATCAGGAAAAAGAGACATGTCTCCTATTACAAGTTATAATTCATATATCTAGCTATTTAGAGCTTTTACACTTATTTCTTCATATGTTGTATTGATCTATCCGTTGAGAAGTGAGGGTTGGAGTTAGGCAGATTTTGTTTGCCTAACCCTAAGTATGAGATACTTTCTTGTAATCCTAAAACTTCTATCAATAAAGTTTCTCATTCTTGTATTGGTGTTTTTGTTGATGGACTTCGTCCATTCACCAAAAGAGTCATAGTGTCTCAACGACTTACATCTTGCAACACTTTGAAGTTCGACCATCAATTGACTACTTCCGCTTCTTGAGCTAGTCTGTTTGGGTCTAACAACCCAGAAAGACTACGTCAGCTCCATCTATCCCACAAAATTGACTATGTCAGTCACATTTCGATCGAGAGAGTCTATCCGAGTCTAACAACCCAGATAGAATCCGTCAGCCCCATTGATCCTATATCATTGTTGCACACACCGTGGACTAAGGCATTATCAACTAACTATTAAAATAACATAAACAAAATGTATTTACCATACAAAAAATAGTGTCAATTGAATGAGGATTCTTTAGGTTAAGTAAAAGCATTTTGACTTAGAACCAAAAGATATAACAATATACTTGAAGGTGAAGTTTACCACTCACTAAACCATTAGGAAAGAGAGAAATTCCAAAAGAGAACTTTCAATTAACAAATATTATGAGTTGTTATAACCATTCACAGTTAGGGGTGGCAATTTTTACCCAACCTGAAAAACTGACCCAAACCCAACCCGTAAATAGCGGATATGGGTTAAGGTTGTTGACCCATTTAATTTTTGGGTCAGCTATGGATTTACCTATTAAATTTTTGGGTTGGGTATGGGTTAGAAGTCCTAACACGATTTTAACCCAACCCGTTTAGTTTATTTTATTAAAATTAATAAAAAATAGATAAATATGTTTCATGGGTATGTATTAATTCTATAACTATTAGTATAAAAATAAATAAAAATACTACCAATTCTTTAGGCCTACACAAATACATTCTTTAAAATCTAAATTCATTTTCTAGGCTCAATCCAAAAGTCACATATGAAGATGTATAATATCTAATTGAGATGGTTTTGTAACATACATGATGCTGTGCAACATGATGTTGACATTTGGAAAAATGACACACAATGACTTTAAATAAAGGACCCTCATTTGCTTGTTTTTAAGGGTGAATGATCATTTTGTAGAAAAACTAAAGTATTTGTATTTAAATGGGTTAAGTTTGGGTTCAATGATTTTATATGGGTTGAGTTTAGATTAAAAATTTGTAACCCAATTATTTTTAAACATGTATGGGTCAATACAACTTTTATCAGATTAGATATGTGTAAACTTCAACCCGACTCATAAACACGAATTCTCACCCATATTCACAGTGGTAACATACATTTTACGTATGGTATAAAAGTGTCCGGTATGCCCCGGGTACTAAACTACTAAATACTAATTGCCATCCGGGCAGACTTATTTTGCAAAATTCAACAAAATAAAAAGATTGATCGTACCACTTAACCATTTTTACAAGTGTTTTAGTATGTAGGATTATGCCGTTTCTCTATTGGGTTGTCTATACAAATGACTCGTATGATATTCAGATATATTTATAGTAATTTGATATGTTCGGATATACCTTTCGCTTTTCTTTCCCCCGAGGTTTTGATTCATAAAATCAAGGGTCCTCTTAGTGGTGGATTGGTAATTGTATGGTTGAGACGGTCATACTTGAATTGATTTGCGGTTCAGTCAAGTAAGAGGGAATCTTGTCCGAGCCATTGATAGATGATTATTGGTGTTTAATAAGTATATTTCATTTTCATATAACTGTGTTTCATTATAATGGTTAGCTCGTGTTCATTGCCTTCAGGTAATCTAGGGGGGAGCTATTTTTTTTTAATCTGAAATATTCATTCATAAGCTACCCGAGATGGAACAATTCCCTACCATTGAGTGAATATAGTTTAATGAGGATTGGAACATGCTCTTAATTCCACCTTGAATAAAACTCACAAACTTCTAGAATCCAAACAAACCTAGTCATGAGGTAAAAGAAACATAAATACATAAAAGGAGTCAATAAGTCTAATCCTAAACTTAAGACTGAAGGTTATTTTCCATCACCATAGCTCTTTCTTTACATATGTCATCACCACCAAGAGTCTTCCTGACCCACTCAAAAGCTAGTTCATAACAAATGTTATGGCTACCCACCTAAAAGACAAGCTCCAAAGCAATTGAACATGTTATGCTACTAGCTAGAAGCACTTTGATAAAACTGAATATGAGATTGTTGTAAACTATCCAAGGAAAGACTTGCCCATCGAAGGAACCAACTATGGAGTAGCACTCCTCCCAAAAGGCATGCACCATACAATGATCTAGGCTGAAAAGACCTGTCAAAATGAGGGCTAATAGCATAAGAAAATATAGCTTTAAACCAAAAACCAATAGAAGTGCATCTTTTGAATGTTGTCAAAGACTCTACACATACTCCTGACGATGCTACCAAGGACTCGGTAAATAGGGCTTTTATCATCACCATAAAACTTGCTTCTTGTGGTAACTTGGGTTTCACTATGAGAGGTAACCACAAGACTGAACTAACAAATCAAGTTCTAATCCCGGTAGATTGCAAGGAGAAGACCCATCCCCCAGTTGTATGAACTAAAGAGATTTTCATTTGATCGGGCAACCTTGTTGATGGACAAGGCATGGCTTTTGAGAACCCCTTTCGGGGTTGTAGCTTCATGACTTTCCTTCTTTTTGTATTTTGATAAACCGCAGACTTATCATATTTTATATGCTAGATTTATAGATATATTAGTCAAATTAGGGTTAGAATAGTTAGTATTTATGTTATATTATGTATAATGTTCATTATTTGTTTAGACTTATGTGTTTGTATGTTTTTCATACAAGGAATAACTTCTGACCATGGTGACGGGCACTATACCGGATTGGTAGCGCACGACATCAATATGGAGCAAAGTAGGAGGCATACCGGATGTAATGTCGGGTAATCCTACCCGGCACAAGCAGAAGTCACCACGGTTGACCATACGTCGGCAGTTATTTACCGTTGACGATTCGTCTATTGCCGAGTATGGTGTCGGACGTCCCTGTCTGGCACATGCAATGATGCAACTCTTCACTTGACAGTTTTGACTGTTAACGGTTACCCACATTTAACACGTGGTGCCGGATCAAATGGACCCGGCATGACTCCCGGCACAACAACTTTTTGAAGCCTATAAATATGCAGTGGGCATACTCAATCAAAGACACCTCAACACACCCCCACACTCCACTCACAACTCCATTTCTGTATCATTCCAAGTGTTAGAGCCCAAGGAGGTTCTGCGCCACCATCTACACGAAAAAAGAAGAAGATCTTGTCGGGTTAAGGCTATGACCAATTTCCTTTCCCCCTTTGTATTTTCTCTTTTGTTTATGTGGATGGAGTAGTAGAATTCCTTGTTTGTATCTTTGGTTAGGGATGTAATCCACTTGTAAACACTTTGATCATTCAATCTATTCTTACAAGTTTTACTAAGATTCGGATCTTCTTCTAAGGTAGAATGAGATCGCGACTTGTTCTCCTCTCTTCTAAATTCTACTTAAGGTTCAAAAGACAAGAGTGGAATTGGTTAAAGAGTCTTAGTGATCTTTTGCCGTTGTTAAATGCATAAGTGTAGATGGAAACACTTAAAGAATTAGAATTACCTTATTCATTTTCATTATCTCGGTCGAATGCTGACAAGAGATTGTTGGGTTCAAAAGTAGATAATGAGTCCTTGTTTTCAGAGTTCAAAGACTGGGATATTTGATATTGGACAAAATATTCAACGTCTTTGAATATGCTGTGCGTCACTATCCGGTAGGACATCCGGCACGTTCACTTGTTTGGGTTAATTCAGAAACTTGTTATTCATTAAATGATCATGGTTACGTACTAGGTTGATTATATTCCCAACTAGGATAATTTCATTGTAAATAATCACTTAGTTCAGTTAGTTTTAATTAGGATTAGAAAATGTTTTCTCACTCCCCCCCCCCCTTACTTAGTAAGAATTAGTGATTACCAAGGCTAGGACTGATTTTCTATATAAGTCCCTAGGGTTTGACATTCTTGGTCTTAATATGCTCCCTTGCTACTTTGTCTGGGATTTTTGCTACCCGTATAGAGTTGTAGGATTATTTTATATTTCTTTTATTATTTTATTCTTTTATTCTTTCATTTATTGTTGTATATAATTCTTCCTACAAAATTCTTGTTAAATAAAAAAAATAAAGCAAAGAAATATAAATAAGAGAAGAGAGGAATAAAACGAATGGTATAAAAATAAGAGACCATTTATACATGACTCTTATATTTTACAAAAAATAAACAAAATGGAAAATAGAAGTAAACGTGCCGGGTATAATACCGGACGTAACATATCCGGCTTCGAACTTCCTCTAGAAGTGTCAGATTACTATATCCGGCATCACATCCGGCTCATTCAACTTATAGAAAAAATGAAACAATCAATTCAAAGAATAAAGAATGAAAGAATAGGGCGATTACCGATTGTAAGACTTGGACTAATTCCAAGTCCCCGGCAATGGCACCATTTTGCTAACAAGAATTTTGTATGAAGAATTATATACAAAAATAAATAAAATAATAAAATAATAAAAGAAATATAAAATAATCCTACAACTCTATACGAGTTGCAAAATCCCGGTCAAAGTAGCAAGGGAGCATATTAAGACCAAGAATGTCAAACCCTAGGGACTTATATAGAAAATCAGTCATAGCCTTGGTAATCACTAATTCTTACTAAGTAAAGGGGGGTGAAGTGTGAAAACATTTTCTAATCCTAATTAAAACTAACTGAACTAAATGATTATTTATAATGAAATTATCCTAGTTGGGAATATAATCAACCTAGTACGCAACCATGATCATTTAATGAATAAAAAGATTCTTAATTAACCTGAACAAGTGAACGTGTCGGATGTCCTGCCGGATAGTGACACATAGCATATTCAAAGACGTTGAATATGCCGGACATACTTAACCCGACACTTGACCCGGCAAGAATAAAATGCTAATATTTATCCCAGTCTCGAACTCTGAAAACAAGGACTCATTATCTACTTTCGAACCCAACAATCTCTTGTCAGCATTTGACCGAGATAATGAAAATGAATAAGGTAATTCTAATTCTTTAAGTGTTGCCATCTATACTTATGCATTTAACAACGGTAAAAGATCACTAAGACTCTTTAACCAATTCCACGCTTGTCTTTTGAACCTTAAGTAGAATTTAGAAGAGAGGAGAACAAGTCACAATCTCATTCTACCTTAGATGAAGATCTAAATCTTAGTAAAACTTGTAAGAATAGATTGAATGATCAAAGTGTTTACAAGTGGATTATATCCCTAACCAAAGTTACATGCAAGGAATTCTACTACTCCATCCACTTAAACAAAAGAGAAAATACAAAGGGGGATAGGAAATTGGTCATAGCCTTAACCCGACAAGATCTTCTTCTCTTCGCGTGGATGGTGGCGCAGAACCTCCTTGGACACTAACACTTGGAATATGGAAATAGAGTTGTTAGTGGAGTGCGGGGGTGTGTTGAAGTGTCTTTGATTGAGTATGCCCACGGCCTATTTATAGGCTTCAAAAAGTTGTTGTGCCAGGAGTCATGCTGGTCCATTTGATCCGGCACCATGTGTTAAATGTGGGTAACCGTTAACGGTCAAAACTACCAAGTGAAGAGTTGCATGTGCCGGACAGGGACGTCCAACACCATACCCGACAATAGTTGAATCATCAACGGTAAATAACTGCCAACGTATGGTCAACCGTGGCGAATTCTGCTTGTGCCGGATAGGATATACCCGGCATTGCATCCGGCATGCCTCTTACTTTGCTCCATATTGATGTTGTGCGCTACCAATCCGGCATAGTGCCCGGCACTATGGTCAGAAGTTATTCCTTGTACGAAAAACATACAAAAACATAAGTCTGAACAAATAATAAACATTATACATAATATAACATAAATACTAACTATTCTAACCCTAATTTGACTAATATAACTATAAATCTAGCATATAAAATATGATAAGTCTATGGCTTATCATATTTTAAGTCTTCATTCTGAATTCTGAATTTTGATCTTTATGGATTTATTTTCTTGTGAAGAAAGAGCTTCTTTGGGATGCATGAAGTTTTAACCAATAAATTTTCTTTACAGCTCTACAAACACCTTCCTCAACAAGAGGGAGAAGACTCTTCACTTTCACTTGAGGAGAAATTACTCTATCAGCTTCTTGCATGTTAAATAAATAAGTTGTTGTCTTTACAGATATAGTGAAGCACCCAAGTGAATCATCGTAGCTCGGCTTCTTCACGAGCAAGATATATCACCTCCCACTTCCAGAAAAAATCACTCAGGTGTAGTGAACTCCTTTCACGCTCCACTTCTTGATCTTTTTCATCAATATAAAAAGAGTTCCCTTCTACTACCTTTGCCAAAGACCAAGAATAGAGATGAGTTGTATCTAAGGCACTAAGCGGATTCACAGGAAAATCCAGCAAGGTAATGTGTCGTTCCACTTCTAAGCTTGGGACTCCTGTCTGAAAAGATGTTAAAACATCCCACTTCTAAAAATGCAAGAAACAAAAACGAAGAACCTAGCAGCCCACTTCGATCTTGATAATCTTTAAAACTAGCTTCTTCAGAGTAAACCAAACGAAGCAAAAAAATTGACAAGACCAGAGCAATGAGATTTGAATGCTTATGGGTTCTTTCTATCTTCTCCTTTAGGGATTTATAAAGGGTACTTCTTTGTAAAAATCTTCAAGGACTTGAGAGACACCATTGGTAACCAACAATGAGATTTTAGTGTTCTTCAATGCAAAGGATAACATGCTTACATTTATTTCCTCACTTGTGCAAAAGTGAAACTAATGCATAAGTTTTTTTCCTTTGCTTACTCCACAATACCCATTCTTAAGAGAAGTTGGCCATGGTAAAAGTTCTCAAAGTTACCTAATCTTCAAATCTTTGAAGCACTCCAAATCATACCTCAAAACTTTAAATTTTACTATCCCTAAGCACACCCATGCTACCAGTAAGTGATGGTCCACACTCCTCAACTCAGTTAGTTACTTTTTGTTTCTTCTCTTCTCCTACACTTCATGCTAGTATTTGTTAGCTTCGAGCATACATTACTTTCTTGGGTTCATGGTTTTGCTTGAGGACAAGCATAAGGTAAGTGTGGGGGAGTCTGATGACTGGATAAATGAGCATGTTTAAGAGGTTCATTTTATGTGCTTTATCAATGTTATCATGCTCATTTATGTATTTTAGCTACTTTTCCTCAACTTTTGTGTTTTATTGATGTTCTTACTCATTTAAATATGAGGAATATGCTAGCTAGACGCAAAGTAAACAAATAGAGGAGCGTTTGGGCACAAGCAGATCTCAAATTAGAGCTAAAATGAAGAAGATATGCTATATTGTATAATTAAATATTTCTCTCTTATTTATGCTCTAATGGAGGAGTAGCCTCCTTGTACTAAAACTCCATCGTTGAATCTTGAACTCATTTGTAGCTTTGTTTTAGTTCTTGCTCTCAATATATGATGAGTGTTGATCATTTATGGCTCTTAAGCATGTCAACTTGTGATTTGGGTGTTGAACATTTATGTCTCTTAAGCATGCTAACTTGTGATTTAAGGATTTTTTTAGGGTTTTGTCTAATTTATTATCTTTATGTTTGGATTAGTTAGTTTTTCTTTGAATCTATCAATAATTAGATCTTGAGATAGGTCTAGGTTGCTGATTAGTCCAACATCTGTGTAGGTTTCTATTGAAGTCTACTAGAGATAGAAACCTAAACCAAGGGGACTAAATCAATGTAATCAAGTCTCAAGTATTTTATGGATTTCATTGTAACTTAGGGGTAACTTATGCTTAAGCCTTAATGCTACTAATTGACATGATGCTTGAATAATCCCTTGGTTCTGACTTAATTGGTCGGGATTAGTACATGATTTGGCTGCCAATTAATTAAGTGTTCCCACTGTTTAGCTGTGAGTTCATGAATCAACGACCGGTAGTAAAGGGTGAAGGGGGCAAATATTCA
This sequence comes from Limonium bicolor, assembly GCA_023374045.1. Classification (NCBI taxonomy): domain Eukaryota; kingdom Viridiplantae; phylum Streptophyta; class Magnoliopsida; order Caryophyllales; family Plumbaginaceae; genus Limonium; species Limonium bicolor. Next base: position 281,114,215 of record CM041777.1, read on the forward strand.
TCTTGGGGTACATCCATTCTAGTTAGTTAGTTTAGTTTCATTGTTTTCCTTTAATTCCACTTATATCACACAACAAGGAAACCACCCCCCAATTTACCGCACTTTATATCTTTTGTTTATATTTATGTACATTTACTAAACTTGTAATTAAATAAATAGTTTCCAAGTATTTGTGGCTACGCACTTGTTGTACTATTTTGATTGGGTGCACTTGCCCATAGTTTGCAAAGTACATTTATACATTTCGCACAATAGTCTTGTAAACATTTATGATTAGTAAAAAGCAATTGGTTACCTTTTTGAGATTCGCCCTGTGTTTTATTGCTAGGATTTTCTCTGTATTTAGTGATTTCAGGTACTGAGGTGTTGAGCCGGCCTCTGGTGCGGGGAAGAAAGCTGGTTTTTTCGGACCTAACTTGCCTTGTTCTCTTTCTTAGGGCGACTCAGCCGAATTTGTGTACGAAAAAAATGTTGGTTTCTTTATGACCTGTTTTTTACCTTAGATTTTTTAGTATAGGAAAGAAAGCTGGTTTGCTATGACCAGACTTTTGCCTTAAATTTTTTAGTGCACATTGTGAGCCTCCCATTAGGGGTATTTTTTCTTCAGCAAATGTGGTTCCTTGACCGGGCGGATAGCGTGGTAGGTTGATTTGGGGACTTTGAACATCGATGTATCTTGAACACTAGTCGTGTTTAAAGCTCCGAACGTTAGATACATTTTTGAACAGTAGTGTCAATCTTGAACACTGGCAGTGTTTGGAGCTACGAACGCTTGGTGCATTTTTTAACATTGGTGTTTGGGTGACGAGACCCAGGCATCCCACGGGTTCATATCAAGTTTTTAGGGTGAAAAAGCATTCTCATCTTATGAAGGGCGTGTGAGCAGGGTAATATGAGCTACACAAGAAACACTTAAAGACAGAAATTACATAAGGATATAATTTCTCAAGCCACTCAGCGTGCCATGAGTTGGCGATTACCCGGTCATTGTAGTCGAGGAGCCGGTACCTCGTCAAGTCATTTTGTTCTGAGATGATGTATGGGTCATCCCATTCGGGCCATAATTTAAAGGGGTTGCCAAATGTGCGTAGGACTAAGTCTCATGTGCAAACTCCGTGGGTTTGTTCTTCTTGTTGTAGTATCGGGCTACTTGCTGCTTATCGTGTTATAGTTGTATGAGAGCGATTTCCCGGGTTTCGTGTAAGGGATCTAGCTCAACCTAGATTCGCTCGTCATTGCACTATTTGTTGAAAAATTTTACTCACGTGCTAGCGACCATGACTTTGGCCCGGATGACAGCCTAAGTGTCGTGCACCAACCCGAAGGGGGTTTCCCCGCTTGGTTTTCACTAGGTGATTCGATAAGACCACAGTACCCAAGGTACGAATTCGGCCCAGACACCCTTGCTACCCGAGAGCCGCTTCTTTATATCCCACATGATTTGGTTGTTCGCATTTTCAACTAGGTTATTCGTGTTTTTGACTTGGCCATTTGCATTTTTAACTTGGATGTTCACAATTTCGACTTAGCCGTTTTCTTACGGGTTGGCAACAAAAATGAAATTGAGGTCAATAGTGAGAGTCTTGCAGAATTCGATGAATAACTTACAGTTGAATTGTAGGCCATTATGGTGATGATGATCCAGGGGATTCTAAATCGGCATAGTCTGTTCTTCTATACAAAACCTCCGATACGCTTTACTGTTATCATGGGGAGAAGGGTGGCTTTGATCCACTTAGTAAAGTAGTTGATTGCAATGACTATGAAGCAGAAACCTTCCGGGGAAGCGGTTGGTAAAGGGCCAACTATGTCAATCGCTCACTACACGAATGGGCACGGGTTGAGGATGGGTTGTGACTCCGCAGACGGGGTGTTGATTCTCTTGGCGTGAATCTGGCAAGAAATGTATGTTTGTACATGATGTTCGTAGTTTCATGTGAAGGTTGGCCAAAAGTAGCCGGTGCGGGTAAGCTTCTTTGCCAAAGCTCAATGTCCCAGGTCTACAAATTCCTGAGTGGATCTCCTCGATTAGGCAGGCGCCTACTTCAAGGAGAATGCATTGAATGGCCGTTTAGGAGAAGCTTCGCTTGTAAAGTTCACCTTACAATAGGAAAATGTTATTGGCCTGACTTCTAACTTTTCTGGCTTTGGCTTTATCTTTTGGAAGTTTGTCATCTAGGTAGTTCATGGTGGGGGTCATCCAATTGTCGTAGACTAGGATGTTTTTGGCAGAGTTGGCAGAGAGGAATTCTAGTTATTTTCTCAGAGAAGGGGTTGTGATCTTCCACCTCCCCCCTATCTACCTCTTTTATTGCTTGTTGAAGAGAGAAGCGATCAGCCAAATTGGCCATTTGTTGTTGAAGGGCCATGACTTCTCCATGGAAACCTTTTGTGGGCCACGGAGGAGGGGTGGTGTTCTTATAGTGTATCTTTTGTACTCTTTCCCGGTCAATGGACAATATGGACTCCATGCGCCATTTGTTGGGGGTGGTGCGGAAGTAATTTGAAGATTCCTTCTTGGGTGTGGGTAGAGAAGCTTTGTAGTGAAGATGAGAAAGTTCCCATAGACGGGGCTAAATGTGTAATATGTGATACATGTTTAGATTATCTCTTTCGTATACCATGGATTATGGTTGTGCGTTGATGATAATAGGTAACCGAGATGATACAAAGATTTATGTGGTTCAATCTTGAATGATCTAGTCCACGGGGTTTTAGAGGTTTTAGTATGAATGAGAGGATGTGAATTATGAGAAAGAGTATCTATGTGAGCCACTTTTATAAATGAGTCATTGATGCTATTAATAGAGGATACAAACGGGCTGGCTTGTCATGCGTGTCGGCTCAGCGCTCATCTTTTGACCGGGTTGATGATGTAGGCTACATCTATGTGTAGGGCTGTCATCATCCAGGTAGCCTTGTCAGGGTCAAACCTTCCTTATTTGCCTGGCCATTCGCTTAATCATGAAAAAGGGACCATCAATCTTGGGGTATTTAATGAAGTGTCACAGAGGAGAGCGAATTGCAATGACGGGTTGTCCGATAAGACTGGAGTGGATGTCAGTGTCGTGCATGTCAGGTCACGAGTTCTCTACATAGCGGAGACGGGTCGTGGTAGATGAAAGATGGTCGGGGAGACTGGCCGGATAACTCTAAACTTGGCTTTTTCCTTGGAGCCAGGGCAGGGAACTCGGCTTCTTGGTCTTGAGGCCAAGAGGCCCGCTTTCTTCCTCCTTTTGTTAGCTCCCCGAATGGTGTACATGTTTGAAGTATGAAAACATGATAAATGTTCATGATGATATGGTTAAGGTGATTATACTGTACCCACAAGAACAAATAGAAAAAAATGATACATTCTTGAACAATCAGTATGCTAAGTAAGTAAAAGTTTTCATTGAAACTAATAAAGCCCTAATTTCAGAATAGATACATTTCCAATTTAGAACTTTAATATAATATAACTTGAAAGGTAAGCAACATAAAGTTTAAGAATAATAAAAAAAGTCAACTTCTGATAAATCACCACTTTAAGTGATTGTGCCATAGGCGATGATATCAACATAGTGTAGTGTCAGTAGGTGGGAGGAAAGTGTTGCAGAAAGGCAAGATGGCGGTGGGAAGAAAAAATTGTAGTGTGGTACGGTGAGGCAAGGCAAGTATGAGAGGAAGGTGATGAGTAGAGTACAAATGCCAACCCACTCAATCGTCGTTCTGTCTAAAGAGAACGAGAGAGATGATCAGAATAGTGCGTTATTGTTAAGTCAAGATCCTTTAGTTTTGATGATAGCAAACCTGGTGTTGTCTATCTAATATGTTTGTCAAGATTCATGATTCAGATAGACAGATAAAAGAGTGGCTTAACACGCAAGGTTGCAAGCACACTCGGTTAACGACATGTGCCCAACCAGTCGGGCACCTGTCTACGAGAGCTCCGTAGAACTTCTAGCACATACAACCAGTCAGACACCGCACGAAGATATCTCTCATGCTTAAGAAGAAAATCAAAGACAAAAGATTGCAAAAGGATCGACATATTCAGAAAGACTCATATACTCACATAATCAACTAGCACACGACAAAAGGAGTAGCTCATTAATGCACAAGATAACAAGATAAACAAAGGCTATTAATGAACTTCATTACATAGCCGTAATAAATTCAGAAGAGGGCATTTACGAGCATTGAATGAGCCAAACGGAATTAGGCAAGTGGGGCACACAAGTGGTGCTCGACCAATCAAGAGGGTTGCCGCCAACGTGACCAACCATGAGGCGACACGTAGTCTAAATGCCTCCAAATCAAGTTGAAGACTCTCTGTAAGTCTAGTGTGGTTGTTATGTGAATAATTGAAGCTATAGTTGAATCCTAGAAGTCTAAGGACTTATAGGACGGTAGTTACATCCTAACTAAACCGTATATACTTACATCTATTTCATATGTAAGTAAGCATGTACGAGAAGAAAAAGAAACAGATTATATAGGCAAGTATGGATCAGACTTAGGAGTGTGTGTAAGTGCTAGAGAGTTTGTGAGCTAGACAGGACTGGGTTAGAGTATCAATACATTGGGTATTTGATAGACCGACAGGTCTGGGAACGGTCGGTGAACCGTAGGCCGATAGTCAGGTGAGGGTTAAGGACTTTAGGGGTAAAGTCGAAACTGTCCCGGGAGTCCGTGTGTGGGGCGAGGGAGATTGAGTGAATTTCATGTGTGTAAATTCTCAATCGAAATGGAGTTTCCAGTTTAAGTTTATCTCGTGTCTATTCCTAACTATCAAAGTTTTATTTAAGTCCACGATACATCCACGACATGTCGGGGACGCATCAGGAGCGTCTGCTGGTTTCAAGTAGTATCAGAGCGGGTCTCTTCTAGAAAGCTAACTGATTTGGAAGACAGTCAAAATATCTTATGCAAGCATACTAGTGGTAGAAGAAGGTTCTACACCAAATCGACCACCACTCTTCAATGGAGACAACTACACTCACTAGAAGAATAAAATAGAGTTTCATATCAAGTATGATGATCCAAGAATGTGGAGGGTGATAACACATGGAGAGTACACCTTCCAGAATACTCAAGGACAAGACATATATATATCGATAGCATGACGGATGATCAAATCAAGAAGCTAATATTCAATGCTCGAGCCGTAAGAATACTACACTGTGCACTACTACCTGAGCAATACTCCAAGATAGCTTTAGCCAAAACAGCTTAAGAGATTTGGAAAACTCTTGAGGTCATGTATGAAGGGAATGATGAGATCAAAAAGACTCGCACTGAGTTGCTACTCACTCATTGGGAGCTATTCAAGAAGGAAGAAAAGGAGAGCATTTATGAAATGCATACAAGGTTCACCAAGCTGATCAACGAAATGTTGGTGCTTGGAAGAACTATCTCAAACGAGGATCGAATTCGGAAGTTCCTCAGATCTCTTCCTGCCTCCTTTGACAGCAAAGTCAATGCCATGCAAGAAGTACATGATCTCTCCAAGATGTCTCTAGAAGACATGCTAGGATCTCTAATGGCTTTTGAGTTAAAACTACAACACAGAAACTCATAAAGTTCATCAAGAGATAGAGGAAAAGGCATAGCCCTTCAAGTAGCTGAAAATGAAAGATCCGAGTCAGGAGACGACAATGATGAAATTGTCTTCTATGCTAAGAAGTACATTCGGAAGTTCATAAGAAATAAAATGAGGAAAGGCAAGGAGCCCAAGGATTCGGATAATCAGAAGAAAAACAATGACAAGTGTTTCGGGTGTTCAAAACACGGACACCATATCAAAGACTGTTCTCAACAACCCCGAGAGGACAACGATAGGGCCAAGAAGCCTGTCCGACGATCATTTAACTAAGGGCCAAGGAAAGAAGCCTTCGTTGCTACATGGGGAGATTCTGAACTAAGCAACGGCAATCAAACCTCAGATAGTGATATCTCAAAAGATGATAAGGCTCATCTATGCCTTGAGGAAGTTTTCCTGATGGTGCAAGACAAGGACACATACTACTCTAAACTCAAACAAAGAACTCAAAAAAAAACTTCTAGGACTTAGAAAGTTCTCTCTCACACTAGTTGATCAACTTGAGGTATTGGAAAATGAAAACAAGGAACTCTTGGAGGAAAATGAAGAATTAAGGAAGAAATCGGACAAAGACAAGGTAGATAACCTCATGAGGGCACTCATGAAATTGCAAATCGACTATAGTGAAACTCTCTCCACTCATGAAAAATTGAAGCTAGCAAAACAACCTGAAATCGATGAATTGATTGTTTTGCTTAACGCAAAAGAAAAGGAACTACCTACAATCAAAGAAAAACATGCTAAGCTAGAAGTTGTTCCTGATACACCCATGAGGAGAAACAACGATAGGTCGGGTACCCGTTAGAGACCAGTCGTAGAGGAGTCTGCAGCCTATGCAGATAACCTGGTCATCATGAAGCCAATTGTTATAAAACACGTTTTATGAGGCATTGGCAACTCAAGAGAATAGGACTAAAATGGGTAGTAAAAAATGATCCTAGAACAATAGTTGATGGTGGAAATGAGTCCAACCTTTCTATGGACCTTAACCCCACACCACTAACATGTTAAGTGCATAATCGAGTGAGAATGAACCCCTGCTGGTACATCGACAGTGGGTGCTCTAAACACATGACAGGAGACAAAAAGAAGTTCTTCTCACTCGAACCAGGAAGCCAAGGAACCGTCTCTTTTGGCGAAAACAAGAAAGGAAAAATCATCGGTGTAGGTAAGGTTGGTATTACTTTAGATTATTTCATAGATAATGAAAATTTGGTCAATGGTTTAAAATTCAACTTGCTTAGTGTTTCTCAAATATGTGACAAAGGTAATTCAGTTCACTTCTATCCTACACATTGTAGCATAGTAGGTCAAAACAATGGCAACGAGTTGTTAAAGGGAAAAAGGTGGGAAAATGTTTATGTAACTAGTTTGGAGGATATTGACAGTCCAAATCTTCCATGCTTTATGCTTCAATAGATTACTCTACATTATGGCATAAAATACTAGGGCATGTTAGCACTTCATTGTTGAGAAAACTTTTCAAGAAACGGTTGGTAAGAGGTCTCCCTGAGATTAAAGAATCTGAGACCAATCTTTGTGATGTGTGTGTTAGAAGCAAACAAACTAAGAATTCTTTTAAATAAAAGAACTTAGTTAGTACATCCAAGCCACTTGAATTACTTCACATGGACTTATGTGGACCTATGAGAATCAAAAGTTTTGGAGGAAATTGGTATGTGTTTATAATTGTTGATGATTACTCATGATTTATTTGGACACTCTTTATTGCTTCCAAAGACGAAGTCTTTGTAGGAAAATTCCAAGTACAACTCAACCACAAGATCATAGCTCTCCGGTCTGATCATGGGTCAGAGTTTGAGAATCAACAATTCATGGATATGTCTAAACAACATGGAATCAATCACACATATTCAGCACCAAGAACACCCCAATAGATTGGGGTAGTTGAGCGTAAGAACAGAACACTACAAGAGGTAGCCAAGGCTATGTTATTGGGGAGCAATCTTCCTCAAGTCTTCTGGGCAGAAGCAATGGCAACTACATGCTACATCACAAATAGAACGCTCATACGACCTATCCTCAACAAACTCCCTATGAGCTAATCAAGGGAAAAAAAACCGAACTTTAGTCACTTCAGGATCTTTGGTTGTAAATGTTATGTCCACAAAAATGAAAAGAATCCCCTAGGAAAGTTTGATGCCAGAAGTGATGTGGCCATCTTCCTTGGGTACTCAGAAAGGAGCCGGGCATACAAAGTATACAGTAAAAGGACACTGAAGGTGGAAGAAAGTTTGCATGTGGTCTTTGATGAGGCTGATGTTCACAAGGTCAAGAAATCTGAAGAAGATGAAGAACTTGGATTTGATCTTACAGATCAGGATCACACAGATAATCCTAAAAATGAACCACCGACTGAAGAAAACTTGCTCTATAGGTCAGAGACAGGTCAACAACATGTCGTCAAAGACAACCATGATGTCGAAGATCCTCTATCACCATCAACCATTCATCAATCCCGTACTTTGTACAAAGATCATCCATTGGAGAACATCATATCAGACATATCCAAGGGAACTCAAACAAGAGCACAAACTCGTGATCTTTTCTAGCCTTCTCAACGACAGTCTCACCCATCGAGCACAAGAACATCAAGGAAGGTCTTTGAGACTCAGACTGTACTAATGCAATGCAAGAAGAACTAAACCAGTTTGAAAGATGCAAAGTTTGGCATCTTGTGTCTCGTCCTTCACATCAAGGTGTACTTGGCATAAAATGGATCTTTAGAAACAAGTTCAATGAGATGGGTGAAGTCGTTAGGAGCAAAGCTCGTCTGGTAGCTCAAGGATTTCGTCAACAAGAAGGGATAGACTTCCGAGAAACCTTTACTCCAGTAGCAAGGATGGAGTCCATCAGATTACTAATTGCATTTACTGCACACAAAGGAATCAAACTCTTCAAACTTGACATCAAAAGTGCCTTCCTCAATGGGTACGTCAAAGAGGAAGTGTATGTTGAGCAACCTCCAGGCTTTGGGACACAAGAAGGAAAGGACATGGTACTTAATCTCGACAAAGCTCTTCATGGGCTCAAAAAAGCTCCAAGATCATGGTATGATCGTCTATCTTCCTATCTTTTGGAAAACCAATTCAAGAGAGGAAAGGTGGATAAAACCTTGTTTGTTTACAACAACAAAAGGGATTTCTTAATTGTGCAAGTATATGTTGATGATATAATCTTTGGAGCCTCTAATGAGAAATATTGCAAGAAGTTTGAAGTTTTGATGAAAAAGGAATTTGAGATGAGTGATCTCGAAGAATTGAAGTTCTTTCTAGGACTTCAAGTCAAGCAAAATGTCGAAGGGACTATCAAATCCCAAGAGAAGTACGTAAAGGATTTGCTAAAGAGATTTGGAATGGAGGAGTGTAAAACATTTGACTCACCAATGGCAATTGGCACAAAAATGGGCATCATGACTGGTGACCAACCGGTCGACCAGCGATCATACAGGGAGATGATTGGTGCTCTACTATATTTAACTGCTAGTAGACCTGACATTATGTATAGCGTTTGCTTATGTGCCAGGTTTCAAGCAGATCCAAGAGAAAGTCACCTCACAGCTGTAAAAAGAATCTTACGTTACTTAAAAGGAACCATGAATCTTGGTCTCTTTTATCCTAAATTCACTAACTGTGACATTGTAGGATTTTCAGATGCAGATTATGGAGGATTTATCACTGATGGAAAGAGCACGTCAGGAATAGTATTCTTTGTTGGGTCATGTATGATTTCATGGGAATCAAAGAAACAACAAAGTATTGCAATCTCAACGGCTGAATCTGAATCCATAGCTGCAACAAGCTGTTGTGCTCAACTCTTATGGATTAAACAACAAATTGGTGATTATGACGTCAAAACAGGTACTTTACCAATCATGTGTGATAATACAAGTGTCATCTCTATTTCCAAAAATCTTGTGCATCATTCTCGTACCAAGCATATTGACATTATACATCATTTTCTTAGAGATTGTTGTGAAAAGAAATTAGTTGGTTTAAAGTATATGTCTACTGAAGACCAACTAGCTGACATTTTCACTAAGCCATTAAGTAGAGAAAGATTCACCAAGATTGTTCATGATCTTGTAATGATATTCATTAATCACAATTAAACTGTCTTTTATTTCCCATGATCGCTCACCGACATGTGAGCAACACCTATAATATTGTTGTTCAGTAGTCAATGATCAGTTTAATGCATAGAAGTTATGTCAAACGACTACTTGAAACAAATATGTCATTTTCCACAACAAGTGAGGTTAGTTTTGATAAAGTTAAACGAATAGAAACGGGAAAATTGCCAACGATCATGACAGCCTGTCACGACCGCTGTCCGTTATGAATAGTACCATTGGGTCAACGAGCGGACGAGAAGCGGTCACCGACCATTACTCGATATCTATAAAAGGGTGACGGGAGTTTTGCTCTTGTCACACTATTGTTCTCACTCTCTCTAATCTCTCAGTTCATTCAGAGCAATTTCTTTTCCCTCTTACAAAAACTCTTGTGAGATTAAGCGCAAAAATCCCTACCTCACAGCCACTCTAAGGATTTTCTAGCGAAAAGTTTATAAATTCCAAACAAATCCTTGATCTAAATGGCACCTAAATCTGGACTTCGATCCAAGAAGAAGGCTGTTCTCAAAGAAGCTACCTCAGCTCAAGTGGCCGACATACTACTGACAGAATCTCTCAAAACATCACCGCCCCCTCGTCTATCAAAGGAAGAGGAGGATCAACTTGTACGTAAGGTCACAGATGAAGGAGACCTACTCCAAAAAGAGGTAACCTATATAAGCTTCCATTTACCCAAAATTCATCATCTCATTCAAACTGAAATCCTCAAACCAAAAATCCTTCCAACTCCTATCCCCACAGAAAAACCAACAATGTCTTCTTCACCAGAAGGAGCAACTCGCAAGTTGCCATCTCATTCAGACTGAAATCCTCAAACCTAAAATTGTCACCAAACACTCCAAAGCCAAAGATCCCAAAAGCCAAAATCTTTCTACTGCTACAACGAGTCGCTTAACTCGCGTAACTCGTGCTTCAAAACGTGCCAAAATCCAAAAAGAAACCCCACAAATCCCACTCTACACTAGAAGGAGCAACTCACAAGTTGCACTTCACCGACGACGAGGAAGAAACTTCCTCAGCAGTCGTCGAGACTGTCGATGAACAGATAGAGGAGGATGAAGTACAAAGTGACGAAAAGTCACAGAAGGAAGTTACAGTAGAAGAAGTGGGTCATGAAGAAGGTATGACCGCCCAAAACTCTAAGAAGGAAGCAGAACCAGTCGCTCAAACTATAGTACTAGTTGACGACCGGTCGTTGACCACTCAACGATCCAGTCATGAGGGTGTTAGCGACACAGACTCTTCGCCAATCTTACCAACAGCTGAGCAACGAAAGTTAGCAGAAAAGAAGGAAGGGAAACAACAAATGGTGCTGTCACCATATAGTCAGAAGCTCGAAAGGCTCTGCCAAGCCAAAAAGGCTGTTGCAAAGCCTCCACTTCCACAAACACGAAAGTGTCTCAAGAAACTCAAAGAGCTAGAGCCAGCACTAATAAAGGCCAAAAAAGTCAACGACAAGTCCTGTCTCGTCTTACCCAAGACGTTGGACTTGGACTGGATGGAGAAGATGGGTCTTGGACAGATCCAGGAGCTGTTGGAGTTTCAAGGATGGGTTGAATTCTTTCAGGAGCCCATCGACATCTACTAAGCTGCTCAAGGAGCATATGAGACATCTTGGACCGCTCCAGAGCGATGATGACGACGACTACCTTATCTCCACGGTCCAAGGCATCACCATCAACATCACCAAGTCTTGGATCTACAGGACATTTTGTTTGGAACCTGAAGGATTGGTGGTTCCAAAAGACACCTCCTGGAATGACTTGGGACACCAAGGAGGAAAAATGGTCCAGCTACTCAACAAGGGTGTTATCCCCAAAATCTTTACCCTCTTTTAAATATGAACAGGTTCTTTCTAGGTTCGGTGCATGATTAAGGGCAAAATTGTCATTTTTCATCCGATGGATATTTCTTCTGTTTTGGAGAAAATAGAGGCTTCAAGGAGGTATGGGATGAATGGTGATACCGTGAAAACTGAGACAGGTGGTATGTTTGATATGAAATCATATTGGCATAGTGGTGAAGAGTATGCAGGAGATACAAAAGGTCAATGGTTCGAGGCTAATGATAAGCAATTTTTGTTTTCTTTTGAAACGTGATCTTAAAAAAAAAACAAAAAAAATTTGTAATCTCATCTCATTTTTAGTTAGTTAATCTACACTTTTTTTAAGATTATCCTCTCCTTTTCTTTTCTAGATAACTTCTTATTCTTATTGTTGTTCATCTTTATTATTTTTTTTTCTTTTTCTTCCAAAATTCTAAAAAAGAATATTTTCCAAACCCCCTATTTTTCTCTTTTAAACGTGATAATTGAAAGTATTGTTAGTTAAGATTCACATAGCTCACCTCCTGTTCTTATGGTTAATTTTTATTTTTAATTTTTATTTTTGTTCTTATCCCTTGATTCGCTATTTTGTTTGATTGTTTTAATTGTTATTTTTGACTTTGCCGTTAGCATTTTTGTGGATCCCTTATTTTTACTAATGGATTATTTTCTTTACAATTCTTTTTCTCAATTCTCTCATTTTATACGTGATTTTGCCCGTTAGCATTTTGTTACCATTTTTTTTTTTACTCATTCTTTTCAATAGTTTATCTTCTAAAAAAAAAGATGTTTTTTGAAAATTCTCTTGATTAGGAAACTTTTGCCCGGTTTTTATTCTTTACTTTTTTTTACATTCCTTATTCTTCTCTTACCATATTTATTTGACCATATTCAAAATTCAAAAATAAAATAAAAAAACGATTAAGGTTGTTAGCTTATCATCAGCCTCCAACAGCGTAACCCTTGTCTATATAAACACTTCACTTGAAAACTCAAAGGGGGTGAGTAATTTCATGCTCAATGATAATAGAAGCTCAAGGCATAACATCCATACAAGCTCTCGTCCTTCCTCATTGCTCTCGGTCACCACACATCCGTCATGGTTTCAGCCATACATCACCATCTCCATCTCGTCTTTAACCGACCATAACCATCAATCCAAAACAGAGAATATTCACGGTTTAAAATCTTTGCTAAGCCTACACCATTGTCATCGTTTCATGCTTCCTTGTTGCTACGTTCTTAAGCTTACATAGTTTACAACATTTGCTCACATAAAACTGCCATCGACACCGGTTTGGTTAATAATCGTCGGACCATACTCATCAAACGCTATCCATGATTCACTGCTGCCCATTTACATCATCACTGCTGCTTTGCCATGGCTATGTTGTCCAGCTTGTCTTTCAAGTAGATAATACACGAAACACACTCATAAAAAGTAGGAATGGGTCTTCACGTCGTTTACGCTTTGAACACCAAAACTTCTCGTCGTGGTCGTGCACTTGAAGTCTCAGGCGGGCGCTGGAAATCATAATCACTACCGCCTCGTCAGTTGAGTCAGCAACGAAAAGCACCATAACAACTAATATACGCCGTTAGCATTGGAGTCGATTTCGTTCACTGTCCAGCATCATCCCAGCCAGTAGGATCGAGGAACAAAGAAGATTCGTTTGCTGTTTGAATCTCAAAGACTTACATCGCTATCAGCTGGATTATGTGTGATTGGATGCACCACCGTCTCCCGCTGTCAATATCTGTTGCCGCTAGAACTACTTGAGTGAGTGTCCAACAGGATGGGAGAAGAAATTGGAATTATGGACATATGAGGATACGCTGTCAAAACCGATTCGGAAGGTTGCATCTCCTCAGTTAACGCTTATTATGATCTGGTGCTTAGTTATGGAAGAAAGAAGTCTGTGATACTTGAGACTACTGCCCACGACAATCGCTGCATATTGGCCAATTCTTTGGCTGCATAGCAATATCGTCCTTCGCTAATTTGCAATCAAAGCTGCCATTGACGTTTTGTTGGCGAGAAGGAGAGAAAGGTAAGGACCGTAACTTTTTTTTTTCTTTCTCTTAACTTTTTTTTTGGTGGACTGGTTATAGTTAATTAGAATTAGGCTAATTAATTATTGGTGTTATTTGAATTTAGTTGTTTAGAGAAATATTTAAGGTATTTTAATTTTTGTCTAGATATAATTTTGAAAGGGGGGAAAAGCTACGGATGAGATGTGGGCATAGTATAAGGTTATTTGGACAAAGCCATTCTTGAAGTTAAACATTCGGCTAATGGATTAGGCTTTCTTTTGAAAACTAATACAACAACTCTAGTCTCTTTTAATATGTCGGAAATCATGGAAAATGTCATAATTTGCTTAGCCTTAGAGTTCATAATAATATAGAAAAAGTAATTTCTAAAGGTAATGAAGGAATCTGAACCTTTAGAAATTTCATATCAAGCCCCCGAACCCATAGCTCTAAAATCGTAACCATATTTCTTTTCCAAGTTTAAAAGGTTAAAACTTGGGTGGCGACTCTATTTAGGTTTGTGTGGGCCAATTAGAATAATTAAGCTTTAATTTTATAATTTCGGTTTAGTTGTTCTAATTGCAAATCGAACCTTGAGGCCTTAAGCTCAATACTTAAGGGTTCAAAACCAACGCCCACAAAGGGGCCACAATGAAAAACTGTCCATTCCCGATAGGGTACTCTTTAGTATCCTCACCCACAACACAACTCCTAGAAATCAGCGCACCCACAAAGTCAATGTCAGGGATGTTAGGCTACTATACGTGCTGAAGATCAAGGAAAAGATCGATCTCCCTGCAATGATCCTGCTAACAATAGAGGAGAGTCGACACGTGAACCAAGGTCTGATCCACGGAGGAGTGGTGACCAAGGCGCTAGAAGAATTTGGAGTGGACACCAACAGGTTCCACGAATGCTCGCGCACCGCTCAGGACAGCATCTGTTCAGAGATGTTGTCCAAAATGGGAATAAAAACTAAAGGAGACAAGCTCGTGGTCACTCCGAAGCCAAGCAAGAGTGAAGACTCAAGGTCAGAGCCCAGACCACTGGCCAGGACATCTGGGAGAAGTCTCTCACCGGTCCACGACAGGTCGAGGACCACTCTGGATACTTCAGCTAGGGAGGTTCTAAAGAGGGTGAGAGTTACTCTCACAACTATGCAGGTCGTCTCCTCTGAACCAAGTGTTCGTCACATGGTTCAAGTAGCAATTGATTTTATAGACTCCCACATAGCCGGAGAGTTCTTTGTCTCTTAAAGACACGAGTGAATCGTGAGAAAACTAGCTCTAGGATTAGATTTTGTTTTTCCATTAATGTTTCATTTTGTCATTGACTATCTGTTTCCAAGTAAACCTTTGATATGAATGAAAATGCAACTGTTTCTTGTCAACTTGAATGATTATCATTGGTTACAAAATAATTTATTATATTGGCTGCTTCTTCCTTGATTAAAAATTGTAAAATGATCTAAGATATTTAGTCCCATCCATTCCACTAATCCAATCTCAAAACTTGACACCTAAAAGACCTACAAATATAGCCCACAAGACGTAGCACCTCATTTATTGCCATTCACCGATCAGTCGTTGAGCATATCCAAAGCGTCTATAAATACTTGCTCACTTCATTTGCCACTCACAATCAGTACTTCACATATCACAAAATGGCACAAACTCCACAAAGTTCATCCAGCTCAAATGAACGAACAGTACACTCCACCATTCGCAAGTTCTTGGCTACAAAATATCCCAAGAAATACGTCACCCAAAGCTATGTTCAACCAGTCTCCGACTCACTTACAGCTTGGTCTATCACCTCAAGTGTCACTCAATCACATACACGTTCTCCACACTGCATGGAGTTCGCAATAGATTCCTATGAGTCCGACCTTTCCACGACAGCTGAATCACCTTTGATCAATCCTTCCACAGCCAAACCATCTTGGATCAAAGCATCTTTTTTGGAGGATGAACTTTTTAGCCCAGATGATTATGAATGGGATACCCAAACACATCACTCCATCTAGATTATCTTGATTATGTTTGTAGTTTGTACTCTATGGAATGTTATGGCCTTTACAATATCTTAAGTCATGTAGTTGCTCACTATTTTACTATATGGCAAAGGGGGAAAGAAAGAATATGTACTTATGAAACTATGTTTATCTTCCTTGTATTATGTAATATCTTAATGAAAACTTTTCTACTATGATTATAGTATAACATAAAAGCTGTCACTTATTGTTGTCATTTGTTGTAGTTTTTCTTACTTTAAACCCTTAAAAAACTCAGGGGGAATCCTTTTTAGGGGGAATCTCTCAACTTTTTAATTGCCAAGTACATATAATATTGTATAGGTTGCCATCGTCAAAAAGGGGGAAATTGTTAAGTCAAGATCCTTTAGTTTTGATGATAGCAAACCTTGTGTTGTCTATCTAATATGTTTGTCAAGATTCATGATTCTGATAGACAAGTAAAAGAGTGGCTTAGCACACAAGGTTGCAAGCGCACTCGGTTAACGACATGTGCCCAACCAGTCGGGCACCTGTCTGCGAGAGCTCCATAGAACTTCTAGCACATACAACCAGTCAGACACCGCGTGAAGATATCTCTCATGCTTAAGAATAAAATCAAAGACAAAAGACTACAAAAGGATCGACATATTCATACAGACTCATATACCCACATAATCAACTAGCACACGACAAAAGGAGTAGCTCATTAATGCACAAGATAACAAGATAAGCAAAGGCTATTAATGACCATCATTACATAGCCGTAATAAATTCAGAAGAGGGCATTTATGAGCATTGAATGAGCCAAACAGAATCAGGCAAGTGGGGTACACAAGTGGTGCTCGGCCAATCAAGAGGGCTGCTGCCAACGTGACCAACCATGAGGTGACACGTAGTCCAAACGCCTCCAGATCTAGTTGAAGACTCTCTGCAAGTATAGTGTGGTTGTTATATGAATAATTGAAGTTGTAGTCGACTCCTAGAAGTCTAAGGACTTATAGGACGGTAGTTACATCCTAACTAAACCGTATATATACTTACATCTATTTCAAATGTAAGTACGCCTGTACGAGAGGAAAAAGAAAGAGATTATCTGGGCAAGTATGGTCAAATTTAGGAGTGTGTAAGTGATAGAGAGTTGTTGAGCTAGACAGGATAGGGTTAGAGTATCAATACACTGGGTATTTGATAGACCGACAGGTCGGGGAACGGTCGGTGAACTGTAGGCCGATAGTCAGGTGAGGGTTAAGGACTTTAGGGGTAAAGTCGAAACTGTCCCAGGAGTCCGTGTGTGGAGCAAGGGAGATTGAGTGAATTTGGTGTGTGTAAATTCTAAATCGAAATGGAGTTTCTAGTTTAAGTTTATCTCGTGTCTATTCTTAACTATCAAAGTTTTATTTAAGTCCACGATACGTCCACGAATTTGCGTTCGTCCCTTACCCTGAGCGGGATGCCCGCACCTTTGAATCTGCGTTCGTGCAAAGCTTGTGTTGCCAGCCAAGAGAGAGGACTTTTCTTTTATTTTTTAAGTTAGTAGAATACATAATCCCTCCTGTTCTAAAATATATGATTTTCCACCTGTGGGCACAAGAATCTAGGAGAAAAAAGTAAACCATTTTACCCTTACTTTTTGTATTGGGAATTGAAATAATTTGAAAGTAGAGTTGTGAGATAAAAGTTGAGGATACAATTGGAAAGTAGATGACATAAAAGATTAGAAGATCTTATATTTTGAAAAGAGTGAGAGGCCTCAAGAAATCATATTTTGAGAACAGGAGGGAGTAGCTTTTAAAAATGTGGCTTCTTTTTTCTTTACGTGTTTGTACATCCTTCTCTGCCGTTGAACTCCATCTTTGGGAGGTTCGTGTAGTAGATGTGTGTAGAAGTGATCCATGGTTTCTCCATTATGCAAATTTTGGGTCCTTAAGGTATTCTTCCATGATAAGGAAAGATCAGGAGTGTACATAATGGCAAGGTTTCCTATTGTGCTTCATTGGAAAAGGCAAGTTTTCTCTTCTTCCTCTAGAAAGATTCAAACTTTGTAAGCCAATGCAACTTATAAATATATGTTTTGATAAGTTTAAAAGTTACATTAACTACATACAAATCAACGAGACTTATAATTCATCACAAAACAATAATTCATCACATCATTAGGTCAAAAATTTATAAGTTAGAAAATATATAATTCACCACTTGTTAATTATTGAATCATAGTACCCTTATAATTGAGTTATTTAATCATTTTAATGTATCATTGTAAACATACAAAATTTTAGCTAGTATAAAATTTTAACTTCTATCCATCTTAAATCACAAGTCCAATTATAGCTAGTACAAAATTTATATAGTCTTTAAAGAAAGATTTTTAATTTAGAAAAAAATAATAATTTTAAACTTACATTTTTAGAAGTTATAACTATAAGTTGGTAGCAATGAAACTGTCACAAAAATACCCATGTTATTGCGCCCTACTTCTTCACTCCATGTTGATTTTTAAGAGGTACTATCCTACGAGCCACATTAGATGGTTGTCGTAGCTAGTACTTTTTCTTTATTATAATTAAGGCTAAAGTTCAGTAAACAAGCAAAGAGTACTTATGAAAATTAAAACTAGATAAGACTAAAAACAAACAATTGAAAAGGATCAAAATTTGTTAGAGAGATTTAATTTACTTATCGTCTCCGAAGTTTCATTTTTTATTCTGTTTAATCAGCCAATATTTGTGCCATATTGAAAAGGAATGTGGTTCATTACAGAGATAATGGGGTTTGAAGTAATGCAATATAGTTTGTATATCTTCATCCATAAGTGACTTCCGAATTCGGAAGGCACTTTTAGTTTCTTTTCCTAATATACAAGTCTATATAATAATAACCAACATATAAAACTATGAATATTCAAAAGAAGTTGAAATACCCCAAGGTTATTAGGAATGATTTACCTTTTTAATTGAGTTCTAATGAGCTATAAAGCACTCTTAAACCCTAGTATTAACATAAACGCACATTAGGACCATAAATATCCTTAATAACACTCTTTGTACTCTTTTGGAAGTAGTTAGCCAGAATGCACCAATAGCATTAGGACAACCAAGCTAGTAGGTGATGCAGTAGCTAAGTTGTGTAGTAAGCACACAAGCAGGTAACTCGGCAAGCAAGCTAGCAAGTAGAACATCCTAAACACGAGGTGGTAAGTTAACAAGCTAACAAGCAAGTAGGATGTCTTAAGCATAAGGTGTCAAGCTAGGATTGGTAAACACTAAGACCAATAGGAGCCCTACACCTAAGCAAGCTAGTAGGAGGTGTCATAACCTCATTGGTGCCAATTTGGTAAGAGATCAACCATCCATTTCTTATCCTTCATCTTAAGTAACTAAAGTACTAATGTTATATTTAATGGTCCAATGAAAACAAAGCTAACCTAATAAAGATAAGGTAGTTGCCACTACCTTATCCAACCAGCCATGACATGTCTACATATTATTAGATCACATTTAGGTCCATTGAGAGCTAAGCAAACCAAGGCTTCTGCCCCCATTCTTCTAAGCAGCTCTATGTGTTGTCATCTTCATGTTAAGCCTCACTTAAGACTAATTAGGATGGAGCAAGTGGCACCATATAAGACCTCATATACCTAGAAAGGAAACTAGCCATATTAACTTTCTTGTCTATATAAATCGACCAACCACTAACACTCCATTCAGCTCCTAAATCATCTATCTTCATCAAGAGATAAAGAGAGCAAGAAGAGAAGAATCCTATCTAGGAGAAAGAAGAGAGGTCGAGAGGAAGGAAGGAGAGAAGAGCCATTACCTTCATTCTTTTTCCAATCCTTCAGGTAAGGTTGTTCTTGGTGTGTTCTTCATCCTTTCCTAACCTATTCTTAGCCAAAAACTAGAGGAGAAACCAAAAGAGCTCATTCCATTTCCATGGCGATTCTAGGTGCTCAAAAGTTGTCTTAAGGTGTTCTAACTTCTAGTAAGCTTTCCAGGGTTTTAAGGAAGGTTTTCTTCACCAATCTTTAAGGTAACTTCAAGACTACCATACCTTTTCAAAACTATATGTTTTCAAGGATTAGTATACCTATATACACCCTTCAAATTCGTAGCTATTTTAGAGCATAAAATCATGGAGTTAGAAATATGCTTTAATGAAGGAAAAATGGTCCTAGGAACCCTTGTTATATAACCGAATGTATAGGAAGTAAATTGAAGGGTTTTGCTCATGGTTTATAAGCTAATCTAAGCGAGGAACTAATCTAAGTACTTGAAGTAATGCTATGACAAGAAAAGGGTATGGTTAGTTAAAGAATGAATTCTTAAGGAAATTTATGTTTTAAGACTTATACTTGTTAAACCCTATTATAAGAAGTGTTCTTGGTGTGCTATTCAAGTGGTTATAAGCTAAAGTAATCATATACCAATCTAGGTTAATATGACTGAAGCTATGAGAATTTATATAAGAAGAATACACCATAATCAAAGTAGAAATCATGGTTATAATCAACCTAGGTTCTAAGGCCTTAACGCCTATAGGGTTAAGTATTCTTGGCTATATTTCTAGGAATAAAACTACAACTAAATAAACATATACTTTAGCTAATTAAACTGTTATACTAATCTGGTTAAGATGCTAGCTAAAATGGTAGAAATGATTAAGAATTGTTAGGATGAACTTAACCTTGTTATGACACATGAAATATTGCTATGAAACTAATATGGCTAGGCGGTTTCTGTTAGGATTGAATTGGTTGTTAGATTATTGGATGAACATATTTTGATTACAAGATATGAACTATGGTTGTGTAATATATCTACTGGTTATGGTTATGGTGTCTTAAAATGGCCAAAGGTGATGTTATGCTACGCTATGTTATATGATCTTTATTTAAGCTCTTAATGTGACTGCTAAGCTGATATAGTGTGATATGTTATGCACTTGTATAATCTACCTATGATTGTGGTTATATCGGTGTAATTAACATTAAAAGAAAAGAAATTAAAACTCAAAATAAACGTCGGGCTGCAAACAAAATCCCGGTCGTGGTAGTATAGTAAAAATGTAAGCGACCGGATGTCGAACCGTGGGACTAATGTGCATATAATAGTACCTAAGCGTGTCACAAGAGGGGGGATTAATTGACTTGTTTTACAAATAAAAGGAAAGATAAACTAAATTAACAGATAAACTAAATGGGACTCTGGTTCACATTAATATAATATCTGCTCTTTCATACTAGGTTTACTGATTTAATTATAACTGTTTGGCAAGATTCCTGTTATTTTCTTAAGGTCCGATGAAAACTCATAAGAACTCTTTACCTGTAATGCAAGGTCCGATGAAAACTCAAGCAAAATGCCTGTAACGGCAGAGGAGTATGAGGCTTTATTCTTGCAACTTGTACTAACTTAAACGATGAAATAAGTTCCTACAGTTTTACGGCTTAATTAACTCATCTGTTTAACCGATAAAATTAAAAACAGACTTAGTAAAGCATTTTAATAAATTCATGAGGTTTATTAAAAAGATGCGAGAGACAACCTTTAAGCGTAACAAACTTCATTAAAATTAAAACCAGTAAAACATATTGCATAATTAATACAGATACATAATAATTATTCCCAGAGTATACGTACTAGCCTGACATATTAAATAGTGATCCGCTATTTTAATACGTGAGACTAGAGGTGAAACTAATGAGATGAAAAGAAAACAAATGGAGAAGCGGGAGATTAGAATGAAATGAACGAGTGAGTGAAAGTGAAGTGGTACGAAGATGGATTGATGGGGTGAATTGGAACTCCAGAAGGAACCACGGAAGGAGCCTCTGGAAGGACGCTGGAGAAGATGAATGGAGCGTGGTTTATATAGAGGAAGCGAAGAGAGGCAGAGTTGCAGCTCATTGATTGCAGGTCACTGATTGCAGGGGACAGAGCTACAACGCGTGAGTGATTTAAGGTGGGCGCCGACTGCTAAAGGATATGGCGGAAGCAAGTTGCAGAGTCGGCGAAGAAGATAACCCGTTTTAGATCTGTAATTTTACATGTGTCCGCATGGGAGTCCGCTTAATTTCATGCGGAAATCCTCCTTTGTTCCACGTCCGCATGCAAATGCATGCTCTCACGTCCGCCTATAATGAGGCGGTTGCATGTGAGTTGTCCGCCTATTATGAGGCGGTAGTAGAGGCGGTTCCATGCAAATATCACGTACTCTTGTTCCTCTTCTTGTCCGCCTATTACAAGGCGGTTGCCTAGGCGGTTCTCCTCTTCTTGTCCGCCTATTACAAGGCGGTTGCAGGGGCGGACACACCACTGCACCTGCCTTACGCGTGACCTTGTTTTAATCCCTATAAATATATGGTGTATTAGGTGTTTTTCCTACATTTTAACACATATAATACATCAGTTAATATAACAACATAATTATAGGAAAAACCCTAGATAAGTGAGAAACATTACTAAAAATGCTACAAATTATAAGGTGATTAAACCCTAATAAGTCTATATGTTTTGCACTTATCAAACTTCCTCACACTTGACTTTTGCTTGTCCTCAAGCAAATAAGGAATATAATTATCTCTAAGCCAAAATAATAAAACAAGATTAAACAAGTGTAGAAGGGAATTTAGACAAAGTGACAATTGAAAGAATAATTCTGCTCCTAGAAGTAGGTTTTTATAAACAGTGAAGAAGAACAATTTAATAAAAGCATAGAAAAACTAGACTGTAGAAAACAAGTTAGATTAACCTGGGATTCAACCAATTTCAATTCTCTAACCCGGGATGACAAGGGGTGTGAAGTAATGCCTTATTCCGCAATACCTTTCAACACCACATACTCATGTTTATAAATATAAATTGCAATTTATATTTACATTTTTTTTTAATGTGCAAATTGTATATTCAAAGCACATATTATTTTATATTTTTTTTTGAATTGCATTATTTTTCTGTACCCCAGACTTTCTCTCTATCCTTGTAGCGGTGTTGGGTCTCTATCCCAGGTCACGAGACCTTAGGTAGATAGGTGTTAAAGCACCCCAAAGAACTTAATAACCGGATAGACGAGGCCTGTTTTTGGTTAGAAAAATTCATAAACAGCGGAGTACCTTGTCTTTATCCTTTTCTTTCCTTGACTTTCCACATATTTCCTTGTCTTTATCCTTTCTTTCCTTGACTTCCACATTTCCATAATCCCAAGCTAAACTAAATTGGTTTTTACATTTAGTAGATCTATCATATTTTGAGTGAAAATAGAGTATTTTGATGGAAAATAATTTTATACAAACTCCTTAAAATAAAACCATCTTTCAGTTGTCACTTGACATAATTTCAGACACTTCTACAATTATTTTATCTCATTTTTTCATCATTTTTTTATATAGGCAGTTTAGAGTAGCAAAAAGCGAGTGTGGCATTATCGAACAACTGTCATATTTTCAGGGAAAGGTCTCTCCTTCCTCACACTTAAGAGGAGCAATGTCCTCATTGTTCAGAATTAAATTCAAGAAAAGGACCTTTCAAAATATGACAGACTCATAAAGGATTAAACTCATAAAGGTTGAACAGGAATATAATAAAGGAAGAATTGAAACTCCCCTTGTATCGTAGATTGAGGAAGGTATCCTTCCTCACACTTAAAGCTTTGGTAGGGTGAGACGTTCCTCACACTTAAGTTTGCGCAAGTGTTCAACCGAAGATATCGAAATTCCTAGAGCAACTGAGGTTGCTTCCATAGGCGAGTTCAGCTATATGTTCGAATATAGAATTTATTCTGAAAAGAAAATCATATATAGCCAGCAGAACTCAAGTGGCATCAAAAGAAAATAATAATATGAAAAACATAAAATAAAGCATAAATAATAAAGCACTGCATAAAACATAAACATAAAGTAAACTGATCTGTTACCTTCCTGTATGTAACAAAAGTTTGACAAGGTTAAAACAGTATGAGTCTACAAAATGTTAGTAAACAGTAGAGAAATATAAAATAAAACAAAAATAAAAATAACAATTGAGAGCTGGGGCTAGTCGCGCGCCTGCTTGTTCTCTTCTATTCTTCGTCGCGAGTTCGAGCTGGAGAATTGGGGAAGAACGAGTTCTTGAAACACAGCGTTTTTTTTTCTGTATAGAGGGACGTCCGCTTGGCGTCCGCGTCTAATGGCGGTCAGGAGGCGGACCGCATTAGTGACGTCCGCGCTGTTGAGGCGGACAGGAGGCGGACACGCCTCTGTGTTTTTTTTTTATTTTAACCTTGCTTAAACAACAACAAAATAATAAAGTCATAAAATTATGGGTTAGTAATAAAAATGACATAAAATTATAAGTTAGTAATTAGATGACAAAATTATAAGTTAAAAGTTAAAATGACATAAAATTAAATGTTAGGGACAATGGAATTAAATGTTAAGGACAATGGAAATTAAATGTTAGGGACAATGGAAATTAAATGTTAGGGACAATGGAAATAAATGACAGAAAATTAAATGACAGAAATTTAATGTTAGTAGTTAGTATACTGGAAATTTGAAGGACAATGGAATTTAAATGACAATAATATAAGAGTTAGTAGTAGATGTCAGAAGTTAGATGTCCGTAATCAGATGTCGAGAGTCAGGTGTCCAATTAATATTAACAGATTATTAGATAATTAATATTAACAAAATATAGTAGAGAATTAATATTAACAATAAACAAAATATTATAGACATAATATCAGAAATAAGAAAACAAAATATTATAATTAAACAGGTGAATAATCCGGGGCTTAGGAACTAGAATAAATCTAGTCCCCGGCAACAGCGCCATTTTGCAGACTGTTGTAAAATGAGTGGTTATATCGGTGTAATTAACATTAAAGAAAAGAAATTAAAACTCAAAATAAACGTCGGGCTGCAAACAAAATCCCAGTCGTGGTGGTAGATAGTAAAAATGTAAGCGACCGGATGTCGAACCGTGGGACTAATGTGCATATAATAGTACCTAAGTGTGTCACAAGAGGGGGGATTAATTGAGTTTTTACAAATAAAAGGAAAGATAAACTAAATTAACAGATAAACTAAATGGGACTCTGGTTCACATTAATATAATATCTGCTCTTTCATACTAGGTTTACTGATTTAATTATAACTGTTTGGCAAGATTCCTGTTATTTTCTTAAGGTCCGATGAAAACTCATAAGAACTCGTTTACCTGTAATGCAAGGTCCGATGAAAACTCAAGCAAAATGCCTGTAAACGGCAGAGGAGTATGAGGCTTTATTCTTGCAACTTGTAATAACTTAAACGATGAAAATAAGTTCCTACAGTTTTACGGCTTAATTAACCCATCTGTTTCTAACCGATGAAATTAAAAACAGACTTAGTAAAGCATTTTAATAAATTCATGAGGTTTATTAAAAAGATGCGAGACAACCTTTAAGAGTAACAAACTTCATTAAAATTAAAACCAGTAAAACATATTGCATAATTAATACAGATACAATAATTATTCCAGAGTATACGTACTAGCCTGACATATTAAATAGTGATCCGCTATTTTAATACGTGAGACTAGAGGTGAAACTAATGAGATGAAAAGAAAACAAATGGAGAAGCGGGGGAGATTAGAAATGAAATGAACGAGTGAGTGAAAGTGAAGTGGTACGAAGATGGATTGATGGGGTGAATTGGAACTCCAGAAGGAACCACAGAAGGAGCCTCTGGAAGGACGCTGGGAGAAGATGAATGGAGCGTGGTTTATATAGAGGAAGCGAAGAGAGGCAGAGTTGCAGCTCATTGATTGCAGGTCACTGATTGCAGGGGACAGAGCTGCAACGCGTGAGTGATTTAAGGTGGGCGCCGACTGCTAAAGGATATGGCGGAAGCAAGTTGCAGAGTCGGCGAAGAAGATAACCCGTTTTAGATCTGTAATTTTACATGTGTCCGCATGGGAGTCCGCTTAATTTCATGCGGAAATCCTCATTTGTTCCACGTCCGCATGCAAATGCATGCTCTCACGTCCGCCTATAATGAGGCGGTTGCATGTGAGTTGTCCGCCTATTATGAGGCGGTAGTAGTAGAGCGGTAGTAGAGGCGGTTCCATGCAAATATCACGTACTCTTGTTCCTCTTCTTGTCCGCCTATTACAAGGCGGTTGCAGGGGCGGACACACCACTGTACCTGCCTTACGTGTGACCTTGTTTTAATCCCTATAAATATATGTGTGTATTAGGTGTTTTTCCTACATTTTAACACATAAAATACATCAGTAATATAACAACATAATTATAGGAAAAACCCTAGATAAGTGAGAAACATTACTAAAAATGCTACAAATTATAAGGTGATTAAACCCTAAAAGTCTATATGTTTTGCACTTATCAGATTGATATGTTAAGTGAAAAGAAGAACATGGAATGTATGAATGAATTTGGGAGTGGAAATGATATGGCCATATTGGAACTTTGGCACTTGTTGCCTTATTATACTTTATTTCAGCTCATGGTATGTTACGGGCTCCATGGGACACTTAATGGTTTTCTACTCCATGGTTTAAATGTGCTATAGGGGATGTGCACATCTTTTAAGGCCTGGAGTGCGGATGGTAAAGGTTGGATCGCCTTCAGGGTCAGGGTTTTACCCTAAACATGGTTTGGATGGAATTGGAAGATTAATGGTTAAGAAAGAGTCATAAATTGGTTAATAACCTTGCTTTGTCTATTTGGTTGTCTTGCTTCTATTATTGTGCTTTGGAATAATTTGAATATGATTATGTAATAAAGGTTACTTTGGTATGATATTTTATGATGGTTGCTAGATTTTACTAGCTTTGCTGATTTTTGGCTTTATGCTTTGTGGTTCTTTCTCTGTGATTGTATGATTTACCACAGATACAAGAAAGGATGGTGCTTCTCCTTAGACACAAAGATGCTCGAGAGAGTGGGGTTAAAGAGATTAGCGACCATCACTACTTTTGGAATTTTGGTATGATGTAATAGGTTTAAATTGTAACCAATATGTAATTTTGTTTTTGGTATGTAATATAATGCAGGCTTAGCATTCACAAAGGATGTGAATGAGGCAGTAGTGCCTCGCTAGTTTTATTGCTTCCGCTATTACAACTTGTATACACATATATTAGGTTAAATATGTAGGGATTTAGGGGCATAACAAAGTGGTATCGGAGCAAAGATGCTCTTGATCAAGGATTCAAATGAACCTAGGAAGGGTTAAAAGGGTGTGAGAGTAAGGCACGATGATTTTTTGCATATCTGTTAAAACTAACCTGCAAGTGTGTGGTATGTGCTTGTTTTGATGCTTATATATGTTTGAATAGTATGTTATACTTAGAAGAGAATATGGGTTGGTTTTTCACATAGTAAGCTAAGCAACCTTGTTTTGTCAAGAAAGATGGCAATCAATGTTCAGGAAATGGCTCAGGCGATGGCTGCAACAATGGCACAGTTAGAAGCCAGTAGACAAGCTGGTGTGAACAATCTTATGAGCCAAATTATGGCAATAAAGCCTGAAATTTTCGTAAGGCAAGAGGCCCCCAAATATTGGAAGGATGAATCCGGGAATTTGATAAGATTTTTGAAGTAGTGGACTGCCTGACAAAGAGAAGAGTAGCATGTGCTACCTACTTCTTCAAAGAAGAGACTAATCTGTGGTGGGGAGCAATCAAACAAGAGTGCCTCCAATAACTCGACTTCAAATGGCCAGAAACTAAAGATGATGATGAGGACCCGCTTCTATCCAGACCACTTGAAGGAAAAGAAGCAACAAGAGTTCCTAAACCCCTAGCAAAGATCAATGACAGTAGCTGAATACCGATTGAAGTTTCTAGAGCTGGCCAGGTTTGCTCCAAACATGGTACTGGATGAAGAATCCAGGACAAGGAAGTTCAGAGTCGGTCTGAATTTTCTGAATCTTGGAGTTTATGATGGGGAATACTTATGAGACACTACAACAAGCTTATGAGAAGGTTGCTTGTATAGAGATGGTTCAACATGAAAAGAGAGAATTCTGTGAAGGCAAAAAGAAAAGGGCCTTTGGAGGGACAGATGAAGGGTAGGAGGTGAAGAAACCAAATCTCAATAAGAAGGTAAGATTCGGTGGAGGTTTCCAAGGCAAAGGAAAAGAAACGCCCGCCTTAGTCTCAAGTGCGAGGATATATCTTTGTAGAAGATGTCAATGGAACCATTCTGGGAAGGATTGTGAAGGGAACCAAGTAGCATGCTACTATTATGGAAGGTTGAGGCACCGGTCTTTCAAGTGCTTCCAGAACCCAGAATCCATGAGTTATAAGAAGATTCTTCCTCCAGTTAGCCAAAAAAAATCTAACAACTTCAAGGCAGCTTCTGAGTTGGGAGAGAGCAAGGTGGCAACAAGGGGACTGAAAAGAATGGAAACTAGTTCAAGAAACCATGAGCTATGAACGTGATGAACGAATATGAAGCTAAGGCTCAAGGGAATGTTATCACAGGTACTTTCCCTGTTCATGGATTAGAAGCTCGTATTCTGTTCAACTCTAGTGCTACATATTCCTTTGTTTCTACTACTTTCGTGAAGAGGTTGAATCTGCTCACTAGTACTTGTATGGATGTTTATGTGACTATACCATTAGGGGAAAGAGTTAAGTGCTCTAGGGTGGTAGAAAATATGAATATTCTTGTTAAAGAGATCGACTTCTCAGTAGATTTGATAGTGTTTGAGGTCTTGGAATTTGATATCATACTGGGGATGGATTGATTGCAACAGTACAAAGGACGTTTGGATTGTTATGAGCAACGAATATGGTTGAAGAGCCCGTCGGGGAAGAAGGTGTCCTACAGAAAGGTAGCAAGACAGCCAGGTGTGAAAATTGTTTCTGCTATCCTCGTGGCAGTAGAGATTGGGAAAGGGAAACAGGTGTATCTTTGCTATTTACGAGACTAAAGCAAGAAGAAGAATCAATTCTCGGAGATATTAGTTGTTGCTGAATATCTAGATGTATTTCCGGAAGAGATCCCCGGGATGCCTCCTAGAAGAGAAGTGGAGTTCTGCATTGATTTGGTGCCAGGAACCGGACCCATAGCAAAGGCACCCTACCTAATTGCACCATTGAAGATGAAGGAGTTAAAGAGCCAGTTAGAAGAATTGTTGGAGAAAGGGTGCATCAAACCAAGTGTATCACCTTGGGGTGCACTAGTACTGCTTGTAAAGAAGAAGGATTGGAGCCTATGACTCTGCATCGATTATAGGAAGCTGAACAAGGTGACAGTCAAAAACAAATACCCTTGCCCAAAAAAAAATAATACCAGATAAGGGTAGCCGAGGAAGATATTCCGAAGACAGCTTTTCGAACAAGGTATGACCATTATGAATTTACAGTGATGTCATTTGGCCTTACCAATGCTCCAGAGCTATTTATGGATTTGATGAACCGAGTTTTTAAAAAGTGTTTGGATAGTTTCGTTGTTGTATTTATTGGTAATATTTTGATATACTATAAGCACCCAAATGAGCAAGTAGAGCACTTAAGAAAAGTATTGGAGTTGTGAATTCATAAGTTGTATGCCAAGTTATCCAAATGTGAGTTTTGGTTGAAGGAAGTGGCATTCTAAGGCCACTTCATCTCAAGTGAAGGAATAGCAGTTGATCCTACAAAGATCAAAGCAGTTAAAGATTGGCCTCATCCAACAAATGTTACAGAAGTCAGAAGCTTTCTAGGGCTAGTTGGATGCTACAGAAGGTTTGTAAAAGATTTCTCCAAGATTGCAAGGCAAAAGATAAATTTGATGAAGAAGTCCGTTGAGTTCAAATGGAATGACAAGTATGAGCAATCATTCCCGCAACTGGAAGAATGGTTGACCACAGCTCCGGTGTTAACCTTACCAGAGGAACTGATGGCATGGAAGTCTATTGTGATGCTTCAAAGTATGGCCTAGGCTATGTCTTGATGCAAAATAGAAGAGTAATAGCTTCTGATTCTAGGAAATTAAAGAAGCATGAGGAGAACTATCCAACACATGACCTTGAGTTAGCAGTAGTGGTGTTTGCCTTAAAGATTCGGAGACACTACTTGTATGGAGTCACCTGCAAGATCTTCACTGACCATACAAGCTTAAAGTATATATTCACTCAGAAGGGGCTAAAGATGAGGTAGAGAAGGAGGTTAAAGTTTGTCGAATACTATAACCTGGAAAGTCAATATCACGAAGGCAAAGTTAACCTTGTAGCATATGTTTTGAGTCGGAAGAGAGGTGACTCGGTACCTACTATGTGGATCCTTCCAGATAATCTATGCAAAGATGTTCAAAAACTTGGCCTTGAAATGATAGCTAGTGGGAAGGAAGAATAATTAGTTGGACTGCACTAGATGTCCATTTCCCTTGATGTATATTAAGAGATCTGGAGAAGTCAAATGGGGGATGAGAAACTCGAGCGTATCCAGAAGATGATCACTGAAGGAAAGGCTACAAATTTTAAAAATCATGAAGACAGGAGTCTGAGATTTAATGGTCGTTGGTGCATTCCTATGAATTGTATGGAGATTAAAATGAAGTTGATGCAAAAAGCTCATCAATCCCTCTATTCGGTACATCCAGAAGGAAAAAAACTATACAAAGACCAGAAGAAACACTTGTGGTGGCCAGGAATGAAAAGAGAATTAGCAGAGTTTGTAACTATATGCTTGACATATCAGAGGGTGAAATTTGAGTATAGTCGACCCAGAGGTTTGGTACAACCACTAGAAGTTCTAGCTTGGAACTGAGATTTCATATCTATGGATTTCATAGTGAGATTGTCTTTAACAAGGTCAGGCGTGAATCATATTTAGGTTGTAGTAGACTGACTCACCAAGACAGCTAGATTCATCCCGATAAAGGATACTTGGACAATGGATAAGTTGGTTGCTACCTACATTAAAGAGATTGTCAGATATCATGGAGTTCCTTCAAGTATAGTGTCCAACAAAGATTCCAGATTTCTGAGCCGTTTCTAGTAGAGTTTTCAGAAGGCCATGGGTTCATAGTTAAAGTTCAGTCCCACCTTTCATCCTGCTACAGATGGACAGATAGAAAGAACCATCCAGATGTTAGAGGATATGTTACGTGCTTGTGTGATGGATTACCATGGTGCTTGGGTTGATCATTTGCATTTGATAGAATTCTTCTACAATAACAGTTACCACAGTAGTATTGGCATGACACCATATGAAGCTCTATATGGAAGAAAGTGTAAAGCCCCACTTTGTTGGAATGATATTTCATAAATAGTACCTTTAGGCCTGGATATAATTGAGGGTATGATACAATAGGTAAAGCTTATCCGGCAGAGAATGAAAGCAGCCTAAGACCGACAAAAGTATTATGCTGATTTGAAGAGGAAACCTTTAGAGTTGGTGGTGGGAGATAAGGTATTTCTCAAAGTATCACCTACTTAGGATGTTATGAGATTTGGAAGGAAAGGAAAGCTTAGCCCTAATTCGTCGGTCCATATGAGATTCTGGAAAGAATTGGTTCGTTAGCTTATCGGTTGGCATAGCCTATGAAGCTAGACAAAGTTCACAATGTCTTCCATATATCTCAGTTGAAGAGGTATGTCCATAATCCATCTCATGTTATACAGAAAGAGAAAGTTTAGATTGATCCGGTTTTGTCTTATGAGGAAGTTGCAGTAAAATTTTTGGATACCAAAGTCAAAGAAACTAGGTCTAAGGCTGCTAAGATGGTGAAAGTTTTTGGACTAATCACAAGGTTGAGGAATCCTAGGTAAATTGTAAGCAGTTACGCGGGCGTAACTTAAATTTTAGGGAGGGTGACTGTGACACTTCTACTCTTAATATCTTTGATGTGATGGATGATTGATGAATGATTTGTGCCTATGTTTAAATCCTTGCTATGGATGCTATATGAATGCTTAAGTGATTATTGGATATATTCTGACCTTGATGGTTCATGTTGTGGTTATATCTTGAGCTTAATGGTTGAATGTTTTGGGAATAGTTAGAGCTTCAGGGTCGAAACTTTTCTTAAGGGGGAGTGAATGAAATACCCCAAGTTTCTTAGGAATGATTTACCTTTTAATTAAGTCTTAATGAACTATAAAGCACTCTTAAACCCTAGTATTAACATAAACACACATTAGGACCAAAATGTCCTTAATAACACTCTTTATACTCTTTTAGAAGTAGTTAGGCAGAATGCATCAATAGCATTATGACAACCAAGCTAGTAGGTGATGCAACAACTAGGTTATGTAGTAAGCACACAAGTAGGTGACTCAACAAGCAAGCTAGCAAGTAGGACATCTTAAGCACGAGGTGGCAAGTTAGCAAGCTAGTAAGCAAGTAGGACGTCTTAAGCACGAGGTGTCAAGGTAGGATTGATAAACATTAAGATCAATATGATCCCTACACCTAAGCAAGCTAGTGGGAGGAGTCATAACCTCATTAGTGCCAATTTGGCAAGAGATCAGCCATCCATTTTTCCTCCATCTTAAGTAACTAAAGCACTAATGTTAGATTTAATGGTCCAATGAAAACAAAGCTAGCCCAATAAGGACAAGGCAGCCACCCCCTCCTTATCCAATCATCCATGACAAGTCTACTTATTATTATACCACATTTAGGTCCAATGAGAGATAAGCAAACCAAAGGTTGCCGCCCCCATTCTTAGAAGTTGCTCCATGTGTTGCCATCTTCATGTTAAGCCTCACTTAAGACCAATTAGGATAGAGCAAGTGGCACCACATAAGACCTTACCTATCTAGGAAGGAAACTAGCCATATTAACTTCTTTATCTATATAAATCGGCCAACACCACTCCAAAACACTCATTCAGCTCCTAAATCATCTATCTTCATTAAGAGAGAAAGAGAGCAAGCTAGGAGAAAGAAGAGAGGCCGAGAGCAAGGAAGGATTGAAGAGCCATTACCTTCATTCTTTTTCCAATCCTTGGGGTAAGGTTGTTCTTGGTGTGTTCTTCATCCTTTCCTAATCTATTATGGGCCCAAAACAAGAGGAGAGACGAAGAGAGCTCACTCCATTTCCATGTCCATTCTATGTGCTCAAAAGTTGTCTTAAGATGTTCTAACTTCTAGTAAACGTTCCAAGGTTTTAAGAAAGGTTTTCTTCACCAATCTTTAAGGTAACTTCAAGATTACCATCCCTTCCCAAAAAATCATGCACACAAATAGATTAAAAATAATTAAAAATTATATAAAATTTAAAATTATTTTAAAAAATGAATGAAAATGATAAAGCACAAAAAATAACTCAATAAATAATTAAAATCATAAACTTCAAAAAAAATAGAAATGACTAAATAATAACTTTTCTACACTTTTAAGTCTCCACCACAATAGTTTTAAAATCATGCAACATTTTAAAAATTAATGTGTATCTTAAAAAAAATTAATGTGCAACATTTATGATTTTAATTAGTTTTTGAGTTTTTTTCATTTTGTATGATTTTATATTATCTATTTTTGTAAGTTTTATATATTTTTAAAAAGTCTTTTAACCATATAATCTTATGGTTATTGTTGTGGGAGGAGTAAAATGACAATATGAAAAATATAAGTTGTCAGGTCTTGAACGAAGGAGTATCTCGTAATAAAAATGAAACTTATCCAGAGTATTACGTAGTAAGTTACCAACTTCAGAAATATTTTATGAAATTCGTTCAAACTTGGGGATATTTAAGGAAATTTCCCTTTTATGGAGAAGCTTGTTGGACGGTTTTTTTTATAGTTACGGCAGTAGGTAGGTTTCAAACCCAAGATCTTTGGTTCTGGTATACCACTCTTCTACTGATCAAGCCATAGGAAACCTGTAGGACGGTTTACTAATGTCATTTGTGACTGATTTCCAAGCAGAAAATTTACAAGACTCTAAGAAGTATGAATGCATTAACTTTATTATTTTAAACAGTATTTGATTCATTTTATTTATTGATTTCCCTAAATTTTCCTATAGTATATATATCAGTTCCACTCACGAAAGAGAGCAAAGCCATTGGAGTTATGCTCTAAGAGTCCCTTCTCCTGTTTTCTTGGGTATGCCATCTTGCTATTGGATCCTAATCGTTTATCTTATCGTTACTCTCAACGATAAAGTTCATACTTCATACTATGGTTTTGTTTACAGAAACCATATAGTATGGCTAGCTTGTACTTAATTACACAATTAGTTCCTTTTTTTTAAAAGAGAATTATACAAGATGCTCCTTGTCTTATATGGCGCTTTAGTATGTAACTACGACCGACAATGGTACTGCCATGTTCAGTCAAAGCACCGTACGACTAATCGATTGACAATAAAATTGATTGGCAATATTAAGAAGCACGTGATTAGACAATCTTTAGACGTAAGTTAAATCACATTAAACTCATAATTGTCGGTTAGTTCGTTTAAAAAATTATTTGGAGATGGCTACTAAAATTGAGGTTCTAAGTTCTAACCAACCTGCAGTGTTTGGAATAAGCAAAAACTACAATTTGTGGAATTGTAAATTGAAGGGAAAAAAGCAAAATTTGTTGAGGTTTAGGATGAAATAAATCTCACGTTTAATTTAAGTAACTTCATTATCTTTTCTTTTGTCTAACTTGTATTCATTTAATTAACTGCATAAACACTTTTGGGTTTTTTTTTTAATTCCACCATACTACTATAATTTTTAGGTTTCAAAATTTCACAAGATAAATTTGAAATTAACCTTATTTTTTCTCCAAATGACATTGACGTTTCAAATTAGACCAAATACCTCTATCACATTAAGAAGGAAGAACTAATTCTGTCACCCACGACCATATTTTGGCGTATAAATGTGCGCACAACCACCTCCTTTCAATACCCCCCTCAATAACTACCTTTCTTTCTCCTTTATATTATCATTTGAGAATTTTATAACTGGGTCCATTTGTGGACTTCAGCTTTTAAATAGCATTTTGTATCTATTTTAGTGTCGATTCCACCCTTTTTTCTCATATTTTATTCAACGCTACATCCAAACACTAATCTAATAGCTGCTATCAATTTTAGGTCTTCAAGCAATTCCAGAACCACAATTAGTACTAAATTTAAATCAAACAGTGCATTGTGAAAGAGAACTGAGATACTTATGTCCCTAAAGATCACTTTTGAATCCTTATTGGTTTAAACAACTAAGGGGTGATATACAATAGTTTATAAGTTGTCTAAGAGCATCAACAGCAGTCAAGGTGGAATCCACTCCACAAAAATTAATATTAAATTCACTCTCTCATAATCTCTCATTTGATATAAAGTGGGTTCCTTAATTAAGGAACTCACACACAAGTCTCTCTCCTTTACATGTGTAATTATCTTTTCTTTTTAATGTTGGAGAGTGGAATCCACTCTGCTGTGGAAGCCCTAAGAAATTTGTAATAAAAGGTATTCGCGACCAATGTAGTATATTCAGAAAAATAAAATTAATCAAATGATTGGTGCTTTGTTTTTCTTATCCTGGGGAATTAATTTGATAACCACATATTTTTTCAAAATGTTCTTTTATACCACCAAATATGAAAATGAGAAATACTTATTTCTATTCTGTTGACTTTTTCCCAATCCTTCATACCAATCGACCATTCTTTTTATAGGGTAATAAGTCAAGCTCTTAATCAAAAATTGGGAGTAAAACCCTGTTCGCCTACAAATGCTGTAGCCCATCTAAAACTAGCACTTTAACTTTGCCGAACGGATCAACAAGGCCCAATGGGTATGTAATTGTAACTGAAACAAAAACTGCCGCAAACTTTAGACACGGAATTGTCACGAGCTGCTCGGTGGCATAGTAAACAAACGCAATCTCCGAGAAGGGAATAAAGGAAGAAAGATCATTTTTTTCGGCAGCTGAATTAAAATTATGCAAACATTACTTCTTCCAGCTGCCCGCCCCGGCGGTCTTTCGCCGTCGATGGCGACGGCTACGCCGAGAACTCTGCTTTACTCTCTGGGCCACAATCCCAGCCGATATCAGCTGTGCCACGGCGGCGGTTACAATCAGAGTCTCTTCCCCTCTCTACCGAGCTCTCTGTTTCCATTGGCCGTATCCGGTTCTTACTCCACTACCTCATTCTCGTCTTTGATTTCTTCCATTGCGCTTAATGGAGAAAAGAGAAGATTAGTGCTTCCTCCAATCGCTTCGGCTCCAGCTTCCGCTGCGTTTCCTGATGAAACCGAACAAGCTAAGCTCTCCCAGGTGAATCCTGAGCCCCTATTCGTGTTTCATACTTGGACTTCGGGTCATATGCACTGGAGCTGAATAATTCAGTTGCTATATCATATGCTGCTTCGTCAATAATTTATTTTAGTATGAGTTATAGTCTCTGAGTAGATGTGGCATTTCTAAGAGAAGGACCAACCCGAAGCTGCTGTAATTGTGCTATGTTTTGACAAGCCTTAAGTTATGATACGCTTCGCCAAAGTAGGAAGTCGGATTGCAATATTAGTGTAAATGTTCGAGGATTTTCATCTTCGAAACAAACTCAGATGATTGATTAGCCAAATAATTCCATTTCTATTTAAATTCGTGCACGCATTTTTTATTTAGTGATGATATGTAGCTTTCTATGGTCACATTGGTCTTGTTTCAATTCGATGAGACTTGAGAGAATTATGGGTATCTGGTTCCAGAGATTGTCTTTATTATATCTTTACTTATGTAATATTTCTTTTATTTTAGTCATCCTTTATTTTATTCTTTCCTTATCTAATCTTTCCTTTATTTTGGTCTTCGTTTATTTTAGCTTTCTTTTAGCAAGTTTCTCGTTAGTATTTGGAAGTTTCTAGTCTTATTCTTCTCATTAGTATTAGGAAGTTTAGTGTTATTTCCTTGCTAGCCTAGACTTGCTCCCTATATAATCTTGACTAGGGGCATGTGCTCTGGAGGATTTATAATAGCACTGTTAAGAAGAATAGAAGGCTCTCAGTCATTTCTCTCTTCAGTAAGATGAATTCTAAAAAATAGACCACCAACAATCTCTGTTTCGTTTCTTTAACAGTGTTATGGTCGATTTGGTTTTTTGAAATTTTGCTGCTTGTACTAAACACTCCTCCCATTTCTTTGACCTTGGCATCTGAATGCTGATTGATATTAGGTGGCTAAGAGACTAAAGGTCACAGCAAGATATTTCAAGAGGTTGGGTAGCTTTGGGTTTTGGGGACAGCTAATCTGCACTTTGGTGGCAGCTGTAATACTCTCGTTTTCCATTGTAACTACTGGGAAAATTACTTCACCGTTGACATTCTACTCCACGGCAGCTGGGATAGCAGCAGCTTTCATTTCAGTGTTCTGGTCTTTTGGGTATCTTCGTCTATCAGAAAGGCTGCAGAGAACTGCGAATGATCCCTCAAAGGTAAGCTATCAACAATATAATATTAAACTTGGTTAGATATGTGTAGAGTTCAGATGAGTTTTTGATGGATCAGACATCCTAAGTTCCTTGCTTTTCTCTATGACTTTGATGCTCCTGTGTCATTAGGGTTGCCTCTAGTATTGATATTTTTTATTGGTTGACCAGAATTGCTCTTTTATGTCAATGTTTTTACTTGATTTTTTGGATATCATTGCCCGGTTTCCCTGTGAATGATGCTTTCCAGATGGTTGAGAGTTGAGACTACTGGTTCAGATTATGATAAGTAGTTTGGAGCTTGTCTGTCATTCTAGTGGTCCTTTTGCTTTATCCGAGTTATCTATTGCAGGTAATGCTATGGTTCCTTTGTTCGCACCTAACTGTAATACTATGCTTGTTTGCCTTGATGACATTCAGATGTCCCATTGTCTGTATGTTCTAGCCTTCTCTGCTTCTATATCTTTCTAAAGTGTGACCTTATTGGCAAGTTACTCCAGAAACTACAAAACTCCGATAATCCTCTGCTAACCCACACACGGGTCACTTATAGACACTAAGCATAACTACTGGTCCCCACCCACTGTATTCTGTTTACGTGAATAAACTAGCCAATTAGTATCTTGATTATTGCTAACACAAGGTGTCTGACTATATAGCAAATTGCAATATGCATAGGCTCATATCTTCAGCTGTCACATAATTTACTCCATATATTAGTTCTGATTTTCAGGCACCTCCTCGAGCGGATGTTGTCAAAGGCTTGAAAAATGGGATAATAGTAAATCTTCTTGGGATGGGCGCTGCTGTTCTTGGCATGCAAGCAACTGTAGGTCTACTAGTTGCCAAGGCGCTCACATCCTCCGCAACCCCTTATTACCAGGGCATTTCTCCCGGCTACAGTCCTGTTCTGGCCTTGGATATCTTCTTGGTTCAGGTACTTATTTCAGCCTAAAATTTTTTATTGGAATCTTTTGACACTTTTCATTCTTGCCTATGCTACTGGATTGAAAGAAACAATCATATATTTAGAAATGATCATAAGAGTCTTCCTAGTCTTAGGTGCAGGGAACTAATCAAAGACATCAATATGCCCGTGTAAGTCTCACAATTGGTGCTTTTTCTTTTTGTTGAGATTATTGTCTATGGTATATTCAGTTGGTAATCATGGAAGCATACTCAACTACCATATAAAAAAGACAAGATATACTACAGAAAGTAAGCTGTACTTCCATGAAGAATCAACTGTTGAGTTGTTATACTATGTCTTTATGCTCAATCTGAAACTTTCTAGGTGAGAGGAAAGGTGCTATTTTAACAGGCCGTTTTTCTTGATATATTCATAGATAGAGGCTGACCCGCCATAATAGATTAGAAAAGTTTATCAGCTCTCCTTTTTGTACATGGATACAGCATATCTCTCACCCCCAAAACTTGCTACTCGGCCATATTAGACTACAGAAGTTCATCCGATTACCCTTTTGTACAGATATACAGCTTATCTCTCACCCCAAAACCTAGCCACATGCAGTAACTTGATTTAAAACGCTTTTTTAAATTTAGTCTTATATTTGATTATCTTAAAGCTATAGTTCACTTTGTCACTGCTTCTGGTATAGTATAAGCTTAGGAACTGCAAACCATGGGCTCCTTGATCTTGAATTTGACAGTCTTCAAGAATGTAAACTAGTTTTCACTGAATGTTTGAGTTTACCTGTTGCATTAGCATGTGAGTCTAGCCTATTAATCTGAAAAAAATTCATAAAGAGTTTGGCGAACTCTTCAAGAAGCATAGGTTAAGCATTTTTTATGGTGTATGGAGTTTGTGAAAGAAGAAAATGATTAAAAGGAAAAACTGGTCTTCTTCCAATCAAATTATTTGTCTCACTTCCTTTACTTTCTCCATTTTGCAGGCATCAGCTAACACCATCCTCTCGCATTTCTTGGGTCTTGTTTCGTCTTTGGAATTATTGCGCTCTGTTACCTTACCTCCTGCCGGATTTGCCCCTGCTCCCAAGATTGCTTAAAACTTTTTCTAGCTTCTAAAACCGTCATGCTCATGTCCATATTACTTCACGGAATGTGAAGAGATGCTCCTGGCACGATGAATTTGATTGTGAGGTGGTTATTGCTGTGATGGGGAATGTGATAATTGAGGGAGAAGAATATACCATCTGATGGTGGGTAGTGGTCCGATGAATCATATATCGTGTGAAGTTTGTTTCATGCTCTCTAGGTTTTCAGTTTAAGAGCTGGTATAATAATTTGCTAGTGAGCTTTGAAGTGTGCCTTTTTCTTAGAGCAAGTAGTGTTGGTTCGTATTTATTTCTTTCCCTGTAATGTTCTGATGTATGAAGAATCGTTCGAATCGAGATCCTCATATTTTGCCATTACTTGAATGAGCTCTCCCTTTCTTCCAATATTTGACCAGGGGCAGGCTATATCATGTTTTTCCATTGTGCTTTTGCTCATCGCTGATCTGTTTAGTTCAGGTAGAAGAGCGTGCTTTTTGTCAATTAGAAATCTGGACACTGCAATACTTTATTCAAATGTGGTTAATTAATAATAAACTAATAAATGTACTCAAGTTAATAATAATGTCATGCGAATAGTGACCAGCGCGCTATGTTGCACGAAAAACTATCTTGCTTTACAAACATTTCTGAAACTCGAAACCTAAAAACAATTCTAATTTTTTTAAAAAAATTGTTTTTGACGTATACTTTATACACTGATATTATATTGTTTACAATTAACTTTGACATAAAAATTAAAGTTAATATAGTAAGCTTCCTTATTACCTTTAAACTTATAGCGTTTGTGCCTTAATCCGGACAAACTAAACGTTTACGTTTATTCTACCCTTTTGTCGATAGATATCATACATGTGTTGTAAGGCGGATCAGGAGCAAACATGTTTCATCGTGTATACTGAAATCCGAAGAAAATAAAACAAGCCTCGAATGTCTGTTGAGAGAGAAACATGGCAAAGGCATGCTGAGAATGAAAACTGCAATACCATGTAGTTGTTACATTAGAAGTAAGCATTTTTCTATCACTCTAAAAGAGAGAGTAGAGCGTGCTGGATTGTCATAAAGTTCATTAATATATAACTCAGTCGCTTACAAACTTGGTTGTTCTTACAAACAAGTAAGCCTTTACCAGCCAAGCAAAATCCTTCTCCCATCCTTCATCATAGTTGGAAGTGTCAAAAGCTCGAGCCTTCGGGTCTTCAAGATAGTGTTTATTGACACTGTTGAGCAAGAGGTCAAGCTACAAAATTCAACGAATCCAAGACGGTGACTCCACCTGCGGCTGGTTTTGATCAGTCTCATTCTTCTGTACCCATTGATACATATGCCCAAGCAGAAGCATTCTGCAATAAAAGCATATCAGCAAGTAATAATAAAGTTAAATTTCCTTCTTAGATCAAAAACGTGACTGGGTATCACAACTGACCAGTGGAAGAAATTTGAAACTCATAGCCCAACAGACTGGGCAACAGAATAGTGGTTCTTTGTGGAAGGAAACAGAAGTCCAGGACTATAAAGATTTAAGTGGAGGTATAGGTAGGGGGATTTTTCACACAATTGGTGGTTTAGTGTTTCAGTCAACTGCTCTGATACAGGTTCAAAACAAAATTGTGGGAAACAAAATATGAAAGCCATCAATCTGGTATATGAAGCACAGAAGATAAGGAGATTAGGATAACAAGGCCTAGTTAACTTTTACAACCTCCAAAACAGCTACCTCTGTTATGGAACATGTAATACGAGAACAACATACAAATAGAACTACATCGATGCCATAGTAATGTTATGTGAAAAGTAGCCAGATAAACAAG
Source organism: Limonium bicolor (assembly GCA_023374045.1). NCBI lineage: Eukaryota > Viridiplantae > Streptophyta > Magnoliopsida > Caryophyllales > Plumbaginaceae > Limonium > Limonium bicolor. Next base: position 281,155,015 of record CM041777.1, read on the forward strand.
CCTAAAATGGGACGCCAAATATGCTCCCAGTAACTGAGGGAAGCAAACGAAATTCTGTCTTATGTTTGATGCATGAACAAATAGGTGTGGGTTTGGGTGTGAGTGAGTTACAGAAATAGACATTACTTTGATACTACTGACTTTTCTTTATCTTGTTGGGAGTCATTCCAAACTGTCCTTGAACAGTTCTCTGCATTTTCCCTAAATTCTTATCAAGTGGATGTTGGTACTTCTCGTACAATGGTGCAATTGCTAAAGAAAGAAGAACGCCTGCACAAATGACAACGAACATATTGACAATCAATACTCACGAAAAAATCACACTTCAATGTGTTCTATTGGCTATGCAGTTAACCAAGATCTCACCAGCATACAAAAGGGTGAGGAAATCACAGAGACTGCCAACGTATGAAATCAGGCAAAGTGCAATCACAACCTGAACATGTCCAACAAAAAAACATCAGATAGGCAAAAAAGGTAAGTTTTTCCAAAAGGTAATTTCTTGGCTACATCCAAATATAGCTATAGATGGATGCAAACTGTACGGATGTATATGTAAAGTTATACATTGAATTCTGATATTACTGAAATTCTACTAGATGTACATACTAACTTCTTAACTGTACAATAAGCTTACAAAATCTGTACTTTTACACTATACAAACTGTACAATTTTGAATGTGGCAAAAAACAACTACATATGCTTGTAGCCAAGAATGAATGTTTCCAAAAAATTTAAGATTGAAAAAGGAGAGCACAGAGACGAGTTTGTCATTCCATGAGCAAAAAAATGTGGTTAAAATCAAAACCTGGGGAAGAACCCTCAAATTTCTATCAACTGCTATCTGACGAGCGAAAGAAAGCGCATGATTGATCCAAACACACAAGACTTCAGCAGCTTTCTCCACCAAGGCATCTGAAATTTCCAGATCGGGAACAGGCGGCAGAGGTCTAGAATCACAAATACCCGAAATCATCATTGCAAAAGCAAGTTAGACGCGGAAAATTGCAAAAACTATTTAAAAATCAAACCATCTATCCACAAACTCAAATGCAGCGCTAACCTATTCAGTACAGAAGCGGATTTAGCCCACAAGAAGAGGATAACGACAAGAAACAAGAGGACATTTGCGGTGAAGGACAAGAGATTGTAACTCCCTCGTTCGAATAGAAGCCAGACGGAAGTTGCAGAGACTAATACAAGTATACTTCCACCCCAGTTTCTCCACAACAAAATATCAGCCACTGTATGCATCAATAGAGAAGGAGAGAAAAAGAATTCCGTAAACCAACAAACGATCGTTCAACATGAATGCGTTAAGAAACGAAACTAATACAGGATAGTTGAGCACAATGCCAATGAAACTATTCAATAACTGAGTGAACCGGTCTTAAATGATCGAGTTTGAATAAACAGCCAGACAATTATTCGGCAATAAATGCCTGCGCCTGCGAGGACCTAGATGAATGATGGGAGAAGGTGAGAGGGGGAGATAGTACCTGAGCCGCCGCCAAGAACTTGATGCATGGGTAACCGTGGAGAATTCCGGGATTCCCCCATGGCGACTTTTGGGGTGCAGTCGCAAGATAGAGTGGGTTGAACTACGATGGGGCAAAAGAGGATCTATAAACAGAGGAACAACCACCAGCACGACTGGAGCAGATGAGAATGCTGTTACTTTTTGAAAAGGGCAAACCAAATTGGGTTCATTGGGGTACGGCTGGTGGTGGTGGGGGCATAGAAGTGGTTAAATGGGGTCACAAGTGGGGTTTGGGTAGGAATCTTTTTTAGATTTGGGCCTCTTTTTTTGTTCTATTGGGCATAATATTTTTGTGGTTGTTTTTTAACCGTGTTTGGTCTTGTTGTTTTGGCTGGTTGTTTTGTAGCGTTTTGCTGGTTGTTTTGTGTTAGTAAACTTAGTATATCTGTGATAGTTTTGAAAACTGTTGTTTGGTAGTGTCGCTGTTTCGTCCGATGTTTTTGAATAAGTTAGTTACATGCGGTGTGTTTACCGATTTCTGTGATACAATTATAAATTTTATATTACATTTTAAAACAATTTATTATTAAGTTGTAAATAATGAAATTACTAACAAATATACAGATTAGAAACTTACACACTTATTAAGAAAAGTAGAAAATGACGCAATTACCCCTACTTTTTACTTTTTTTCATCTAGATAATAATTATTTTTGTGTTGAATAGTATGGTTAAAAGTGTGTCAAAAAACTAGAATGACATATATTTTTTAATAAGACTCGCATCCTAAAACGGTAGATATTAACGGAGTGAGTACATAATTTATTAGTAACTAGGAAGACAACAAATTTTTATTACAATCAATTTTTGTTACCATTTATATTAAGGTTTATACAAATAACTTCACTATTATCAACCACAATTCTATCAGTGGATAACAACAATTGTAACTATACATGGTCGGGCTACTTGTTCAGATTTGAATAAAGGAAAATATATTAATATAATAATTAAACTGTAACACCCCACTTTTCCTAGCTCTATTTTTTTCCTTTTATTTCTATTTCTCATTTTATACAACGAAAAACTTACAAAGCTAATCAGGGTGCTACAGCCGCACCCACACTCACTATGGATGCTAAGGCTTATTACCACCACTACACCCTACTAAGTTGAAACTTTTAAACCCTTATATATATATATGTTCAAAAATCATACCATAACCTTTAACAACTTATACATCCATAAAACTCATCACTAGTTTACACAAGGAATTTAAACCTATTACAACTGAACTTTATGGACATGCTACATCGCCTTCTAACTTCAATCTCTAGTCCCCTTTAGCTCCACTCCCTCTGTTATTCCCAAAATCTTTACCCTCGTTTAAACGTGAACAAGATTTTTCTAGGGTTGGTGCATGGCTAAAGGTCAAATTGTCATTTTTTTCACCCAATAAATATTTCTTCTGTTTTTGGAGAAAATAGGGGCTTCAAGGTGGTGTGGGATGAATGGTGATACTGTGAAAACTGAGACAAGTGGTATGTTTGACATGAAATCATATTGGCATAATGGTAGAGAAGAGGGAAGAGGTACAATAGGTTAATGGTTCGAGGCTAATGACAAACAATTATTGTAGTTTTCGCTTTCTTTTTAACTGTCTTTTTAGTTCTCCTTTCTTTTTATTTTTTTATTTATAACTTTCAAAATCAGATTTCATTTGTAAAGTAAAAAAAATCAAAAAACAAAACGACAAAAAATGCTTATTTCCTTTTTTTTTATTGGTAGTTTATTTTCTTTTAAAAAAATACAAAAAAAAAAGAAAAAAAGATTGTTAAGATTTTTTAGATGTTCCTTTTAGTTTCTATTTTATTTTCATAGTACCTGATTTTTTCTCTGAGCTTAATTTATTTGATTATTAATAAAAATTCAAATTCTCTTTGAACGAGAATTTTGGAAAAAAAATATACTTTTCATCTTATTTTTACTAGTTGATTTATTTCCTTTTAGTTAGTTTTTTCTAAAATACTGTTAACATCTTAGTTAATTAATCCTTTCTTTTAGGTAGATTTTTATATTTTTATATTTGGATTCTTCACCATTCTTATCCCTTATTTTTCTCTTACTTTAGCTTATTTAATTTACCATTTTCAAAATTCAAAACCAGGAGTTTGTTAGCTCATTATCAGTCTCTAACACCTAACATTTTCCTATATAAACATAGCTCAAAGGGGTGATGAATCATTTGGTGCTTAATGATAATAGAAACTCAAGGCATAACGATCCATACATGTCACTCCGATTCCCTGCCTTCATCACCGAGTCGTATGACCTTTTAATCTTCAAACATCGTCTTATCCAACTGCAACACCTCGTCAATTATTCCCATTGCAAACATATCTATAGAGCATACAAGCTCTCGTCCTTCCTCGTTGCTCTCGGTCACCACACATCCATTCTCCCACGTCATGGTTTCAGCCATACATCGCCACCTCCATCTCATTTTTAGCCTACCATAACCATCCATTACAGAGAGTATTCCATTGTGCAATGTAGCCATCGTTCCATATTACAGCCACACTAGTACCAGTCTTCCAGCATTATTACCCATTTGTCATGTTAGGATAGGTTTATATTGGTTTATATTCTTTAGCCCGTTCATCAACGGCTATTAGTCTTTTGGCCCGTTTAGCAACGGTCCATTAACGTTGTATATATGTTGCGGCCCTTCTTCTGTTTTTACAAGACATGAAATACAAAGTCGAACACGGTCTTCTTCTTTCTCGCTTTCCTCACCCAGTTTCGCCCTCGATTCCTCATCGATCGGCTCCGACCATTCTCAATCTCCTCTCTGCCTCACGATTTCATCTCCTCCTTCTACATGGTATCAGAGCGGTAACGTCCGCATTCTAAACCTAATCTCCAAAAATGTCTTCCGAATCCGATGAAGAAGACGACGGCCTTCTCGACGATGAAGAGAAATCGTCCGAATCGGAAGAAGAAGAGGAAGTCGTCGACAAGAGAAGGAGCAGGCGTCGACCCGATTCAGATCCACTCACTGTATCAAACTTAGAAACACCGGGAGTTCAACTTACATCGACAAAATTCGACGGTAAAAGAGGTTTCCAGAACTGGAAAAGGAAGATCGAGATTTGTTACTGGCGAAAAAACAAGATAAAGATGATTGATGGTACTCTGAAGAGATCGAAGATTCCGAAAAAACAGAAGAGACGCCTGGGACAGATGCGATGGGCTGTTAGATCTTGGATCCTCGCCTCGGTGGAAATTAGCATAGGAGACAGTCTCGTCTCCTGCTCCACCGCATTTGATATGTGGAAGCGTCTAATTCGTAGATTCGATCAGATCGACGGAACGAGGCTCTTCGAACTCAACAGAGATCTATCCAAAATTGAGCAAGGTAACTCCACTGTCACCGAATATTTCACGAAATTAACTAGCATTTGGGATGACATCGCCGCCATGACAAACATTGGTACTTGCGTATGTGGATATAGCGAGAAAATCGCTAAACACTCTGAGAATCAAAAGTTATTTCAATTTTTGCTGGGTCTGCGTGAGGATTTTGTTAATATCAGGGGTAATCTTCTCATGAAGAAACCCTTACCTAGTCTGGATTCGGCTTATGCCATTGTGCTCCAAGAGGAGAGGCAGCGGGTCAACAGAAAGGGTGAGAGCGAAGCCTCTGGTATTTCCTTCGCAAACAACATTAGCAAAACAGAAGGAACTTTTGGTGAAAGAGGAAAATCAAGAAAGGATAACACTGGGAAAAAGAGCACCAATGTTTGTACACACTGCGGGAAATCAGGGCATCTCAAAAGTGGTTGTTTTCGAACTTTGCGGCTATCCCGACTGGTGGAAGGGATCCAAGAACAATTCCACTGCAAACTTTGCTGGTAAAAAGGCAGAAGGTATGAAGACTCTCTCTGTTGCTAATATTGACAAGCTTACTAAACTCTGTAGTTTGCTTGAACAGACAGGTAAATTGTCTGATAAAGGAGCAACGAGCAACAATGTTATTGGCTTTGAGAGAGAATCCCAATTTGCAGGTACCGTGTTTTCTAAATGTAGTAGTTCATTTCATAATTGTCCTGATAATGAATGGCTTCTGGATTCTGGTGCTAGTGAGCACTTAGTTGGGAATGAACTCTTCTTGTTGATAGAAAACGGAAATCTAATGTCAGTTATGTTGCCTTGCCTAATGGAGATGTTGAGACTATTAGTGTGATGGGAACTGCTCTGCTTACTAATGGTTTCAGTTTGGAAAATGTTTTGCATGTCCCAAATTTTAAACTATCCCTCGTCTCTGTTAGTAGGCTGGTTCAACAAAGAGATTGTGTGATTTCCTTTGATTCTAATGCCTGCTATTTGCAGGCCCGTACTTGGATGAATAAAAGGCCAATTGGATACCGAAGAGATGGGCTGTTTTTTTGGATGTCAATCTTCTGCGTGTTTTGTTTGATGATTGTAATGATAAACATATTGTTCATTCTTGCAACTCTCGGGTTATGACATTGCATAGAAGATTGGGTCACCCTCCGTTAAACAAAATGGTACATATGGGTCTGATAAAAAGGCATGAGATTACTGATAACTTTGTATGTGATATATGTTTCAAGGCCAAGGGCCATAGGTTTCCTTTTTCACATTCCGATAATAAATCTAAGCACTGTTTTGATCTCATTCATGTGGATACTTGGGGTCCTTGCTCCACTATAAATCATGACGGTAGTAGGTATTTTTTAACTATTGTCGACGATGCAAGTAGTTGCACTTGGGTTCTTCTCATGAAATCTAAATCTGAAGCGTCTCAACATATCCAAAATTTCATATGCATGATTGAAAGACAATTTAATAAGTTTGTAAAAATTGTCCGGTCTGATAATGCTTATGAATTGGGATTATCTAGAGTTTTACAAGATTTTTTTCATGAGAAAGGAATCATACATCAAACCACATGTGTCTATACTGTAACACCCCGGTTTTTTACACCCTAATTTTTTTTTTGTACAACTTCCTACAGTATTTTACAGCGGAAGACTAAATAACACCTAAGCCAAACCGGAGCGCTACCGCCACACCCACACCAACTAGTGTGGATGCTAAGGCTAATCCACCTACAACCTAACTCCCGGAACATGCTCCAAGGAGTTTGCCACTTACAAATAAATAAAATTCCTAGTTATGTCGGCGCGTTCCCTTGTCCCAAGCTCAAGAGCAATATCACACAAAGAATCAACTTGACCTGCAACCATAAACACAAATCTGTGGCCAGCAAGCAATCACACAAAGGGGCCACAGGCACAAACCAGAAAACATCAGCAAAGGTGAGTAACAAATATCACACCCTGTAAAATTCATTCACTTTGAAAAACCTTTTATAGCAGCATAAAAGCACACATCAACACAAACAACCATGTTATCAACCACAAATACAAGTTCACAACACGCTTACCTTCTTTGAGACATTTTACCTTAACACAAACCACTGTTCATAATGATATCACAATCACAGCAATCTCACCAGAGACATAAATCCAATAATATTTTGGAAACCACATAACACTTTTCACCACCATATACATCTCAAATCCACCATATCGTAACTCATATAACCATAGTAAATTCACCACAAAACAAGGCCATTTGTAAGTAAGCATCCAACATCTTCACACAAGCAAAGGCATGCAATAAGAGTATATCACACAGAAGAGTTTACCTGCCCTTGGATTACCATCACATTCGTACCTCATGAACCAATTGAATCTCAACACCCCACTAGAATCACAAAGTGAAATCCAGAAATCTCAATTCTCTGGCCCTATGTCCTTAAGTGTGCACACCCCCTAAGGCTAACCATAGCTCAAAGAGTAGATCATAGGACGACCCCAATTCATTGGTAGGAGTCTAATAATCAGTCACCAATACGGCAAGCCATAAAAATGACTTAATATTCAGTTGCTCAAATAGCTTTTCATAATGAGGCTAACCATAGCCTTTATCAACGAGGCTAACCATAGCCTTTCTCAACATCACCATCCAACCAACCAACAAGTCCACCATCACATAGTATCACACACAATACAATTTCCAACCAACATTCATAATCATGATCAACATAATTAGTAAAACTCTTAAATAGATTCTTCACAATTCGTGTAATAATAAGCTCCTTCCATGAATATACCATTCACTCAACCAGAAACCAGCTCAATCTCTTATCAGTCATAAATCAACATTCAACACAAGGATAACTCAAAAATCATTTCCAAAACCTTTCAGAAGAATATTACAACACAATCACCCTTAAAAAGGGGTTAAGGTATCCACACCATATTCTCTGATAAATAGTCAAACCAATATCATTCCAAACATTTCAAGGATAAACCAAGCAACAAAACACCCCAAAACCATACTTAAACACAATTTTCCTTCTTTCCAAGTTTTAGCACACATATAACCTTACAAGACTTCCTTATACCTTTTACACTTCACCATCTCTTAAAAGTTCAACCACACGTCATATTAGCACTATAATGACCAGACAAACCATTAAATCCAATAACCAACACACAATCACACTAATACAAGCTTAAAGCACACCTTTGACCCAAATCACTTCCTAACAATTCGAATAACTTCCCAGGTGAGTTTCGACCTGAATTTTTGACCATAGATCTAAATTAGAAATATAAGAATACCCTCAAAATTAAGCTCAAACCCATGTCGGAAACTCATCTAAACAACTCCTAAAGCTTAAAGCTCATTATTATCCCTTGCCGTGTCTAACCGACTTAAATATCTCCATTAGACTTTTGTTTTTGACCATAACAATATGTTCACTATTAAAGACTACCCTCAAAATTTTAAGGCAAGATGAATTCGGAAACCTATTTAACTAAGTCTCAAGGCTTAAAGCACCATTTAAGCCCTCCCACCTTAACCTAGCATTTTTATGTCTAACCACGAGTTCCCACTACCTATAATCAATTATTATGAGTTAATATAGGTATAATAACACACCAAAATCAACAAAATCCCATCGAAATCACTCATGGAGTCTTAAAACACATTTTTCCTCTCTAAAAGTTCCCTAGAACTTATCCTACTTCCCAAAGGTATTTTCGCCTGAATTTTTGATATTATTCTAGTAATAACTATCTAATAACACTGTCAAAATTTCAGCTCAAGATCAGCTAGGGTTCGGAAGTTACCATTAACAAGAGTTAAAGCTCAAAATCAGGGTTTAAAGAAAGAAATGGTGAGCATAAGTGTTACCTGGACTCTCCTTGACATTCTAGCCACGACCTTATAAGTCCCTTAGCTAATTGAATCAATTTCTTCCACCAACCAATTCGCCCAAGGTCAACAGCTGCTTCTCCCTCCTTGAAATCTTGTTTTTCCTTGATTTCTAGCTTGAATTCTCTTCTCTAATGGTGGGTGTTGAGTTCTATGAGCTTCTATGGTGTTCTAATGGCGTGAGAGTGAGGAAGAGAATGAAGAGATAATTTGTGACCCTTCCTACTTATCTTGGCCGAAGATGACTAAGTAAAAGGCTTAAATTGTAAAAATATAAGCTAATGATTACTTATATGTCCTTATCTCCTCCTAAGCCATTAGATTAGGACAATTGTCTAGATTAAATCTCAGCCCTCCATGTGTGACCGGCCATAATGATGAAGGAGACAAGTGGCATGGGTAATAAAGAATATAAGACAAAATAGAATGATGTCTTCACTTACAGCCGTCGGATCGTAGATATTTTGCTTGGATGAATCTCCACCATCCATGTGTGACCACCCCTCATTAATGAAGGTGACACATGTCTTCTCTTGATTGGACCATGTGTAAACAATCATCTCTTGACACCTCGACGCTTACATCACCATTATGTTATGCCGACATCATCACTGCATCATCACTGCATCATCACTGCATCACCACTGCATCATCACTGCATCATCATGGTCAAAGTTGACCATTGACCAAGGTTTGACCAATGTCCAATGTTTGACCGAAGTCAGACCAAGGTTGACCTAGGTTTGACCACAGTTGACCGGGGCTTCTTGAACTCCAAATAACTTACCGAAATTTCAGTGTTTTTCGGAACTTTCTGAATTAGGGTTTCTCCAGGGTTTCTTGGTTGATTCCCGTCCACTGGGACTTCCTAATGTTCTCTAATAATTCCTAAGGAACTATGGTTTCCATTAGGGCTACAAAAATTCGGGGTATTACATTCTCCCCTCGTTAAACAAAAGCTTCGTCCCCGAAGCTTAGCTTACCACAAAGTTTACCATGTCACATAATCATAGCACACAAGCACATAAGCACACAAGTCAATTTCCAAATACCGAGTAACATCATATTAATCATATCAATAATTATATCAACACCTCATTCATGGTGTCAAACTATTTATTTTTAAAAGTATCCAACCACAAAATATCCAACAACAAAATCCCAAACTTTATGTTCTCCTCATGTAATCCACTTCATTAAAACATGAACCAACACACAATACCTCATGACATAAAGCATATTAACACACATAACCATGTCAATTATTTCATCACTCATCACCTATTACACACATCTCTCCCCCCCTTAAAAGAAAGTTTCTCCTGAAACTTTAGGTACTAACCTCAAACAAAAAGTTCTGGATACTGAGCCCGCATTTTACTTTCAAGCTCCCAAGTAGCTTCTTAAATCCCATGATGAGTCCAATGAACTTTGACACATAAAACAACATTCACCACATTCAATAATACCCCATCAACTTCGGATATTTCACCACATAGCAAAGATGACAATTTTAGATCATATAAACATGCCAAACACTTTAAGTGTCATATTGCAGCAATCTCAGATATTAATAAACTATCCTTAATTATTTCACCACTAATCAACACCTACGTCTTACACCAACCACGCTTCCACTACGCTACTCTGATCTAATTTTTCGTGATCACTTACAGGAAGCTTCAGGAATCCTCCAACCTTGTCATGGTCAGTGCCAGTGTTGAACTATCCTTCCACCTCAATTTGTGTTAAGTTTCCCTTGATCTGACCAGGTTCAAGGTCAACCTTCCACGTCAGATTCAAGCAATTTGCACAATTAAACAAGTTCCAGTAGTATCCTAGTATAGCCCCAATTATCTGCGATCAAGCTAATTCCAAACAATCAAAACAAATAGGTAACAAGACACAAACACAATTCCCATCCCCACGGCTTGTCAAATTTTTAAGCCTAGATTTAATCTTAACTCAGCCAAAGCTCCCTAAAGACCAAACATGCTCTGATACCACTCTGTAACACCCCGGTTTTTACACCCTAATTTTTTTTTTTGTACAACTTCCTACAGTATTTTACAGCGGAAGAACTAAATAACACCTAAGCCACCAAACCAGCGCTACCGCCACACCCACACACAAACTAGGTGGATGCTAAGGCTAATCCACCTACAAACCTAACTCCCGGAACATGCTCCAAGGAGTTTGCCACTTACAAATAAATAAAATTCCTAGTTATGTCGGCGCGTTCCCTTGTCCCAAGCTCAAGAGCAATATCACACAAAGAAAATCAACTTGACTGCAACCATAAACACAAATCTGTGGCCAGCAAGCAATCACACAAGGGGCCACAGGCACAAACCAGAAAACATCAGCAAAGCTGAGTAACAAATATCACACCCTGTAAAATTCATTCACTTTGAAAAACCTTTTATAGCAGCAATAAAAGCACACATCAACACAAACAACCATGTTATCAACCACAAATAAAGTTCACAACACGCGTACCTTCTTTGAGACATTTTACCTTAACACAAAACCACTGTTCATAATGATATCACAATCACAGCAATCTCACCAGAGACATAAATCCAATAATATTTGGAAACCACATAACACTTTTCACCACCCATATACATCTCAAATCCCACCATATCGAACTCATATAACCACAGTAAATTCACCAAACAAGGCCATTTGTAAGTAAGCATCCAACATCTTCACACAAGCAAAGGCATGCAATAAGAGTATATCACACAGAAGAGTTTACCTGCCCTTGGATTACCATCACATTCGTTACCTCATGAACCAATTGAATATCTCAACACCCCACTAGAATCACAAAGTGAAATCCAGAAATCTCAATTCTCTGGCCCATAGTCCTTAAGTGTGCCACACCCCCTAAGGCTAACCATAGCTCAAAGAGTAGATCATAGGACGGCCCCACCCAATTCATTGGTAGGAGTTAATAATCAGTCGCCATACGGCAAGCCATAAAAATGACTTAATATTCAGTTGATCAAATAGCTCTTGCACAATGAGGCTAACCATAGCCTTATCAACGAGGCTAACCATAGCCTTTCTCAACATCACCATCCAACCAACCAACAAGTCCACCATCACATAGTATCACACACATACAATTTCCAACCAACATTCATAATCATGATCAACATAATTAGTAAAACTCTTAAATAGATTCTTCACAATTCGTGTAATAATAAGCTCCTTCCATGAATATACCATTCACTCAACCAGAAACCAGCTCAATCTCTTATCAGTCATAAATCAACATTCAACACACGGATAACTCAAAAATCATTTCCAAAACCTTTCAGAAGAATATTACAACACAATCACCCTTAAAAAGGGGTTAAGGTATCCACACCATATTCTCTGATAAATAGTCAAACCAATATCATTCCAAACATTTCAAGGATAAACCAAGCAACAAAACACCCCAAAACCATACTTAAACACAATTTTCCTTCTTTCCAAGTTTTAGCACACATATAACCTCACAAGACTTCCTTATACCTTTTACACTTCACCATCTCTTAAAAGTTCAACCACAAGTCATATTAGCACTATAATGACCAGACAAACCATTAAATCCAATAACCAACACACAATCACACTAATACAAGCTTAAAGCACACCTTTGACCCAAATCACTTCCTAACAATTCGAATAACTTCCCAGTTGAGTTTCGACCTGAATTTTTGACCATAGATCTAAATTCGAAATATAAGAATACCCTCAAAATGTCAGCTCAAACCCATGTCGGAAACTCATCTAAACAACTCCTAAAGCTTAAAGCTCATTATTTTCCCTTGCCATGTCTAACCGACTTAAATATCTCCATTCGACTTTTTTTTGACCAAAATATGTTCACTATTAAAGACTACCCTCAAAATTTTAAGGCAAGATGAATTCGGGAACCTATTTAACTAAGTCTCAAGGCTTAAACACCATTTAAGCCCTCCCACCTTGACCTAGCATTTTTATGTCTAACCACGAGTTCCCACCACCTATAATCAATTATTATGAGTTAATATAGGTATAATAACACACCAAACTCAACAAAATCCCATCGAAATCACTCATGGAGTCTTAAAACACATTTTTCCTCTCTAAAAGTTCCCTAGAACTTATCCTACTTCCCAAAGGTATTTTCGCCTGAATTTTGATATTATTCTAGTAATAACTATCTAAGAACACTGTCAAAATTTCAGCTCAAGAGAAGCTAGGGTTCGGAAGTTACCATTAACAAGAGTTAAAGCTCAAAATCAGGGTTTAAAGAAAGAAATGGTGAGCATAAGTGTTACCTGGACTCTCCTTGACATTCTAGCCACGACCTTACAAGTCCTTAGCTAATTGAATCAATTTCTTCCACCAACCAATTCGCCAAGGTCAACAGCTGCTTCTCCCTCCTTGAAATCTTGTTTTTCCTTGATTTCTAGCTTGAATTCTCTTCTCTAATGGTGGGTGTTGAGTTCTATGAGCTTCTATGGTGTTCTAATGGCGTGAGAGTGAGGAAGAGAATGAAGAGATAATTCGTGACCCTTCCTACTTATCTTGGCCGAAGATGACTAAGTAAAAGGCTTAAATTGTAAAAATATAAGCTAATGATTACTTATATGTCCTTATCTCCTCCTAAGCCATTAGATTAGGACAATTGTCTAGATTAAATCTCAGCCCTCCATGTGTGACCGGCCATAATGATGAAGGAGACAAGTGGCATGGGTAATAAAGAGTATAAGACAAAATAGAATGATGTCTTCACTTACAGCCGTCGGATCGTAGATATTTTGCTTGGATTGATCTCCACCATCCATGTGTGACCACCCCTCATTAATGAAGGTGACACATGTCTTCTCTTGATTGGACCATGTGTAACCAATCATCTCTTGACACCTCGACGCTTACATCACCATTATGTCATGCCGACATCATCACTACATCATCACTGCATCATCACTGCATCACCACTGCATCATCACTGCATCATCATGGTCAAAGTTGACCATTGACCAAGGTTTGACCAATGTCCAATGTTTGACCGAAGTCAGACCAAGGTTGACCTAGGTTTGACCACAGTTGACCGGGGCTTCTTGAACTCCAAATAACTTACCGAAATTTCAGTCTTTTTCGGAACTTTCTGAATTAGGGTTTCTCCAGGGTTTCTTGGTTGATTCCCCCACTAAGGCTTCCTAATGACTCTAATAACTCCTAAGGAACTATGGTTTCCATTAGGGCTACAAAAATTCGGGGTATTACATTCTCCCCCCGTTAAACAAAAGCTTCGTCCCCGAAGCTTAGCTTACCACAAAGTTTACCATGTCACATAATCATAGCACACAAGCACATAAGCACACAAGTCAATTTCCAAATACCGAGTAACATCATATTAATCATATCAATAATTATATCAACACCTCATTCATGGTGTCAAACTATTTATTTTTAAAAGTATCCAACCACAAAATATCCAACAACAAAACAAAATCCCGAACTTTATGTTCTCCTCATGTAATCCACTTCATTAAAACATGAACCAACACACAATACCTCATGACATAATGCATATTAACACACATAACCATGTCAATTATTTCATCACTCATCACCTATTACACACATCTCTCCCCCCCTTAAAAGAAAGTTTCTCCTAAAACTTTAGGTACTAACCTCAAACAAAAAGTTCTGGATACTGAGCCCGCATTTTACTTTCAAGCTCCCAAGTAGCTTCTTAAATCCCATGATGAGTCCAATGAACTTTGACACATAAAACAACATTCACCACATTCAATAATACCCCATCAACTTCGGATATTTCACCACATAGCAAAGATGACAATTTTAGATCATATAAACATGCCAAACACTTTAAGTGTCATATTGCATCAATCTCAGATATTAATATCAAACTATCCTTAATTATTTCACCACTAATCAACACCTACGTCTTACACCAACCACGCTTCCACTACGCTACTCTGATCTAATTTTTCGTGATCACTTACAGGAAGCTTCAGGAATCCTCCAACCTTGTCATGGTCAGTGCCAGTGTTGAACTATCCTTCCACCTCAATTTTGTTAAGTTTCCCTTGATCTGACCAGGTTCAAGGTCAACCTTCCACGTCAGATTCAAGCAATTTGCACAATTAAACAAGTTCCAGTATTATCCTAGTATAGCCCCAATTATCTGCGATCACAGCTAATTCCAAACAATCAAACAAATAGGTAACAAGACACAAACACAATTCCCATCCCCACGGCTTGTCAAATTTTAAGCCTAGATTTAATCTTAACTCAGCCAAAGCTCCCTAAAGACCAAACATGCTCTGATACCACTCTGTAACACCCCGGTTTTACACCCTAATTTTTTTTTTGTACAACTTCCTACATATTTTACAGCGGAAGACTAAATAACACCTAAGCAAACCGGAGCGCTACCGCCACACCCACACCAACTAGTGTGGATGCTAAGGCTAATCCACCTACAACCTAACTCCCGGAACATGCTCCAAGGAGTTTGCCACTTACAAATAAATAAAATTCCTAGTTATGTCGGCGCGTTCCCTTGTCCCAAGCTCAAGAGCAATATCACACAAAGAATCAACTTCGACCTGCAACCATAAACACAAATCTGTGGCCAGCAAGCAATCACACAAAGGGGCCACAGGCACAAACCAGAAAACAGTCAGCAAAGGTGAGTAACAAATATCACACCTGTAAAATTCATTCTCTTTGAAAAACCTTTATAGCAGCATAAAGCACACATCAACACAAACAACCATGTTATCAACACAAATACAAGTTCACAACACGCTTACCTTCTTTGAGACATTTTACCTTAACACAAACCACTGTTCATAATGATAACAATCACAGCAATCTCACCAGAGACATAAATCCAATAATATTTTGGAAACCACATAACACTTTCACCATATACATCTCAAATCCACCATATCGTAACTCATATAACCACAGTAAATTCACCACAAAACAAGGCCATTTGTAAGTAAGCATCCAACATCTTCACAAGCAAAGGCATGCAATAAGAGTATATCACAGAAGAGTTACCTGCCCTTGGATTACCATCACATTCGTACCTCATGAACCAATTGAATCTCAACACCCCACTAGAATCACAAAGTGAAATCCAGAAATCTCAATTCTCTGGCCCTATGTCCTTAAGTGTGCACACCCCTAAGGCTAACCATAGCTCAAAGAGTAGATCATAGGACGACCCCAATTCATTGGTAGGAGTCTAATAATGTCGCCAATACGGCAAGCCTAAAAATGACTTTATTCAGTTGCTCAAATAGCTTTTCACAATGAGGCTAACCATAGCCTTATCAACGAGGCTAACCATAGCCTTTCTCAACATCACCATCCAACCAACCAACAAGTCCACCATCACATAGTATCACACACAATACAATTTCCAACCAACATTCATAATCATGATCAACATAATTAGTAAAACTCTTAAATAGATTCTTCACAATTCGTGTAATAATAAGCTCCTTCCATGAATATACCATTCACTCAACAGAAACCAGCTCAATCTCTTATCAGTCTAAATCAACATTCAACACACGGATAACTCAAAAATCATTTCCAAAACCTTTCAGAAGAATATTACAACACAATCACCCTTAAAAAGGGGTTAAGGTATCCACACCATATCTCTGATAAATAGTCAAACCAATATCATTCCAAACATTTCAAGGTAAACCAAGAACAACAAAACACCCCAAAAACCATACTTAAACACAATTTTCCTTCTTTCCAAGTTTTAGCACACATATAACCTTACAAGACTTCCTTATACCTTTTACACTTCACCATCTCTTAAAAGTTCAACCACACGTCATATTAGCACTATAATGACCAGACAAACCATTAAATCCAATAACCACACACAATCACACTAATACAAGCTTAAAGCACACCTTTGACCCAAATCACTTCCTAACAATTCGAATAACTTCCCAGGTGAGTTTCGACCTGAATTTTTGACCATAGATCTAAATTCGAAATATAAGAATACCCTCAAAATGTAGCTCAAACCCATGTCGGAAACTCATCTAAACAACTCCTAAAGCTTAAAGCTCATTATTTCCCTTGCCGTCTAACCGACTTAAATATCTCCATTCGACTTTTTTTTTGACCATAACATATGTTCACTATTAAAGACTACCCTCAAAATTTTAAGGCAAGATGAATTCGGGAACCTATTTAACTAAGTCTCAAGGCTTAAAACACCATTTAAGCCCTCCCACCTTACCTAGCATTTTTATGTCTAACCACGAGTTCCCACCACCTATAATCAATTATTATGAGTTAATATAGGTAGAATAACACACCAAAATCAACAAAATCCCATCGAAATCACTCATGGAGTCTTAAAACACATTTTTCCTCTCTAAAAGTTCCCTAGAACTTATCCTACTTCCCAAAGGTATTTTCGCCTGAATTTTGATATTATTCTAGTAATAACTATCTAAGAACACTGTCAAAATTTCAGCTCAAGAGCTAGGGTTCGGAAGTTACCATTAACAAGAGTTAAAGCTCAAAATCAGGGTTTAAAGAAAGGAATGGTGAGCATAAGTGTTACCTGGACTCTCCTTGACATTCTAGCCACGACCTTACAAGTTCCTTAGATAATTGAATCAATTTCTTCCACCAACCAATTCGCCCAAGGTCAACAGCTGCTTCTCCCTCCTTGAAATCTTGTTTTTCCTTGATTTCTAGCTTGAATTCTCTTCTCTAATGGTGGGTGTTGAGTTCTATGAGCTTCTATGGTGTTCTAATGGCGTGAGAGTGAGGAAGAGAATGAAGAGATAATTCGTGACCCTTCCTACTTATCTTGGCCGAAGATGACTAAGTAAAAGGCTTAAATTGTAAAAATATAAGCTAATGATTACTTATATGTCCTTATCTCCTCCTAAGCCATTAGATTAGGACAATTGTCTAGATTAAATCTCAGCCCTCCATGTGTGACCGGCCATAATGATGAAGGAGACAAGTGGCATGGGTAATAAAGAGTATAAGACAAAATAGAATGATGTCTTCACTTACAGCCGTCGGATCGTAGATATTTTGCTTGGATGAATCTCCACCATCCATGTGTGACCACCCCTCATTAATGAAGGTGACACATGTCTTCTCTTGATTGGACCATGTGTAACCAATCATCTCTTGACACCTCGACGCTTACATCACCATTATGTCATGCCGACATCATCACTGCATCATCACTGCATCATTACTGCATCATCACTGCATCACCACTGCATCATCACTGCATCATCATGGTCAAAGTTGACCATTGACCAAGGTTTGACCAATGTCCAATGTTTGACCGAAGTCAGACCAAGGTTGACCTAGGTTTGACCACAGTTGACCGGGGCTTCTTGAACTCCAAATAACTTACCGAAATTTCAGTGTTTTTCGGAACTTTCTGAATTAGGGTTTCTCCAGGGTTTCTTGGTTGATTCCCGTCCACTGGGACTTCCTAATGCTCTCTAATAATTCCTAAGGAACTATGGTTTCCATTAGGGCTACAAAAATTCGGGGTATTACATATACCCCCCAACAAAACGGGGTGGTTGAAAGAAAACATCGTTATTTGCTCGAAACTGCTCGCGCTTTATTTTTTCAATCGGGTCTTGATATTACATATTGGGGTGAAAGTATTCTCATGGCAACATTCCTTATTAATAGATTACCTTCTTCCACTCTAAATGGATTATCTCCCTATGAATTTTTGTATGGTGCCCCTCCTAATTTGAGCAGCATCAAGACTTTCGGTTCACTTGTTTATCATACTGGGCCGATAGTTAATCGGAGCAAATTCGATCAGCGTGGGCTCAAAGGGGTTTATCTTGGACCAGGCCTATGCAAGAAGGGGCACCGAATCCTGATTCTGGAAGATAACAGAGTCATCACCAGTCGTGACGTAACTTTCTTTGAAGAGATTTTTCCTTTGCAGGATCGATCTTCTCAGTCTAATGAATCGGCCCAAAGCAATTCTCCGTCTTTTCCTATTGCCGCCAACGAAGACGAGGATGATATTTTTTCTTACGAAAAGAATAAGGGTGGGCCTGGCCCACAACAAGAATATCCGAAACTTTGGTCGACTTCCGTCCCGACACTAATTTTGAAGATTCTGATGACATCACTCTGGAGTCCACTGACAATCACATTCTTCTTCCCTTCTTTTGTCCGAAACCCAACTCGTTGAAAATGATTCTTTCTCTCCTTCTCTTGACACGGAGCAGGCCCATGTCACTGAAGAAGCCCACGACACAGAACCGAATCATGACAACACCCCAAATCCTTCTAGGCCTACAGACCTGCGCCGTTCCACGAGACCAAAACAACCTCTAGCTCATCTTGCAGATTACGAGTGTAATCAAGTTGGAAGTGACACTTTCACTCAAATTTTGTCCACTAGACTTGAACACTCCAGACCCGTTTTGTTACCTTCTTTAAATACTCTTACTGATTTCATTCCTTCTCAGGTTATGTGCTCTCAGGTCCAAGTTCAATGTCCCCTTGAGCCCTCTTCTTATCGTGTTGCTGTCCAACATCCGGAGTGGAGAAAAGCAATGGACTATGAGCTCCAAGCCCTTGAAGAAAACAAAACTTGGACTCTTGTTAAAATACCCAAAGGAAAAAGATGCATCTCTTGCAAATGGGTATATCGCACCAAGCACAAGGCCAATGGATCCATTGATCGATATAAAGCCCGTTTGGTCGTCCGTGGGTTCACACAAAAGGAAGGAGTGGATTTTCACGAAACCTTCTCTCCGGTTGTCAAAATGACAACTATTCGAACTTTAGTAAGCATCGCTATGAAACGACGTTGGATCATTCATCAGCTCGACATCAACAATGCGTTCATTCATGGTGATCTTCACGAAGAGATCTACATGAAAATCCCGGATGGTTTAAATGCCCCCAACGGTTTTGTGTGCAAGCTTCAAAAATCTCTATATGGCTTGAAACAGGCTTCTCGCCAGTGGTATGCAAAACTTTCTACTAGCCTCACTAACCTTGGTTTTATTCTTTCAGATAATGATCATTCCTTGTTCAAATGGGGCCATGGCAATTCCATTCTCTTCCTTGGAGTTTATGTCGATGATATTGTTCTATGTGGAAATGATGATGCAAAGATACTTCAAGTCAAGAACACCCTACACGATGCTTTCAAGATTAAAGACCTTGGCAATCTTACATACTTCCTTGGGCTCGAGTTTCATTACACTTCCCATGGAGTCGGCATAACACAAACCAGATTTGCCACTGATCTTCTCACGGACTACCAAATCACTTCTAAGCGGTCCGTTGCTAGTCCTCTCTCTCCCGGCACCAAGCTTCACTTAAATGACGGTCCCCTTCTCCCTGATGCTACCGAATACCGTCGTCTAATTGGCAAGCTGAATTACCTCATCAACACTCGACCGGATCTCAACTTCAGTGTTCAGCTTCTAAGCCAATTCAACCAAAACCCTTGTCAACACCATTGGGACGCCGCCATCCACGTTCTCCAATACATCAAAGGGACGCTCGGTTATGGCATTTTCTTAAATAATAACTCTGATTTTTCTCTTTTAGCCTACTGCGATTCTGATTGGGCCTCTTGTCCCATTTCTCGCAGGTCCATTAGTGGCTACTACATCTTATTCGGCGGATCTCCCATTTCTTGGAAATCCAAGAAACAAGCCTCCGTCTCTCTTTCCTCCGCTGAAGCCGAATACCGAGCTCTCCGACGTGTCACCACCGAATTGGCTTGGCTATCCCGTCTTCTCAGTGAGCTTGGCGTCGACGACATCACTCCCATACCGATAAAATGCGACAATAAATCCGCCGTCTACATCGCTCACAATCCCGTTCTTCACGAGCGGACGAAGCATATTGAAATAGACGTTCATTATGTTCGTGATCAAATCAAGGCGGGTCTCATTGATGTCATTCACATTTCCAACACCCATCAAAAGGCGGACATGCTCACAAAATCTCTAACGGGAAAGAGTTATTAGCAGCAATTTTCTACAATGGGAATGTTAAACTCTTCAAACCTAACAAAGTAGCTCTCTTTCTTAGGTTTGAGGGGGGGTGTTAGGATAGGTTTATATTGGTTTATATTCTTTAGCCCGTTCATCAACGGCTATTAGTCTTTTGGCCCGTTTAGCAACGGTCCATTAACGTTGTATATATGTTGCGGCCCTTCTTCTGTTTTTACAAGACATGAAATACAAAGTCGAACACGGTCTTCTTCTTTCTCGCTTTCCTCACCCAGTTTCGCCCTCGATTCCTCATCGATCGGCTCCGACCATTCTCAATCTCCTCTCTGCCTCACGATTTCATCTCCTCCTTCTACATGTCATTCTCAAAATTGAAGCAAGGGATACCGTCATTGTTAGTATTTCTGTTGCTATTGCCCACCGCCAGTGGCGGAGCTATGGGTAATATTGGGTGGGCTTTGTTAGAAATATTGTGGGGGAAGGAATAGGCCCAACGGAGAGAATTATATAGAATTCTCATATGGACTAGTAAGGCCCAATAACCCATGAGGTTCCATCCTAAAACCAATTGGCATTAGGTGGAGTAGCCCATAGGCTATATAAACTACTTACTAGCTATATAATTTTTCAATGTGGGACTCACACTTGATCTGCAACATCCCCCCTCAAGTGTGAGTCTTTCACTTCCGAGGCAGTACTGGCCCGGTCCCATCTCTTGGTTTATCATGACACAGTCTGTTTCTACTCGGGTATCCATTAGACAGTGGTGCATTACCCACGGTTGAACCTGGACTCTGATACCATGTTAGAAATATTGTGGGGGGAGGAATAGGCCCAACGGAGAGAATTATATAAAATTCTCATATGGACTAGTAAGGCCCAATAACCCATGGGGTTCCATCCTAAAACCAATTGGCATTAGGTGGAGTAGCCCATAGGCTATATGAACTACTTACTAGCTATATAATTTTTTAATGTGAGACTCACACTTGATCTGCAACAGGCTTGGACCCTCAAATAAAAAAATTAATAATATATATATAATATATAATATAGTATATTATGTCCTCTAATATTCCTATATGGCCCCTCAAGTTTTGAAAGCTGGGTCCGCCCCTGCCCACCGCTCCCTGTCTTCGACTTTGTGCCAGTAATTTGTGCAAGGAGCTGAGGGAAGAAGAAAAGGTGACAAGTTACCCAGAAGTCCATTGCTGCTGCTAAATGAACCGGTTCCCAGATCAGCTTTGTTATTCCCCTCCTTTTGTCATCCACTTCATCCATTTATCCTGGTTGGCCGCACAGAGAGAAGACCGTGACGAGGAGCCCTGTAACTAAATCAATCTTCACCGCCTGCTATTATAATCGCCTGTTTCTTCAATCCTGAATGGGCAAGGAGAACTACCGCAGGAGAGCAAAGGTGTGTTTTCTATTCCCTGTTTTCTTTTGATCGGTAAGCAACTTTTTTTTCTTTTCTTTTCTTTTTCTATTTTTTTTCTTAATGTAGTGCATGAACGTCATTCTTATGTTAATTACTCCAAGTCAAATTATTAATTAATTAAGTGAACTGGTTATGAAATACCCCGTAATTAGAAACAGTGATTAATTAGGCTAATAAATAATTTTAGAAGCTTAATTAAGCCCAAATAAATATTAGGGAACAAATCCCGAAGAAAACGGATCCTTAAAATGGATTAAAAACACTAACGAACCTTAAAGCGCGTTTTTCAAGGTAACCGGGAAAACGTGACTTTAAGCGGGTCAAATAGACTCGTAACAATTTTGGTCAACTAAATAGTCATTAATAAATATTAGTGAAGTTTTAGAACCAATAAAATCAATAAAACGAGGAATTAGTAAAAACTGTCAAAAACGGGAAGTTGTGGGGTAGAAACACAAATAACCAAAACTTATGTGTCCACTTTGAAAATAAAAATGTAAACTGTTTGTGTGTGTGGGCTGTCAGCCGATGGGCTCCCCCTCTCTCACACTCTCTCACACACTCACTTACTCATTTACAAAACAACAAAATAATAAAGTAACCCCACACTCACTTTTACCTCTCTCTCTCCTACTCTCTTACTTTCCTCCTATCCCCACCGTACCCACTCCCTCTCTTTTCTCTGGTTGCTCTCTTCTTCAGCCGACCAGCCATGGAGTTTTGAACAAACGCACAAAACTTCCTCTTCTCTCCTCTTGTTACTCCATCAAACTTGCTCCAAAAATTATAAAAATACCATCATTGTCTTCCTCTCATCAAGGGGAACAATCCTCTCTTTTCAAAACCCGAAAAGCAGCACTTTCGTTTTCATGGGTATACCCCATTTGGAGCTTCAAGACCACCATTAGAAGGCCCTCCTTCTCCTCTTTGGTTTAAGGTAAAAAGAAATCCGAAACCACTTCATTTTCTTGCTTTCATTTGCAAAATAAAGATTTCAAGTTTTGAACTCCTTGCTCCTTGTGTATCTAGCTGATTTTGGCATTGTTGGTGGAGCTGAAATCTTACTCTTGAGCCACTCCAAACACTACCTACACCTTTGAAAGGTAATATGATTTCTAAACCCTAAAAACCTACATTAAAGCTTGAAAGAATGGTTAGGGTTAGTTTTAGTATTAAAATGGTGTATATAAATGGTTGTAGTGTTAGAGAATTTGGTTACTAAAACTGGTGGAAAGGGAGAAGAAAGAAGAAGGAAAGAAGAAAGAATAAGAAAGGAGAAGCTAGTAAAGTAACAAGGTAAAATATGCTTGTCCTTGTGTAATCTTGTATGTGCTTGTGTAACAGTTTTCAAAAGAGTAAAAAAAATTGTATTATAGGATGATAATGAACAATAGTGTAGTGTAGAGGAAGAATGGAGTTGTGTGGAAGTTTTAAAAGACATATAAAAAGTGTCAAAATATAGTTGGGAATTGATTTTGTTGGGCAGGAATTTTTAAGAGTGTTTAGTATTTGGTGTTTGTGTAAAAGAGCTTGTATATGATGTCTACTAAAAACAGGTGGAATGGGTAACAAAATGTGAGTAAATGATGTGGTGAGAGTGTAAAAATATAGGGGAGACTATGGCCGAATTTACCTAGAACTAGAACACTTAGTGAATTAGAAACTAGGTGACTAAAGTGTGTTGTAACAGATTTTAAAAGGAGCTGTCTAGTTGATAGGTTTGGAGTGATAACTAGTGTATTGTAAGCTTTAGAAATGACATTATAAGAGGGAGCTAAAGGTGAGAAAGGTGAGAGTTGAAATCTGTAGCAAATGCAACTTAGAAAAATAGTGTAAGTGCTGAAACGGGAACTTAAGGAAATAGGTGAATGAATTAGTATAAAAGGGTGTAATAAGTTACTAATGGATTTTGACATGTTTAGGGGACTAAATAGGTGCTAAAATATGTGGGATTAAGTGTAGGAACAATAGGGGATTAATTAAGCAAAGTATGGAGTGTAACAGACTTTGAAAATATAAAATCTGTTGAATCTGTAGCAGGGTCCGGGACTTAAGTCCAGGACTAAGTCCCGGACCAGGGTATTAAAACTAGCCGAGAGTTACAGCAGGTGGTGGTCCGGGACTTAAGTCCCATACAAGGACCCGGACCACCCCTGTAAAATAGGCCGAGAGTTTTTCAATGTTTGGGTCCGGGACTTGACCCTTGTACAAGATCCTGGACCATACCATTAAAAGAGGCTGAGACTTAGACCATGAGTTGGTCCGGGACTTAAGACCTGGACAAGGTCCCGGACCAACCAAAAACTGTAAAAATAAGTGCATAAGATGGGTATTAAGGTAGGGAAGTGAATGATAATGATAGTATAAGATCATTAGGACTTAATTAAGGATGTTTAAAGGACATTAAGAGTATAAACAAGTTTTGAAACTAAGGAAGATTAAGTAAACCATATGTAAGTATAAGAAATGTAAAGGTATAGTAAGTATGAGTTAGGAAACAAAAGAGTAATCGTGTTGGTTAATGATAGTTAGATTAATCATTTAATTGTATGTATATCATAGGATTTGATTTGTGAACACCGGAGGAACGTTGGGATACAAGTACGACGGTGAACGGTATGAATTCCTCATGCCCCGTATGCTATCTTGGTTACTCTGATTTGTGTGTTGTGTACTAATTGATCACCAAATAAGATAAATGCACGAATCGGAGTTATCATGTTTACTTGTGAATATGTAGTGATGTATATTGATGTATAGTTTCTTTAATTCTTAGTTTGTATAATTCATGAAATGTAGGGATGAATATGAATGTGTGTATGAATGTTGTGATGTACTGTGACCGAACATGTTTATGATTGGACTTCTAACTAATTCCTAATAAGCTAACCAATCTAACTTAAATTGGAATGAGTAGAAGTCCGATATAGTTTCGGCCACGCGTGAGGATGAGGAGACACAAGAGGTTGGATCCGATTCCTGACTCTTAAACTGGTCCGCAGCCCAAATCCCTTAAGTGGGTAGCATCCCGGATTGGTGAGTCAAGTAAATCCCGGAGGTGGGACGGAGTAGTCCCCAGGGCCAGAGGTCATACCGACTTAACTTGAGTATAAGTAAGTAAGTAAGAATGAGTAAGTAAGTAAATGAAAGTAAGTAAGTAAAAGTAAGAATAAGTATGTGTAATGAGTGAAAGAGTAATAAGCATTCCGATTAACCCGGATGCGTAAATTGGCTAACACCGTGAAGGTAAGTAAGTGTGTGTGCTATTGTATTGCTATCTGGAATTGTGTAATAAGTTGTGTATGCATGTATGTTGTATGCAAAGCATGTACGTATGACAAAAATGAACCGCATGCCTATTTGACCTTAATTAGTCGGCGTGCCCTAGCTAGCACGCGGTATATGCGGAGTTCATGCGCAGCTTTTGCTGAGCCCCTTGGGGCAATGTTTTTAATATGAATGCAAGTTCCCGAGAAGGATGAGGATGTCGAAGACTTAGCTTTATTTCTTTGTCTTCTTTTTGGATTGTAAACAATGAATTGTGAATGGTGTACTGAGTAGTACACGGCTGTAGTTTTTGATTAGCCGGTGTACCATGGGGTACACCTTTTTGGACATAGAAAGGAGGGTGAATTGGTATAGATGAGTAGCCGGTAGAAACTCATTATTTTTGGTAGATTGGGAAAGGGAATGTAATTGAATATACTCTAAATACTCGGTAGTCCATTGATGTAAGCGAAGGGTATTTGTATTCCGTAAGTAATGTTTAGTAGCTCGGTATATTATGTTCATCAGACCGTCACTGTAGATAGTAGTAGCCTAGCTAGCCGTATGGGCGGTTAGCGGCGTTGTATCACCCGCCGTAGTAGTGTAGTATTTCCGCTGCGATCTGATAGGATTAACAGGACGATTAGACGGTAAGCATAGGATTAACGGTAGGGGTGTTACAGGTTATTAAGGAATCAAGACTAGATTTACAAATACATGTGCGCATAGGTTTTTTTTTTGTATTTTCTGTTGTTAAATAAGAGTTTTAGTTTTTTTAGATATTAAAGAATAAAAGGTTGATGCATTTATAGGCTTTTCCGTAGTTAATTTGTTTAATTTAGTTTCTGGCAAGAAAATAAAAAAGGGTGCTAAACATTCTAAGCAAAAATTAAAACAAAAAACAAAAAAAAAAGCATTTTGATCTTTCATAACAGTTTGAAAATCATATGATAAAGGGGACAATGTTGTAATTTGTTTATCCTTAGAGTTTATAATAGTATAAGAAAAATAATTTCTAACGGTAGTGAAGGAATCTGAGCCCTTATCAATTTCATACCAAGCCCCCGAACCTATAGCTCTAAAATGATAACATTTTCCTTTCCAAGTTTAAAAGGTCAAAACTTAGGTGGCGACTCTATTTAGGTTTGTGTGGGCCAGTTAGAATAATTAAGCTTTAATTTTATAATTTTTAGGTTTAATTATTCTAATTACAAATCGAACCTTGAAGCCTTAAGCTCAACACTTAAGGGTTCAAAACCTACACCCACACCCTCATGCAACCATCTTAACCTGTGGCCATTTCAAACAGCACACAAAGGGGCCACAGGGCACATGTCAGAAAACAAATGTCAGCAAAGCTGAGTAATTTTTGCCACAACATGTAAAATACATTTTATCTTTATGAAAACACTTTTAAAAAATATATTAACACACAAGTAACCAAACAAGTCAGAAATCATATAACCTACCAAAATACAACTCAAATACTAACCAAGAGATTACCACCACAGTTTTAGTCCGGTTTATTATTCCACCAATCCTTGGGCACACCGGTCTATTGACAAAGGGCACTAAGGCCCTTGGCCTCTTGGACAATTCTTCTACCTCACCCCATTTCCTTAAGTGTGCACACCCCCTATGAGTCATCAGCCCATAGAGTAGATCATGATGGCTTACCCACAATTCATGGGTAGTGGGGAAAAAATCAGTGTTCGGCCTCCAAGGGCTCATAAACTTGTAATACCAAGTACCATATTCATTACCAAGTGTTCAGGTTGTTCCACCATGCCCTTAACCTTATTAGAACATCCACACAACATACCAAGAAGAATCAAAGTACATAACCACCATTAAGTAAACAATACACAAGTTAAAACACCTTTAAAGTACCCTTAAACCAAGCCCTTAATAAAGGTCTTACCTCTGCCTAACTTTGACCTATCTTTTTACCAATTCAATATCATCATCTTATGAGTAAATAGCCACGAAATCAAACCAATAAACCACCGAAACATCTCCATAATTTTAATAGAAACCAGAAAGGTCTTAAAGCTTATTTTTAGCTTTTATCTTGTCGTTAACTTATTAAAACTCAACTTGTGGACTTACCCACGAACTAAAACATTTAAGGGTGATACGTATTCATCATTTCCAACATAAAAATCATAGATTTTACTCACGAAAAGCATTCACACAATTAGCTCCAAGTTAAAGCACAAAAAACACCAGATTTGACACTGAATGAACAAGGGTTGTTCACGAAGATTCCGAGACCTTCTTCGATCCTACCACATATAAAAATCACTACAAATAAGTCTACTTTGGAACCATGAAAAGAGTTAGAAGATAACCACAGTATAAACTGCCGAAACAAACCAAAACAGAAACTAACACCAGAATTGACACTTAAGGAAATAATTGTTGTACACAAGAACTACCTGGCTTCTTCTTGCCATTTTTTTACCATAAATTAGGTAGTTCAACAAGATAAAAGGGGACTTCAATATCTTCCAATAATTCACCTGGGAACACCCTAAAAACTCCTCACTTCTACACGGCTTCAGCACTTCCTAGACTCCTTGGCTTCTGTTTTGGAGTTCTTGGTTGGATGGCTTGTTCTACCTCTTAGCTCGAGTTTCTTTGGGTTTAAGGAGGTTAAAGAAGTAGATTTGTGTGTGGGATAAGCTCAAGTCGTGGCTCCTCTTTTATAGGCAAAGGAAAGGTAACTTAAGACTAAGGAAAGCCTTAATAAGATGACACCACATTACCCCAGCTATCTACCTTTGTAACCCTTGATTTGAATAAGTAATGTGAAAACATTTTAGGGATGATAATTGCTATAGGATTTTGTGGCTGAAAGACTCATAATGAGCTGAAAAATAATCATGACATGTAATAAATGGCATTAATGTGACCGATTTTTCTAAGGCCTTGTTTTGCTTTTCTTGGTCGAATTTTAAAAGGATTGGTTTGGTAACATGTCCTACTATTGTGTAAGTGTAAATGGAAGTGAATACACTTCTGGTTATAGCTCATTTAAGGTGCCACTTAAGGGTACAAAAGGAATTAAGGTGTTTTAAGTGTAATTAAGGAACATGTTGTTGTTCTTGGACTTAAAACCTAACCAATGTCCTCATGAAACCTCCTACTTGCTTGCTAGCTTGTTTGGACAGCATTTTAACCAATAATTTCTTGACACCTCGTGCTTCCCGACACCTCGTGCTTAGGTTAACTAGGTTGCCACCTTGTGCTTAGGTTAACTAGGTTGCCACCTTGTGCTTACTACCTACTAGGTAGCCACCTCTTTCTCACCTCAACTAGGTCACCACCTCATGCTTAACAAGTTTCTTAAGGTGTTTCTTAATGAGAAAAGTAGCTATGAAGGTGTAAAACTAACTATGGAGGCATTTCCGTCTATTAAGGTTTTACCGGGTCTCCTAGAATTTTCCAAGGTCTTCCTTCTCTAGGAAATTCTGTTTCCTAGCGTTTTATTGAGTTTTCAAGGCTTTTCTAAGGTTCCAAGGTCATTTACGGGGTTTTCAAAACTTCTAGGATTTTTAGGAACTAGGGTTCCTAGGATTTTTAAGACTTTCGGGAATTAGGGTTTCCAGGTGTTTCCGGGACTTCTAGGACTTTCGGGTTTTCTCATAAAATTGGGTATTTCATTCTCCCCTCCTTAAACAAAGCTTCATCCCTGAAGCTTAAACTACCACAAAACTTAATAACACCACAAAATATCAACCACCAATGCACAAGTCTCACTTATGCCATAACATAATTAGTAAACTTTATTAATGTTTACATCATACAAAAAATAACAATTTAGTTGTTAAAAAATATGACTTGTATATTACTATATGTACATATAATTAAATATTCAGATTTTATACCTTATTTTTAATAAAATGAAATACTAGCATTACAATGTGGTGTTGGTAAATAATTTGTAAAAACTACTACTCAATGACATTTTTATAAAAACAAATAATGAGTGAATTTTTTAAAATTAGTTAATTTATTCACATCAATCGCTACAATTTTACAACCCTAACTTGTCAACAATAATATGCACGGTATTCATACTCTTCATTACGGTCATTTTACAAATTTACGGTATTCATTCTCTTTGCAGCATAAACTGCTGGTTGTTTTGTGGTTGTTTTGTGCTGGTATATTTATGGTTGTTTTAAAAACTGTTGTTTGGCAGTATGACAGTTTGGCATTTTTGCCGAAAATGCCACCCTAAAAAATGGCACATATATACCAGAAAGCCGCCAAGACCGAACTAAGCCTTTATGTTCAGGTCCGGTTTTGAATCATAATAGTCGGGTAAGGTCTAACCAAGTTTTTTCTTTGTTATGCCGATACCCAGCCCGTCAGGCCCAATTTGTTTATTTTTTTATATAAAATTAATAGAATTCTAAATAAAACTTTCAAGAGTTAATAACAATCTGTAAAATTTTGGACAAAAAGTTTCAAATATTTTTTTAATAACTAATATCAGGGAATATTATATTCCTTACCCAATGACGTTTGGTAATATTACAAACCGTATCTACGAGGTTTCAAAAATTATTTTCTCCACCCAAGTGGTTTCTCGATCTGATAACTTTTCAAATTTTTATTCAACTTAAGCGATACTTAAATGTTGTCCATGGGCGATGCTAATGTGTTATATTTAGGTCCAATGCCAAATCCAAAGTTTTATAAGCTCACATATGACATGTGGGACCCACTGAAAACACGTTCACATGTCACATGTTTCATTAGGTCCCACGGATCAAATATGAGCTTAAAAAACTTTTGGATTTCACGTTAGACCAAAGTATAACACTTTATCATTGTACATGTAAAGTTTCATCAATTTCGGACAACATTTAAGCATCTTCTAATTGAACAAAAAATAAAAAGTTGATGGATATAAAACGGGGGAATCACATGGGTGGGAAAAATAAATTTTCAAGCCATGTGGGTGGGGTATTTAATTTCAACAAATGTCATGGGTGAGGGATTTAATTTTCCCTATAATTTAATAGAATTGTATAAAAACTAAATTAAATATATATTCTATTTTTAAAAAATATTATATATTACAAATTTTCAGGCAGGCCAGGCTTTTTTTTTGGCAGACCGGGCTTTGTTTTGGCCCAAAATTTTGTCGGGTCCCAACGGATTTTATTCAGCCCCGTTTTTTGTCCAACCCCAGGCACTTTTTTTTTCAAGCCCGGTTTTCAGGCTTTTTTGTGTCGGGTTGAGTTTTCCAGCTCTATGAGGGTTGTTGTTGAGTCATGCTGTGGGAATTAAGAAGTTGTTTGCTGATAGCATTATACAAACTGCCTGTGACAGTCCAGCCTAATCAGCCCACATGTGTGATATTGTCCGTTTTGGCACGCAGGCCACACGGATTTGTTCCTGGGGTTTCCTAGCCCCAAAACGTGTCACACAAGGAAGAGGTATCCATGCACCTATAAGGCACACTTCGCTCTCCTCTCCAACCGATGTGGGAGGAACACCACGCCGGGTGTTACACTGTCACCTACAAGTTGTGGGTGTCTGTTGAAGGTCTATTGTTGGTATTAAATATCTGTTATTTTTGTTATAATAAGTAAATTGTATGTTTTATTTAGTAAAAATTTGTTAGTTCCCCCATGTTACTGATTGTACAACAGTTCGACTTTTTAGAAGTATTTTCTCTTTTGGATTTGATTGATTTATACAACTTTGCATACTTACTTAACGACATCTCCAAAGATGAAGAAAATAAACATACCTAAGTAGTACATATATGTAATCAACATACACTACCAAAAAAATGTAAACCAATAAGTAATGTAAAATGCATCCACATGATTTTTCCAAGAAGTAGAACAATAAAACTCAGCTTAAATTCATTTAGTTTTATGGTTTACAAACGTCTTGAAATATATAAGTAGTAAGGAGATACATTTAGCTCACACACATCATATGACCGCGGATGTCATAACCTCATCTGCAATAGCGTCGTGGACAAGGTCCATTGGAATCTCGTTTGGATCATGCACAACCTCCATATCCTCAGTAACCCCACCATCGTTTTCTTGATTAAAGAGGACAAAAGTAATACCAGCCATGAGACCAAAGGAAAGCCAAGGAATTATTATTTATATCCAGAATATGTATATAGCGATCTGGTGCCTATGCCCGGTCGGATAGCAAAAAGATGTGTAAATAGCGACCGGGCGCCTACGCCTGGTCAGCTAGCAAAGAGATATGTAAACAGTGACCTGGCGCCTGTGCCCGGGCACATCTATAAAAATACCTGACATCCATGCCTAGGCACACATCTATAAATAGGAGTTCACCCCAGAGCAATAAACACGCTATCAGTACTTGA
Source organism: Limonium bicolor (assembly GCA_023374045.1). NCBI lineage: Eukaryota > Viridiplantae > Streptophyta > Magnoliopsida > Caryophyllales > Plumbaginaceae > Limonium > Limonium bicolor. Next base: position 281,186,929 of record CM041777.1, read on the forward strand.
CTATTATAGAAATCAAATTCTCTCTGTCTCGATCCTTCATTTCTTACGAAACTCTCCCTAGCCCGACGAACCAGGTAATTTGAGAAAGATCTCGATGACAGGATTAGAAGAAAAGATAGCTTAGTCAAGTATTAAATTGGATAGGTAGTTAGCATCAGTAGCCTCCAGATCATTAACTTTCTCTTCCAAGACAAACTTTTCCTGAATAGAAACCTCCAAGCCCTTCACCTTATCTTCAAGGGCAACCTTTTCCTGGGCAAAGACGGTTTTCTCCTTGTCTAGCAAAACTAAAAAGGTCTCCAAGGCCGAGACTCTTGCCTTCTTTTGATTATAACCAGCCTGTGATTGGTCTAGCAAAGTCTTCAGCTCGGAGAACCACTGAGTTAGCTCTCTCCTTTCCTCTTCAAAGGAAGCTTTCAGCTGCTTTACCGAGCTTGCCTCCGCCTCACGAGGTTGTTGCTGACGTTTCAGGACAAAGACCTCTTCTCTTAACCGTGCAATCTTAGCCTCATAGTCATCACCTTGCTTAGTGGCTAACGCCCGTGCCTGAGAAAGTTCTTTACTTAGAGTCTTGGTCCTCCTCTTCACCTGAGTGGAAATCATGTTGTTAATAGTATCAACATAATTATTATGAATAGACCAACATATCTGAAGCTCTTCCCAAGCGTTGTTCACCTCTGCTCATATCGAATCCTGGACTCCAAACTCATTGTGTGGACATCTATGCTCTGGGCCATAGCCATCGTCTGAAAAGGGAAAAACACACACAAACTGATAAGCAAAGCAAGCAGAACAAGCAAAAGATACGAACCTGGAAAATCCCTTGCCAAGTAAAGGGCTTGGTCGAGTGGGACAGATGATGCATGATAGCATCCGCTCCACCATCCCTAACTCGTAGTCTCTCCTTAATGGTTGTGATGGTGCACAAGGGGGAAAGATGCCGTCGGGAGAGTCAGATTTCTTGACAACCTTCTTCCATAGATCGAAGTAAGAAGAGGACTCAGTCACAGCTATGGTCGACATAGGCTGACCATGATGATAGAACCAGCCATCCTTCTCGGATAGGCCACGGAACGAACCACTAGAGGCAGATGGAGGCGATGAAGAAGATGCGACAAAATCCTCCCTCATCTTGCTACGGAGTTCTGGGTTCTCAGGAACCGCCCGGTACTCAGGCTCCACCCGGCCCTCAGGCCTCTTCTCTGTTTTCTCACCAAGAGCATCAACATCTACAAAGTCCGAAGTCTTGAGCTTCTTGGCTGCTTGTTTCTTCAGCTTCGACACGACTCTTTTGCCGAGCTTTTGGAGATGAGCCTTTTGACTAGCAGCAACCCTTGGGGACCGCCCCGCCCCGTTATTATCAATAGCAATAGGAGCTGTAAAAAATTATATCTGATTAATTAAGCAAGAAAAAGGAAATTATGAAAAGGAAGACAGGCACCTCTAGGGAAAGGATTAGAAATACAGGCCCTCTCCTTAAGAACAAATTCGGAAGCAAAATCTGAAGAAAAAGTAGCCCGACAGGTCAGAAATAGGGGTCACACACTCAGACTTGCTGCCCGCGCGGGGGCTAAGATTTAGGCTCGACCCTATGGTGAGAGGAAGAAAGACACAGTGCCCAGACTCTGGACTCGTGTGCCATGTACCTGGCAGGGAAGTAGTGCCTGGAGGCAACTCTTGAACATTATCCTTTTCTGAAACTTTATCTTTCTTCTTTTTCTTTACTGGTTCATCTCCAGACTGCTCTTTCTGTCTCTTCTTAGAAACAGGAGAAGCCCTCTTGACCAAACGCCTAGCAGCATCCTCGGTAGTGTTGATGAAGGCATAGTAATCAACCTTCTCATCTCCAATCTTAAAGACGACAAAGTTCTAACTGCGGAATGGACCCACTTTCGACCCAATTTGATGGAAATCTACAAAAAGAAACAACAAAATAAGAATAAATCCAAAAAGGGGTAAAAATCAAAAATAGCGAAAAAAGGAATACATGCTTTCAGAGTGCCTCAGCAAGCCTAGCTGTGTGTTGGTAAAAAAGACTTCAACACCCTCTTGATTGTTTTTTAGCCTTCTGAGAACGTTGGAGATGGGAACATCGGAATTTGGGGATGGTGAACTCCATAGCTGTCCCTTCACGAAAGAGGGGAAATACGAAACCCCAAGTAAGTGGCCGTGAGGAGGAACAATAACAAACCACCTTGAGTTCCAGCTCTTCACAACTTTGTTATAATAAACAATGGAGTACCCAGCCCGCTCGTAAATAGTCAAGCTGTCAAGGGAGACCCGACAGGTAAAGAATCGAACACACTCGGTCGCCTCAGGGTGAATTTTATTTTCTTCACAGAGGGTAACAAATGCGTGGAGATGAGCTATGGCTTTTGGAAGAAAATGCGCGAGAGTTCAGCATCTCCAAATTAGAAATCCATGAACAAATGGGTGTGACAGATTCGACACGCCACGAAGTAAAAATTCGGAATAGACTACGTAACCTACGCCAAAATCATCATGAGGATAAGAATCGGACGAAGGAAGAAAAATAAGAGTACCTACTGGGACCTTAACATCTCTCAGAAACACGTTTAGGGAAAGAACATCAAGAGAAGAAGGAAGGGGCAAGAGGTTTTGCTGAAAAGGACGATCAGATGACAAGAGAGTAGGGCATAAATTCTTACCGTCCTTGACACCGTGAATTGACTCTAGGCCAGGAACAAAGCCTTTCATTTTATCCTTCGAAGAGCTTGAAGAAAGCATGATCACTGTAGAATAAGAGTTGTGAAGTGTGCAAAAGCAACAAAAAGGAAGAGGATGACTGCAGTGAGACTAGAAGTTGGAAGAGCAAACAAGAGTTGCGAAGAAGGCAGATAAAGAGAAACAGAGGAAACTTTCCAAAATATAAAGGCAGTAAATTACCTCTCTTTAAAAACTTTAATGTAATAAGTGGCACAAAAGCACCTTTTTACAAAGAGAAAGAGTGACTCTGCGTATTCCTTGCCAAAAGGACGCACACGTAAGCAACCGAAACTTGGGAAAGCACGAGCACAACACAAACAAAATTAAGTTCTTTTTCCATGACGCAACAAAGAAAAAGAACTTGTGGGACTAAGAAGGGTTGAATAAAAGAAGAAAAACGCCAAAGCAAACTCGTGGGACTTTAAAACCAGCAAAAAATTTCAAAACAACCGCGACTTTACTAGAAGTTCTACTTTTTGAAGATCAAGGAAAAAATAGAACTCGTGGGACTAATGAACAAGGGAAAAGTAAGACCAGCCAAGATACTAAAGGAAAGCCAAAAAATTATTATTTATATCCAGAGTATGTGGATAGCAAAGAGATGTGTAAATAGCGACCAGGCGCCTGTGCCCAGTCAACTAGCAAAGAGATATGTAAACAGCAACCGGGCGCCTGTGCCCGGCCGCATCTGTAAAAAGACCTGGTGTCCATGCCTAGGCACACCTATAGCAGCGACCAGGCGGGTATGCCCGGGCGCAAGGCAAACCAAGGACCGAGCATACCTAGGATCAGGTGTTAGCCCACTTAGACGATTTTGCAATAACAAAATGACAGTCTGGCAGTGACAAACTGACAGGCAAGCAGTACTAGGAGAGTGTAAGAAAAATCTTGAAATAGGGGGTTCACCCCAAAGCAATAAACACGTTATCGGTACTTGACAATTCTAGAACTCGAATTCTCTCTGTCTCGATCCTTCATTTCTTATGAAACTCTCCCTAGCCTGATGACCAGGTAATTTGAGAAAGATCTCGATGACTAGATTAGAAGAAAAGATAGAGCAGTCATGTATCAAATTGGATAGGTAGCTAGGGAAGGTTACCGATCTTTCAGTTACCATGTGCGTATCTTTCACATTTGTGTAAATGTAGCAAAAAACAGAGTAGATTCCTCTACATAGCATAATAAAGCTGATAGAAATAGTTATTAAAAGACCAAATTGCTCAACCACGGAGAGAGAGAAGGAAGAAAGCTATAAGGGGGAGTAAATTCATGGGAAGTGACAGAGACGCGTAAGTGCCCTAGAGACGCGGGAGAAAGCAAAGAAAAGTGAGACACTAGAGCCAGCCAAACGAGATTCTTAAAATAAACAACAACTCAAATGCGAAACAGAGCGTCTGAAGACTGAACACAAGTCCACAAATGAGGAAGTAATAACTTAACAATTCTATTTATCTATTTCAACAAAGATTGAGTGTTTATTTTCCTCTACTAATTAAAAGTAAAATATTTAGTGTTTTTCTTTAATCAAACTTGGAATCTTAGCATTGCAATTACGACTCATAATCCATATTACACAACCTAATGTCTCTAAGGGGAATGTTTTTATCCCGTCACATTTTAATGTAAAAGAGTTGTTAAACATCCAAGCAATTAGATATGATAGATATAAGATGGAATATATCCTTACACCAAATCAAAGAGTTGAAGAGAGGAGGATATCAATTAGGACAATAGACTATTGTTAGAACTATATGTCTGTTCAGACAAAAACTCAAAATTTTCCTTTGTTCTAATATCAATTTCTAGATTAAGAAGCCCTTCTTCTAGCTCTCAGCTAAACCCAAAACTTAAACCTTGGAGCTCAACTCTCGACAAGTTGCAATCGCCTTCCATTTTCTTGTTAAAGATCAGGATTGGGAGACCAAGATAATTCATGATTGAGCCAGCCAAAATGGTGGGTAGATCTCTTCTAATGTTGGAAGAGTAGTTTATTTTGATAGATCCCTGCATTGGAGGAATCCAGTCAGCCTGATCGAAAATCAGATTAATGTTGTTTTCATTGCCCACTTGAAGGTTTTCGTGAAAGCCTGATTAGCTTCAAGAGTTGCAAGCCAAAATTTATCATGGTTGTGTCTAACAAATATTTTCACATCATATATTGACCGCATCATATTGGCTATTGAAACTAGCCTAACACTAGACCACTTAGCCGATCCTAGATAAAACCAATCTTGAATACTAGTTTCACTGATAGTAGGAAGGGTTGATACATCAATAATTCCATCCATGGATTCATAATGAATCTAAAATATATACATACAAAAAATTTAAAATTTGTCAAAACATATTCATGTTTGGTCTTATTTTGAAGAGCTTGAACTATGATGAACGGTATAAAATTTATGTTATTTAGACTTATATCTAATAAACTACAATATTTTAAAGTTTTACAAAAGTATAAAGCACAAAAGAACAAAATAGGAGTCACCTTGTAAGGTGACACCTTCGACAGGTTTGAATTCGCATTCGAATTAGATGTAGTTTAATCTTTCTCTTTTAAGTGCTTTGTTTTGCTTTTGGTCGTAAAAGGGAGGACGAGCCTCATGTATTAGTAATCGTAATCGAGTGCACAACATCCATCAAAGATTCCAGCACATAACTGGGAGGAGTATACAGAACATGGTTATTTGAGTGATTTGTGCAAAATGTTTATATCGTGAGTAGTTAGTACTGGTGTAATTAAAATAAAAGAAAAGAAATTAAAACTCAAAATAAACGTCGGGCTGCAAACAAATCCCGGTCGTGGTAGTATAGTAAAAATGTAAGCGACCGGATATCGAACCGTGGGACTAATGTGCATATTATAGTACCTAAGCGTGTCACAAAAAGGGGGGATTAATTGACTTGTTTTTATATAAATAAAAAGGAAGATAAAATTAACTAAGTAAGCAGATAAACTAAATGGGACTCTGGTTCACGTTAATATAATATCTGCTCTTTCATGCTAGGTTTACTGGTTTAATTATAATTGTTTGGCAAAATTCCTCTTATTATCTTAAGGTCTAAATCATAGACTCAAAAGAACTCGTTTACCAGAAAATGCAAGGTTCTAATCCAGGTTCAAGCATATCATACGTAAACGGACGGTTTAGATATGAGGAATTATTTTTGCATCTGGAAATACTAACTTATTAAATCATAATAAGCTTTCTCCAGATTTACGGCTTAATTAACCCATCTATTTTTTCATCAATCAGATTAGAAATAGATTTCGTAAAGCATTTTAATAAATTCATGAGGTTTATTAAAAAGATGCGAGGAAACCTTTAAGCGTAACAAACTGTATTAAAATTAAAACCAGTAAAACATATTACATAATTTATACAAATACATAATAATTATTCCCAGAGTATACGTAAACTAGCCTAACATATTAAATAGTGATCTGCCATTTAAATACGTGAGACTAGAGGTGAGACTAATGAAATGTAAAGAAAACAAATGGAGAAGCGGGAGAATAGAAATGGAATGAACGAGTGAGTGAAAGTGTAGTGGTACGAAGATGGATTGATGGGGTGAATTGGAACTCTAGAAGGAACCACGGAAGGAACCTCTGGAAGGACACTGGAGAAGGTGAATGGAGTGTGGCTTATATAGAGGAAGGAGTAGAGGCAGATCTGAACGAACGTTGATTGATTGCAGCTCATTGATTGCAAGAGACAGAGCTGCAGACAAACGCGTGAGTGATTTAAGGTAGGCGCCGACTGGTAATGGATATGGCAGAAACAAGTTGCAGACAGTCGGCGAAGAAGATAACCCGTTGCGTTAATTTCCAGATCTGGATTTTTACACGCGTCCGCGTAGATGTCCGCTTTATTTCATGCGGTTACTCCTCTCACGTCCGCATTGTCTTAGGCGGTTGCATGGGGTTGCATGGTCACGTCCGCATGGGCTCAGGCGGTTGCATGGTTCCTCCCTTGAGTCCGCCTAATATAAGGCGGTTGCATGGCGGTTGTGACTCTTGTCCGCCTAATATAAGGCGGTTGCAGGGGCGGACATGCCCCATGTGCATCTCGCGTGCCTTCGTTTAATCCTTAATAATATACTTGGTATTTTTCCTACATTTTAACACATATAATACATCAGTTAATATAACAACATAATTATAGGAAAAAACCCTAGATAAGTGAGAAACATTACTAAAAATGCTACAAATTATAAGGTGATTAAACCTTAATAAGTCTATATGTTTTGCACTTATCAAACTTCCTCACACTTGACTTTTGCTTGTCCTCAAGCAAATAAGGAATATAATTATCTCTAAGCCATAAAATTAAAACAAGATTAAATAAGTGTAAAAGGGAATTTAGACAAAGTGACAATTGAAAGAATAATTCTGCTCTTAGAAGTAGGTTTTTGCAAACAGTGAAGAAGAACAATTTAATAAAAGCATAGAAAAACTAGACTGCAGAAAACAAGTTAGATTAACCTGGGATTTCCAACCAATTTCAATTCTCTAACCCGGGATGACAAGGGGTGTGAAGTAATGCCTTATTCCGCAATACCTTTCAACACCACGTACTCATGTTTATAAAAATTGCAATTTATTATTTACATTTTTTTTGAATGTGCAAATTGTATATACAAAGCACATTTTTTTTTGAATTGCATTATTTTTCTATACCCCAGACTTTTCTCTCTATCCTTGTAGCGGTGTTGAGTCTTCTATCCCAGATCACGAGACCTTAGGTAGATAGGTGTTAAAGCACCCCAAAGAACTTAATAACCGGATAGACGAGACCTGTTTTTGGTTAGAAAAATTCATAAACAGTGGAGTACCTTGTCTTTATCCTTTTCTTTCCTTGACTTTCCACATATTTCCATAATCCCAAGCTAAACTAAATTGGTTTTTACAATTAGCAGATCTATCATATTTTGAGTGAAAATAGAGTATCTTTGATGCAAAATAATTTTATACAAACTCCTTAAATAAAACTATCTTTCAGTTGTCACTTGACATAATTTCAGACACTTCTACAATTATTTTATCTCATTTTTTCATCATTTTTTTTATTTAGGCAGTTTAGAGTAGCAAAAAGCGAGTGTGGCATTATCGAACAACTGTCATATTTTCAGGGAAAGGTCTCTCCTTCCTCACACTTAAGAGGAGCAATGTCCTCATTGTTCAGAATTAAATTCAAGAAAATGACCTTTCAAATTATGACAGACTCATAAAGGATTAAACTCATATAGGTTGAACAGCAATATAATAAAGGAAGAATTGAAACTCCCCTTGTATCGTAGATTGAGGAAGGTATCCTTCCTCACACTTAAAGCTTTGGTAGGGGTGAGACGTTCCTCACACTTAAGTTCGCGCAAGTGTTCAACCGAAGATATCGAAATTCCTAGAGCAACTGAGGTTGCTTCCATAGGCGAGTTCAGCTATATGTTCGAATATAGAATTTATTCTGAAAAGGGAAACATATATAGCCAGCAGAACTCAAGTGGCACCAAAAGAAAATAATAATATGAAAAACATAAATAAATAGGCATAAATAATAAAGCACTGCATAAAACATAAACATAAAGTAAACTGAACTGTTACCTTCCTGTATGTAACAAAAGTTTGACAAGGTTAAAACAGTATTAGTCTTACAAAATGTTAGTAAACAACAGAGAAATATAAAATAAAATTTAAAGATAACAATAAAATAAAAATCACTGCGGTGGTGGTGGAGGCTGTGAAGGCTGCGCTGGTCCCTGGCCTATCTGAGCGAGGAGATGTTGCATGAGCTGAGCGGTCTGTGAATGCAACTCGTCACTCCGGTCTAAGCGCTGAGTCATCCGTGTCTGCTCAGCCAGCATTCTCTGCTGGGCCTGCTCAAAGCTCTCAAAGCGCTGATGCATCTGCTGCTGCATCTCATGGAAGGCCCGAAGCTGGGTCTGAAAATCCGTCGAGATAGGTACAGGAGCTGGAGTCTGCATCACGTCAGTAGTCGGTACGTAGGGCTCCTCTCCCTGTGCAGTGTCAACGGACGGTGGGTCGGGATCAGCTGAAGTTGTAGCTCCCGTAGAGGGTCCTGCTGCTGTGGAAGATGTAGTGGAAGACCGGGCAGCGCTACCCTTGACCCAGGTACCGTCATCTAAGCGCATAAAACCCCAGCGCCACACAGTCTGCAGTGTGACTGGGCGCTCTCCTGTCCGGAGCTCTGCACCTCGTGTGATCTCTACTGGGAGGACAGTGAAAAGGTGGTACCAGATGAAGAAGAGAAAAATAGGAGTGATCTTCTTCTTCTTCGTCCTCAGATAGTAGACCACCTTATGGAGCTGGCCGAACATGATGTGGCTGAAGGAGAGGCGCTGAGTGGGTGGAGATGGAGAGAGGAAATAGTCTAGTAAAGCGCAATCCTCATCAGAAGCATCGTGCGCCGCAGATGGGCGAATCTGATGACCGAGGATGTCCAAGAGAAGTCTCTGCTGCAGTGTGGGGAAACTCACGAAAGGGAGGACATCCTTGTCCTCCTCCCCTCGATGTCGGGTCCTCCGACCTACATCCTGAAGCCACCTCGACTTCGACCTATGCATGTGATCCTCTGTGAATCCTCGGAAATCGTCAGGACTAACCGGGATCTGTAGGATAGATGAGAATGTCGAGGGTGTGATCTCCACGGGGTGATGGCGTACGAAAGAGGTAATGCTCAGATTGCCCGCTCGGGCATTCGCATAAAACTCTCGAACTAGCTCTGCACAATAGAGTCCCGCTCCTATCTTTAGGACCAGCGAAAGTCCAAGTCTGGCAAACAGGGTGTCCACCCCTGCAGCCTCTAGCACTTCAGGTGCAAATCTCCTCTCCATAATAAAATCCTTGCCTAGATCGTACCAGGCACGGGCTTCTGCCGAAATGAAACCGTCATCCCGAAGATCCGGATGACGAGGAGGTGCAGAAGAAGATGATGCTCCGGGGCAGTTGCCCCTAGCAGGTCCAGAACCAGAAAGACCACCACGCATACGAGGAGGCATACTAATATTTTTGGAAATTTGAAGTAAACAAAAATTAACAGCATAACAATTAAAATTTAATATTTATAATTAAACAGAGTATTAATAATAATAACAAGAAAATTAACAAATAATAGCAACATAAAAATCAACAAACAATAAAAACATAAAAATAAATAAACAACAACAACATAAAATTAACAAAAATTTAATAAACAAAAAGCAGCATAAAAATTAATATTAATAACAACATAAAGATTAATATTAAAAACAACATAAAAATTAATACTAGTAACAGAGCATTAATATTTGACATAAACATTTTAGAAAATTAGCAAAAATAGAAAACAAGTAGAACAAATAATATAAAATATAAACAAAAATAAAAATAAAATAAACAACGAAAATTCGACAGAATCTCCCCTAAAATTCTTCGATTCTCCACAATTAATTTCAGTCAAACGCTAGGTAATTCAATACCATTATCATACAAATCCACATATAACAACCTATAATCATAAACTATTCTCTTAATAACAACAAGGCAAAATAGAATTGAAAAATGCTATTTTTTTAACAAGCAATTCGTATATATATATACCTAAATTTGGAATTCATCCAAAAACACCAAATCTAAGTGTAATAAGTGAAGATTTAACCTTGTGTATGTATATTATGATTCATAGGAGAAGATTTCGAAGACAAATTTGTAAATTAAACTAGAAATTTTCGAATTGGTCAACCTAGGGTTTCGAAAATTCAGTCTCTAATTTCTCCTAATGTAGTTCATCATTTGTGGATTTGAAGCTATAGAAACGTAGAGAATTGAAAAACGAAGATTTCGGTACTAACCTTGCGTGATTCGGTGGAGAATTGAAGAAGTTATGGCAATCTGAGGGGGAGGGAGTCGCACGCCTGCTTGTTCTCTTCGGTGGTAGTCGGGTTGAATTCTGAGAATTGGGGAAGAACAAGTTATTGAAACGCGGCGTTGCTCTCTTTTTTTTCTGAGTCGAGGGACGTCCGCTTGGACGTCCGCTTGGGCGGGGGCGGACAGGAGTATGGCGACCGCGTGGAGACCGCGGCTGATGAGGCGGACATAGTGGATGCGTCCGCGTGAGACGGGGCAGACATGCATGGGACGTCCGCTTGGCGTCCGCGTTTGATGAGGCGGACAGGAGGGCGGAGCGGCCTGTGTGGCGTCCGCGTTGGCTGAGGCGGACAGCTAGACGGACCGCCTATGTTACGTTTTTTTTTTGATTTTAACCTATCTTATTTAAACAACAACAGAATAAAAATGTCATAAAATTATAAGTTAGTAACAAAAATGACATAAAATTATAAGTTAGTAGTTAGATGACATAAATTATAAGTTAGTAGTTAATTTACAGAAAATTATAAGTTAGTAATTAATAGACTGAATATTAAACGTTAGGAATTAGTATACATAAAATTAAAATGTTAGAAGTTAGAATTAAATGTTAGGAGTTAGGTTAAACAACAAATATATAATATAAAAAATAATAGTAGTATAATTAATATAAACAATAAACAAAATATTATGGACATAATATTAAACAAAATATTATAATTAATTAAATCAGTAAACAAAAATTATGGACATAATAATTAACAGAATTAAACAGAATATTATAATTAAACAGGTGAATAATCCGGGGCTTAGGAACTAGAATAAATCTAGTCCCGGCAACGGCGCCATTTTGCAAAATGTTATAAATGGGATGGTAGGACTGTGTAATAATTAAATAAAAGAAAAGAAATTAAAACTCAAAATAAACGTCGGGCTGCAAACAAATCCCGGTCGTGGTAGTATAGTAAAAATGTAAGCGACCGGATATCGAACCGTGGGACTAATGTGCATATTATAGTACCTAAGCGTGTCACAAAAAGGGGGGATTAATTGACTTGTTTTATATAAATAAAAAGAGAAGATAAAATTAACTAAGTAAGCAGATAAACTAAATGGGACTCTGGTTCACGTTAATATATTCTGCTCTTTCATGCTAGGTTACTGGTTTAATTATAATGTTTGGCAAAATTCCTCTTATTATCTTAAGGTCTAAATCATAGACTCAAAAGAACTCGTTTACCAGAAAATGCAAGGTTCTAATCCAGGTTCAAGCATATCATATGTAAACGGACGGTTAGATATGAGGAATTATTTTGCATCGGAAATACTAACTTATTAAATCATAATAAGCTTTCTCCAGATTTACGGCTTAATTAACCATTTATTTTTTCATCAATCAGATTAGAAATAGATTTCGTAAGCATTTTAATAAATTCATGAGGTTTATTAAAAAGATGCGAGGGAAACCTTTAAGCGTAACAAACTGTTAAAATTAAAACCAGTAAAACATATTACATAATTAATACAAATACATAATAATTATTCCCAGAGTATACGTAAACTAGCCTAACATATTAAATAGTGATCTGCCATTTAAATACGTGAGACTAGAGGTGAGACTAATGAAATGTAAAGAAAACAAAGGAGAAGAGGGAATAGAAATGGAATGAACGAGTGAGTGAAAGTGTCGTGGTACGAAGATGGATTGATGGGGTGAATTGGAACTCCAGAAGGAACCACGGAAGGAACCTCTGGAAGGACACTGGAGAAGGTGAATGGAGCGTGGCTTATATAGAGGAAGGAGTAGAGGCAGATCTGAAAGAACGCTGATTGATTGCAGCTCATTGATTGCAGGAGACAGAGCTGCAGACAAACGCGTGAGTGATTTAAGGTAGGCGCCGACTGGTAATGGATATGGCGGAAACAAGTTGCAGACAGTCGGCGAAGAAGATAACCCGTTGCGTTAATTTCCAGATCTGGATTTTTACACGCGTCCGCGTAGATGTCCGCTTTATTTCATGCGGTTACTCCTCTCACGTCCGCATTGTCTTAGGCGGTTGCATGGGGTTGTATGGTCACGTCCGCATGGGATTGCATGGTCACGTCCGCATGGGCTCAGGCGGTTGCATGGTTCCTCCCTTACGTCTGCCTAATATAAGGCGGTTGCATGGCGGTTGTGACTCTTGTCCGCCTAATATAAGGCGGTTGCAGGGGCGGTTGTGATTCTTGTCCGCCTAATATAAGGCGGTTGCAGGGGCGGACATGCCCCATGTGCATCTCGCGTGCCTTCGTTTAATCCTCTAATAATATTTGGTATTTTTCCTACATTTAACACATATAATACATCAGTTAATATAAAAACATAATTATAGGAAAAAACCCTAGATAAGTGAGAAACATTACTAAAAATGCTACAAATTATAAGGGATTAACCTTAATAAGTCTATATGTTTTGCACTTATCAATTTGCTAGACTAAATTTAGCAATATAATCCGCCACTTTATTACATTCACGATTGGAGTGAACTAAGGATGCTTCCCAGTCTCGTTCCAGCATCTCCTTGCCTCACAAAAATCAGCTAGGATCTCTGAAATACCCCAAATCTAATTAATATTATAAAACCATTATTTAATGGAAAATAATCCAAATACAATCATTTCACGTTGCATGCAACCCATGCATGAGAACGTACGTAAAAAATAGTCGTTTCACCATAAACGCTAAAACGCTTAGAAACATGTGATCAAGCATGACCTTGTATGACCTTCTAAAACTCAAACCAAATGGTCATACACTCATTATATGAATATATAAACATATTCCTAGGCTATAGTCAGTCAAAAACGCAAAATGCTCGGGAGTGCTCACGCACACCCCTTAAAGCACGAAAGGCCCGGAGGAGTGCCGAGGTGGCACGAACTCCTATAAAATTAATTCTTAGAGTTCCTAACATCATTAATAATCATTCTAAAGAGAACACACGAAGTGGTTTCTCAAAATTCAACAAAGTGCTTGGGGGAATTTCTTAACGCTCCTTTTTGCCTCGGGAGTGTCCCGATAGCACGGGAATTATGTCATAAATTGATGTAACCCCATATAACCAAATGTAACACCTTAATATATCATTATTTACTATAATAAGTGTTTATAAACACTTGGAACTCATCAAGACAATTTATTTCCCAATATTTCCTTAGAGTACAAAAACACACTTTCGAGTGTCACTAAAACGCGTTTTACACAATTACCTTGTAGTTTTTGACATGCCACGAATTAATAATCTTAAATAGGGTTAAAATGACCTTCTAAATCAGTTGAAGGCAGTGTCAAACCAGGTGCTCTATAGGGGCCGATTTTATGTCCAAAAACTAGTATAAAATTTGCATTTAAAGTTTATAAAAGGCATAGAACATGGTGACTCACCTTCCCATGTGCTATAATACTTAATGACAGAAGAATACAAGCCTCATGTGAGCTCCATGCTGTCGTAATCCTGCAAGAAAACAAGGCCATGTTACTTGACAAGAACAAAAATAATTAAAGCAAAAAGTAGATCTAGCTTTTACCTTTTGATTTGTTAATTGCAAGTGACCACCCCATGCTTGTCTAAGGCTCCAAGCTGCCGGTTTTGAAGCTCCATACAGACCTAAAAATCGGTCACCTACAAGGGAGGAAGAAGACAAGCATTAACATTGAAAAATCAAAGGAATAAAGTCTTACCTAACTTACCTTGTCATTTAGCTTCCATAATTGTTCCCACCTTGCCTTGTCTTGCATTATGGCCGAACACATGCTGGAAACATGGGCATTTATTGAGCCAATAACCTATGGAATAAAACAAATGAAAAGAATAGTCATTTGACATTAAAAATTAACAAAACAAAAATCAAGCAAGCTTACCTATACCATACGGTTGCACTCATTATTTCCCTTGCCCACCTCATTTCCGAATTGGTAAGTTTCCTAACCCTCTCTTCTTGCTTCATCTTCTTCCTTTGAAGCTCCTAAGCCCATTAATGGAGTTTTAACTTCTATCTTCATCTTTAAGGTAATTTCCTAGCATTTCTTGCCAAGCCTTGAAGCAAACTCTTCCTAGCACAACCATAGCATTTCGGCATCAACTAATACTCCAAGGAGGTTGTCCAAACCAACATTAATCCAAGGAGCATCTCAAGGTTAACCTAAGGTAGTTTTCATGCTTGAAAATCCTTAAAGCACATTTTTGTGTGTAACCGATTTCTACTCCTTCTAAGGTTCTTTTCTTCTTCATTTTCATGAAGGAAAGTTTGTCCTTCATCCACCTTAAGTGAGCCAAATTTACAAGAAGAAAAAGCTTAAGGTAAATTCTTGGAAAACTACTTACAAATCTACTTAAGATCTTATTTGAAGATCTAACTCCTAAACTCCTTCACCACTTGCATATAACCAAAGTGGAGCATCAAAATTTCCTTGGAGAAAGATTGGAGATTCAAGAAGAGTTCAAGCACCTAACCACCTTTGTTAAGAAGTAAGTTTACTAAGCTAATCTTTATGTTTTAAGCTTGGTTAAGCTTCTAAAAATTATAAAAAAATTATGTACATCTCCTAGGTTATATAAACCGAAACCATGGTATAATATACCAAAAATATAATCTATAACATATATGGAAAATATTTACCTTAAGACACATTTTTGTGTCACAAAATTTATTTATGTTACATATCAATTCAAGCCGAATTACCAAGGGTAAAAATGCTCTATTTTGAGCTAAGAATCAATATAAGACATTACAATAATTTTTACATGAGTTATATAACTCCTATGAATTTATGTATAATTATTTTGACATATAAATCCACTTTTATATACTATATGGTCACTATTTAAATATGGCCAAATGGTCTAACTGATAAATAGATTTTAATGAGCTACTTATGTATACAAACTTATATTACAAAGTTTGGAGAGTTAAAAATATTTTATTAGTGCTTAAATGGCTAATTAATTAAGTTATGTGGCTAAAATGTAATTTTTACAAAGTTTTGTATATATTGTGAAAGCCGAGAGTTAAGGGTGTTTGGAATAAATATGATATAATATAAGGTTAGGAATTAAGTTTATGAATTTTAGATAATTTAAACAAGTGTTAAAATAACATTTTATAAAGTTTTGGGCCATTATGTAATTTATAAAAGTTGTTATGAAAGTTTGGAGCTTATTAGTGGGCGAATTCATAATTAAGAGAATTATTAAGTTCACTTTCGAAATTTTGAGGAATTAAATATTTAAACTATAGTTTATAAGTTATTAAGTAACTATTATAAAGTTTTGGGGTGAAAATGTAATTAATGAAAAGTATATGACAAAGCTGAATTATTTTGGGTTAGATTTGTAATTTAAGAATTTATAAATGTGTATTCGGTAATTATAGAGAATTATAATTAAAACTATAGTCTATAAGACATTATGTGAAGGTTATAAGATTTTGTGGTTAAATTGTAATTATAGGAAATAAAATTATTAAGGCCAAAAGTTTGAGGGGCCAAATTGTAATTTTCGAAAGTTATAATATTTAAAAGCTATATACCAAAATATTAGAGGTGGCTTTGTAATATAATTAAATAAGGAATTAAAACTATATAAAATAATGAGATTAGAATTTAAATATAAAGTTTATGAATTAATGTGGTTGTTTTGTAAATAACCGAAATATAAGGGTAAGAATTTGGATTTAAATAAATATAGGTCCTATATGGATATTTGGAGGAATTAGAAGAAAGAATTTTGATTAAAGGAATTATGAAGATTAACTATGACTTTATAGTTATAAGGAAATAAAGTAACCAATAATTATTAATTATTGTTAGAGGAGGAATAATAAAAACTATAAGAATTTTATGTCCATGTATGGCATATAAATGTAGTTAAGAAAATATAAGTTGTTATGTCACCTAGACAATTAAAATAAACAACAAATATAGTACATGAATAAATAAATACATATATGTACATTAAAGGATTTTATAAATAAATCAAATGGAAAAACAAATAAGTTACATTAAAACATGAGGTAATTAAAAGAAATAAACCTCACATGAAATAACAAATACGAAATTTGTTGAATGATCCATTAAGACTATTATATAAGGGTAACATAAATTAACCTCTCAGTTAATCCTATTCTAGGGCTTTGTTTGACTGGACGTTGACCGGGAATTAAACAAGTACAGTCTACGGTGAACGGTATGGGATTCTTGCAACCTGTTGCCTACGGATTACACCGGCTTGTGTGCTATCTGTTGTTTTGAAATAACGACCAAGATATTTAATGTAAACTGTTTTTTTACTCTTGCGCACTGTTGTATTATTTTAGTGCGCACGAATGATGCTAACTACAACGTGTATGTCCCACATACAACACTACAATACCAGTGGATTAAATACATACGTTTTATTATACCGAGAACTTGTACTCAAGTCTCTCACTAACTTCATTTATAACAAACGTCATTCCTAAACGTGATAACTGACAGTACACATTTCGTTCTTGATTAACGTCCTTGTATGACACCTAACAATTCTACACTACGAGAACGAGGAGCCCAGTGGATCTGGCCATGCATGCTACGGGGTCGTACCTGTCTCAGGTCGTCTCCTCAATTTATCGTGACGGGAGTTCTGGGTGCACTATGTCACTCACCGGCTGCGTACCGGAACAGTTCTAAAGTTCGGGGGTGCACTATGTCACTCGCCGGCTGCGTACCGGAACAGTTCAAGTGGAGAGGAATTCTAGGTGCACCATGTCGCTCACCGGCTGCGTACCGGAACATGGGTTAACTACATCATTTTCTGTGGGACTAACTACTACCCACTTTCTTTTAACGAGGTCACTATACCTCTACTATATTGACATACTCTTACACCTGTCAGTCCCATCATGCGGACCCCACTATTATCAAATGATTATAGTTCATCTAACTTGACCTTCTGAAGTCTTATTTTACGTGACATTGTTGTCCTTGTATGGATACTTGTTATTATCATACCATGCTTTTTAAAGCTTTACAAAAATGAACTGCATGTATTCGACAAGTAGTTGGTGGTGGCCCTAGCCGATGGGCTGCCGTTTTCCATACCAGCATGTTTGCTGAGCCCCTTTGGGGGTCCCTCATTTTTCAGGTACCTGAAGTAGAGAAGATTACTACACCGAGTGTAGGTGGGGTAGATTCAAGCTATGGGAGTCTCCTACTAGTTATTTGTTTTATTTGATTATTGTACATTTGAGTTAATTCCTAGTATCTCGGATTGTATTTGTATTCAGACCGTGACTTTTGGAGATCGTATTTGGAGTTAGCCTTGTTGGTTACAAGGGTGGCCAACGGCATTGTAATACCGCCCGGTTGTTGTATTTATTTCCGCTGCAGTTTATGTTTATTTGGGAGTGATCGCCGTACAGGTTATTGGATTTCGGGTTGGGGTGTTACAATCTCTTTCATAATGTTAACTTGTTTGGTAGTGGCTTCCCCAAAAAGTACCAAGTCATCCGCAAAAAAACTGTGAGACAAAGAAACCCTGGACCGACCCATCCTCAAGGGAATCCAATCCCTATTCTCTACTGCCATAAGGATCAAGTGGGATAGCCTATCTAAACAAAGCACAAAGATGAAAGGAGACAAGGGATCACCTTGTCTCACACCCCTCCCGGCTTTAAAAGGACTGGTGAGTCCCCCATTCCAGGAAACTTGAAAGGACACAGACGAGACACAGAACATAATCAACTTTATTAAACTGTGAGGCAGACCTAAGCAAAAAAGAGTATTTTCAATGAACCTCCAGGATAACCGGTCATAAGCCTTAGCAAGATCAATTTTTAGGGCAAAAAACCCACTCTTAGCCTTAGTATTATGCAACAGATTGAGAGCTTCCTGAACCATAATGATATTATCGAAAATGTTTCTACCCGGGATGAAGCTAGATTGATTGGGTGAGATCCAAGCTGGCATAAAGGGTTTCAATCTATTCGTAATAACCTTCGTAAGAATTTTGTATTGGACTTGACATAAAGATATAGGCCTAAACTGGTTCACTAAGGTAGGTTGAGCTACTTTGGGAATCAAAGATATGATGGTGCGGTTTAGGTTACTGTCAAAACTGCCATTAAGAAAGGAATCTCTAACAAATTTCAACATGGATGGGGCAATCTGGTGCCAAAAGCCTGAAAAAACCTCGTAGGATACCCATCAACACCCGGTGCCTTGTAAGCTTTCATGTTGTTCAGAGCTTTAGTAACCTCATCCATGGAGACCTCTTTAGAGAGAGAAACATACTCTTCCCTCGAAAGTCTAGGAAAACCATGCTCAAAAAGCTCCTTCACAGGAGAATCATGACAAGAAAAAAGATTTAAGACATGATTTCAAACTAAGAGACTAAGGTCAACATCATTGGTAACCCACGTCGCATCGCTACCCAAGAGCTTTGAAATTTTATTCCTTCTTCTCCTAATGTTAGCCTTGGTATGAAAATAGGAGGTATTCCTATCTCCAAGTTTGACCTTGTCGTCTTTAGACTTTTGAAACCAAAGCAGTTCCTCTCTCTGAAGCCACATATCGAGTTCAGTCATAAGGGATTTTTCAAGCCCCTTCAGGTGATCACCAGCACCAGACTCGATTACTCTTTGGATGCCCTTAATTCTAGCCAAGGTCCTTGTTTTATTCATAACAATATGACCAAAAGAAACTCTGTTCCACTCCTTAAGATACTCACTAAGATTTTCCAGAGACCCTCTCAAATCCATATGTAAATTCATGTTTTGTATAACAGAACTACGAAACTCAGGATGGGTAAACCATGCGGCCAAGAATTTAAAAGTTTTAGAAACAGGCCTTCTGATGCAATTATCAACGAGGGTCAGAACCACCAGTGAAATACCCCGTAATTAAAAACAGTGATTAATTAGGCTAATTATATTTTTAAAGGCTTAAACACTTAAATAATACGAGGGAACAAATCCCGAAGAAAACGGACCTTTAAAATGGGTTAAAAGCATAAACGAACCTTAAAGCGCGTTTTTCGAGGAAACCGGGAAAACGCGACTTTAAGCGGGTCAAATAGACTCGTAACAGTTTTGGTCAACTAAATAATCATTAATAAATATTAATGAAGCTTTAGAACCAATAAGATTAAGTAAACGAGAAAATTCGGAAAACGGGTACCGGTTAGTGAGAACTGTAACAACCGGTAAGTTGTGGGGTGAGAATGCAATTAAACAAACTTAGTGTGTCCACTTTGCAAATAAAAAGCAAAAAATCAGATTGTGTGTGTGTAGGGGGCGGCCAGCACCTCCCTCTCTCACTCTCATTATTTCCCTCTTATTAGCTAAAAGACAAGGGAATAAAGAAAGGAAAAATTAACACTCTCTCTCTAAACCTCACTTTTCCCTCTTCACTCACGTAGCCCTCCTCTCCTTCCTCTCTTTCTCTATTTTCTGAACTCCCTTCTTGTTCCTGCGCAGCCATGGAGAAATGAGAACAACCACAAAACTCCCTCCTTCTCTCTTCTTGTTCTAGCTCCATACTTGTCCAAAAAAATATAAAAACAGCACCATTGGAATCCCCTTGGCAAGGAGAGCATTTCTATCTTTCCAAAAATCGAAAAGGACCATTTTCGTTTTTGAGGGTATCCACCATTTGGAGATTTGAAGCCACCATTAGAAGCACCTACACCTCCTTATCATCTTGAGGTAAAAAGAAATTCGAAAATCCATCATTTCTAGCCCTTGTTTGCATTTTAAGCATTTTCAGTTTTTGAATGCTTTCTCCTTTGTTGCTCCAGCCGATTTGGCTTCTTTTGTGGGCTAGGAATTTTGTTCTCTTGCTAGTCAAGAGCTTCATCTACTCATTTGAAGGTAACCTTCTTTCTAAACCCTAAAACTTAAATTCTAGGGTTAGTATAAAATGAAACTAAATGGTATTGTGTATGTGTATGTGCTGTAGCACTTGTGTGTGTTTGAGTCTCATTGGGACCGAGAACAAATGAGAAGGAAGGAAGAGGAAAAGAAAGAAAGTAACCTAACAAGACAAGGTAAATACTCTTACCTTGTGTTAGTTTGTGTATTGTAATGTAACAGTTTTGGAGTAATAAAATGAGTAATGAATTGAGTAATGAGTAGCAAGTGTATTGTAGTACAATGAGGAATGATATTGTAACAGTTTTGAAGTTTTTAAATGAGTTTTAAAAGCTTGGGAAAACATTGGGTAGTAAGTGTGTATGTGTGCAGGATTTTATGTTGTTGTGGTAGTGTTGGAATTGTGAGAATGATGTTGTGTAACAGGTTGAGAGAATGAGTATTCGTGAGCTGAAATAATGTGTGGAGAATGTTAGAAATATAGGGGAGGCTATGTCAAAATTCATTTAGGAATTTGAGGACTTAGGCACATTTGTAACGGACTTGAAGAGTGTAAAAATGGGTGGTTTAGTAGTTGTAACAGATTTTGAAAGAAGTAAGTTAAGAGAATGGAACTAGGATGTGAGTAATGTATTTTGGATGCTAGGAATAGCATTAGTTGAGGGAGTATTGGAGTGTAAGAGTTGAGAGGAAAATCTGTAGCATAATGAGGAGAACTAAATCTGTAGCATTAGAGTAAAGGAAAATAATGTAAGTGTTGAATAGAGATGAGGAGAATTTGTGTAGATTGTGTAGGAATGGGGTAACGAGTATGGTGGGTGGACTAAGGTGATTTAGAGTGTCTAAATAGTGCTAAATCATGTGGGGAAGTATTGGTAAAGATTGGAGAAGCAATGGGTAAAGAATGCAATTGAAAACAAATTTTAAAACTGCAGTACTGGGGCCGACCGGACCTGCGACGGACTTGCAAGGTCGGTCGGGCCCAGGTTTACAAAGGCGGGGAAAGCTTCTGGAGTCGACCGGACTTGCGACCGGACTTGCAAGTCCGGTCGGACAGAAAAATTCTCCCGCCTGTAACTTACTGGAATCGACCGGACTTGCAACCGGACATGCAAGTCCGGTCGGCCAGAAAAATTTCCGTAATGCAACCTACTGGAATGGACCGGACTTGCGACCGGACATGCAAGTCCGGTCGGCCAGAAAAATTTCCGTAATGCAACCTACTGGAATGGACCGGACTTGCGACCGGACATGTAAGTCCGGTCGGCCAGGAAAATTTTCGTAACGTAAGCTACTGGAATCGACCGGACTTGCGACCGGACATGCAAGTCCGGTCGGGCCAGGAATTTTCGGTGCAGATAGCTACTGACTTGGACCGGACTTGCGACCGGACTTGCAAGTCCGGTCGAGTCTTCAAAAAAAAAAAAAGAGAGAGTATTTTTATAATATGATTATAGCAATCATATGGACATGTATATATACATATATATGCCTATATACACATATGCATGTATATGTAGTAGTACATAACAAATGAAATAGTAAAGGTAAGAAAGTAAAAATAAGAGTAATGAGAAAGGAATGGTTTTATAACCAAGTAAGAAAGTAATGAAGTAGTAAGTATACATTGTAAATGCCAATGTAGGAGCAAGTTAGATCAATAATAGATCATTGATCATACTACTCCATGTATGTATAGGAATTCAATAGTTGACCATCAAAGGACCCGGTAGAACGTAAACGACGGTGAACGGTATGATTTCCTCATGCCCTGTATCCTAACTTGGTTACCCCGATTTGTGTGCTTATGTGATCACCAACAAGATAAATGCATGAATCGGGTTTATATTGCACATAAATGTGTTTGAACTATATTGTTCTTGTTGTATTCTTCTCGAACGAATAGTTTGTATAATTCATGAAATGTATGTATGAGAATGAAGTGTATGTGCAAGTATGAGTACATGTGTATTGTAAGTATGTATGGAAAGTAAGTATGGACTTCTACTAATTCCTAACAATCTAACTCCTGACATGAGTAATGAGTAATGGAATGAGTAGAAGCCCGATATAGTTTCGGCCACGCGTGAGGATAAGGAACCACAAGAGGTTGGAACCGAATCCTGGCTATGATCTTTTCCTTGGACTAATCCCTTTGTATGGGTAGCATCCTGGATTAGTGTGCCATCTCAAAGCCCGGTGGTGGGAGATAGTACTCCCTGCCCGGAGGTCATACCGACTTAACTGGAAGTAAAGTATGTAAAAAGTAAGTATTGTATTTGTATTGGTCTTGACTATTGTAAGTCATTGACCCGGAGTAAAAGGATCGAACACCCGATTAACCCGGGTGTGTAATAAGGCTAACAAGACCTTGTATGTATTGGAGAATTGTATCTCCGTGATGCGGTGAGTATGGTAAGTATGAATGAATGACTTGTATTGTATTCCTCATATGCATGGTATGTATGTATGCTTGGTAAAATGAATGTATTGTATTGTATGAAGCATGTATGTATGTATGAAACGAACCGCATGTATACGACCAATTAGTTGGCGTACCCTCGCTAGTAGCGGGGTATGCGGTTATCATGTTCAGCGTAAGCTGACCCCCTCGGGGAATGTTTTTACTCCACAGGTACCCGCGAGGCGTGAAGGTAGAGTAAGGACGAGATGTAATTCTTTTTGGTAGTAGTAGTAGAATTGAATAGTGTACCGAGTTGTACACGGCTAGAGCTTTTGGGTAGCCGGTGTACCATGTGGTACACCTTTTTGGGATATTAAATTCTTGATTGGAAAGAAAGGAGTAGTTGTATAAACTCTTCATTTTTGGGAAGTAGTATTGGAATGTAATTCAGATAATTCGGTATACTCGGTAATCAAATGTAAACTAAGTATTTGGTATTGTAAAGTAAGCAGTATGTATGTATTTCATTCTAATCATCAGACCAAAACGGTAAGTAGTAGTAGCCTTGTTAACCTTGGAGGGTTAACGGCGTTGTATCACCCGCCGGGAGTAAGTAAGTATTCCGCTGCGAGAAGGGTAAGTACGGGATTGATTAGAGGATAATGGACGGATTAGCGGTTGGGGTGTTACAACTAGGCTGTGATCTGAACTAGTCCTAGGGAGATTCTCAACTGAGGCATTTGGAAAACAATTACACCATTCTATGGAAGCTATAACCCTGTCTAGCTTAGCCCTATGAGTACCGTTTGTCCATGTAAGATATTACCAGATGCAGGCAAGTCTATTAAATCATGACTATGGAACCAATCTAGGAACAAAGCATCCACCCCACTACCCCTAGCAACAAATCGGTTCCTATCATAAGGATTAAGAGTAGCATTAAAGTCCCCGCCCAACACCCATGGAATATCATTTCTAACATGGAGCTGATCAATATCATACCAGAGCTGCTCTCTCAAGGAAGGATTTGGGCTAGCATAAATAGCAGTCAGAAGATAAGTTTTTTCATCATCTAGAACTTGACAATGTACCAATTGCCTGTTAGAGTTAAGCATTTGAATGTTGATGGTGTTATTCCATAATACCCAAATATCCCCACTAAACCCATGAGCATCTTCCCGATAAACATTATCAAAACTAATTTTGTTGCAAATCAGATCAGCATTACTGCCACTAATTCGAGGTTCAACCAACACCAAAATCGTGGGACGTTTAGTTCGAATGAGATCCTTTAAGGATCTATGAAAACCAATTCTAAGTGCACCCCTAATGTTCCAGAACAGAATAACCATCACAATAATTTAAAGCCAAAGTCCTAACAGTACAACTACGTTTTATCCGAAAAAGATGAACTCTTATCACACAGGGGCATAGGATCAGTAGCAGAAACCATACCAATATTGTTACCAACAAATCCAATACTAGATGTGCCAGTAATAGTCAAGTTAGGAGTCTTACTACCATAGTTTGGGTTGGAAACCCAGGCAAGGGAAGCCTGGACAGGAATGGATGAATGCTCACCATGAAGAACCCTAGAACCAGAAGCCTTACTAGCATGGTATGGACTAGACACTCTGATGGGAGAATTCTGGCTCGGCATAGAATCACGGCCGCCTCGAGCATCCCTGGATTCAAGATTCCCTTCTTTGGCAGGTAGAATTCCTTCCTCAGGAAGATTTTCCGATTCCTGATTCAAGGCCTTAAACTGGGAACCATCTTCCATCTTGCTGCGAGAATTACTTGTGTTCGACTGGATTTTCTTCTTGAAAGAGTTTCGTTTCTTGGGGACCATCCATTCCCCATAGTCCTAGGCAATATGCTGAGGAATCTCAATTGTGTTCTCCGGAACCAGACGAACCCCTTCACTCTAACAAACTTGATTCTCAGAATCCCGGTTTGGGCCATTAACATCCTTGTGCCCGTAACATCCACATGAAAATCAAACTAGATGTAAGCCTTCGTACTCGATCTTCATAGTCTGACGACGGAAACGATACTTAGCAAGAAGTGACTTAGTGAGATCCACCTCTATAGCCACCCTTGCCAATCTAGATTTGCCAAATCCTGCCATTGACAGAACAACCCTTTTGACCTTCCCAACCTTTGAGCCAAGAATACCCAGAAACTCTTCAATATAATATTCACTCGGTAAATCTGGGAATCTCACCAGGACTTCAAGATTTGCGAGCGCCTCCAAGTTTGGATTGTAATTAGGTTTCCATTGCGAATGGTGAGATAGTGGTCAAGGATCAGCCATGGCCCTTCAGTCACAACAAAATGTAAGTCCTCCTAGGTTGCAAACATGACTTTAAAAAAGCCATTAGTCAGATCATCCATCGAGAAATCTCCGTGTAGGCACCATCTGCGCTTCAATCTGTCGAAGAGTACATTCATCGGCAAATTTTTCCCGAGCAATTTGATAATAATGGCATTTCCCCATGGACGTCGATACCGAATTTTCCGTTCTTTGGTGAGGTGGATGGAAGGGCACCATGGGTCGTCTTCTTCTTTTTTCTTCTTCGTCATCAGAAATCGATTCCAGCCAGGAACAACCTTCCTCCCGATTCGCTAGTTGGTCGCAATTACTCGTAACAATGGTCTTGAAAGAGGGATGAGGATCTTGCGAAATTGGCAAATTTTGTTGTTGCCCTAGGCAGTCGCTCACATAATCCATATCCAGATTTTCTGAATTCCGTGGCTTCTTGAACGGGTTGATAAGCTGGGCTCGATCATCCATCTTGCACAATACGATAATCACTAGGAAGAATACGGGGAAAAAAGAACTGAAGAAACAAAAACAAGGCAGCGCCACAAGGAGCGGCCACCGTCAAATTAGTTCAGGAGCACGGCGGAGACCACGGGAGGTGACTCTCATTTTCGGGGATTAACGCACTCCCTTTGTTTTGCTTTATAGTCTCTAGTTTGTACTCGCTTAGTTGATGAATGGAAGTGGCTTCTTAAAAAAAAAAAAAAAAAAAAGATGTATATATGCATTTCCAGTTTAGCAAAAATTCAACAGTTGTTAATTTTTTTATCTAAATATATTTCTATTCTAGTTGATATAAAGTATATGTGTATAATTTAAGCTCTGGTCAATTTTACAAAATTCGTTGAATATTTTATAAAGTATAAGTATTAATGCAATACATAAAAATTTTAAGGTCACTTAGTTTGAACTAAAATAAATCTTTTTATGTCTCAAAAGTTTCTCACTGGATATTTAAAGTTTAATACATTTAGATATATCAAATATATAAGTTATAACTAATTTATAAGTTCATAGGATGATATTAGTTCACTTTAGCCAAGTTACTACATAAAATGAATTTTTTTAAAGATAGAATAATTAGACATTACAACATTTGAATTTTAAGAATAATTTTGAACAAAATAAGTTTTAAAAGAAGAGAATATTGTATTTTTTAAACTTAGGAAGGTAAGTAATATGTTGAATGAAACTAAAAGTATTACAAAAAAATCAACGTATAAAAAGAATGACTGGAATAAATTCAAGTCTACCTGTCAAATCATTTATTAACTTTTTATACAAAGAACAGAAAAACAATATATAATAGTAAAAAATTAGTATTTTGCTATAAGAATAAATAACAACTATGAGAAATATTTTCAAAGAGTTTCATCATTTTATTTAAAGTATATAAAATAATTATTCGTTATTGTTTGGAGCATCAAAGTAACAAAAAAGTTTTAACGTATTATTTTCTAAAAATACATATGAACTAATAAATATTTTCTAATATGATGAATTATTCGTAGACTGATAATGGGCGTGAGAGAAAGCAAAGTTCTATTGCTTGTTTTCTACTTATAAGTGTATGTGTGGAAAATTCATAGCTTTTTAAAGTAGACAATGTTTGGATGGATAGTGGGAATGGGGATAAGTATAGAGATGGAAAATGAGAAGAATCCGAAAGGGGATTGATTTACCGAAGAGTTGTTTTGTTATGAAAGAGAACACGGAGTTGTTATTTGCAATCAATCTAGTAATAAACCTAGGTATTTGAGTTAATGTTTGAAAATCAAACAAAATGTTATACAACGGTTATAGATTTTTTTTATTTAGTGAACCATAGTTTGTTACAATATATTTACCAACGTCTACATTAAGAAGGGCAAAACAATTTTCTAGAAGAAACTATAAGCCAACACTTGACTGAAGACTTTACAGCTAACCTCCCGACTCCGGCAAACACCGCCGCCCAACGGCTGCCGGGTGGGTGGGTGACTACAGGCCCTGTATCCACCCGATGATCAGAGACGATGTAGCCACCTAGCGGCTGGTTTTTGGACTTGGCATAATGGAAAGACCTAGCCGTTATTTGCTAAATTTGACAAAGAAAACTGAAATTTCCATTGAGAATCAACGAGGAGAACAAAGAGGTTCCCTGAGTTCACACAGAGAAGAAGACGGAATGTCGAGAAAGAAAATGGAATAGTGTGTCTACAGTATCCAGAGAATGTGGTTTTATCTATCTGTGGACCGGTTTATTGCAGAACCGGTCTACTCAATTACAAATGAAGAAACCTAATTACAGAATTAGAAACGTACAAAGGTCCTATTTTTTTGCACCGAGTTTATTTGATCAGTTAATTTATTGTCTCTGTATGTTACATACATCAATTCAACTAGATTATCAGCTATACAAAAGAATGGGCCTACAATCTAGGAGGAGAGGTAAGGTATTTACGGAACATATGTCACGCATGTATAATATTCCTAATATTATTTTCTATCCTTTAATTCATCTCTTGCTGCCCTTAAGACGTTAAAAAGATTTAATCCTAGATATTAAAATATTTCGCTGTAAGATTCCTTTATTAACTCATATATGACCAATCTGGCAAACAAAAACAGGTGGTCCAAAAGCATTGCTTGATGTATGATATTTATACTAGTTACGATGATATTGGACTTATTAACTATTAGTTGGGCCTGTATATGGTGACGAGCCTTTTAAGGTGTGTAATTTTGTGCAAGTGTTGAGAATGTTAAACACGTATTCAGTGTGATCCGATGAGAAAAGCTAGGATGAAAAGATTGAGGTTGTTGGTATTGGATCTGACTAGTATGAGCCTGAATAAAAGATCGAGTCTTTGGTTTGCGAGGGTGCGGTGCAACTTCACAATGAATGAATTGGGATGGGGATGTATGGAACAATATAAGTATGGGTTTTCTTGAGAGGATGTAATTAATGTTCTTTTTATTATCACAAATTCACAATACAAGCACGTTTTGTACAATAGTAAAAAGAGAACCTTACAAGTAAGAAACATGAAACAATCATCCCCTCAGCCGAGATTAAGAAAACCAAACCATTTCAAATTATAATGTTGTTGAATTAAAAAGTGCTTCCAGCAACATCGACAACAAAGCGATACCGAACGTCATTCTTCTCAAGCCTTTCTAATGCTTGGTTAAGATAGTCCATCTTAACCACTTCAATCTGACAAGTCAACCCTTTGTCACTGCAAAATTGAAGCATTTCCTCTGTCTCTTTTATGCTTCCAATGAAGCTCCCTGTTATGCTCCTTCGCCCTGCAAGGGATCATACCAAATTAGATAGTACTACTACAATACTAATCAAGATTAACACCAGTGTACGTACGTATCAGATTAAGTAAGTAGGTGAGATAATAATGAAAAGTAGTAGATACGTACCAAGCATAACAACTGGAGACATAAACTGAAGAGGAGTATTGATAACACCAGTCAAAATATGCTTCCCATCAAGCTTAAGTACAGACAAATACGGTTCCATTGGATGAAAAACTGGAATCGTATCAATAACATAATCAAACAACCCAGCAAGCTCATCCATCTTGTCCCTTCCGAAGTAACCACATAATCATCCGCACCAAGAACATCAATCGCTTCAATTCTCTTCTTATCAGAAGAGCTAAACACAGTAACATGATGACCCATCGCTTTAGCTATTTTAACACCCATATGACCGACTCCACCCAAACCTAATATTCCACCTCTAAGCCCAACTTTATCTAGCCCAAAGTGTTTTAATGGGCTATAAACTGTTATCCCCGCACATAATAACGGTGCTGCTTGCTCTGATTTCATCTCTTCTGGTATCTTCACCACAAACTTTTGATTAGTTACCATGAAATCCGCGAATCCGCCCTGAGTTGGACTTCCGTCGGTGTAGACATCGTTGTAACTCCAGATTTTTTTGTTGCAGTATTGTTCTTGGTTTGATTTACATGGGTTGCAACCGCCGCAGGAGCCGACAATACAGCCGACTCCGACACGGTCTCCTGGGTTGAACTTGGTTACATTAGATCCCACTTCCAGTACTTGACCTACTACCTCATGCCTGCATACAGATTAAGTATTAATTTGTGGTTGGTTACCATTACCGATGGTCGAGTAGACAGTATCCTTTTCTTAGTGGAGGAATAAAGTGAGTGAACGGATAAGGTTCATTTTTGGCGTACAGTTCACACACACACACACGCGCAGTATATATAAACCATTATTGATTTGATACCTGAATTAAAAGGTAGGACAGAATGACAGATGTCATCAATCATTTTTAACAAGCATTAATTTTTGTCGTTAGCGTATTCGGATATCCTGTGTTGGAATGGTCGACTAACACAGTACATGATCCGATGAGCACAATAAATGCTCAATCATAAGTAGGAAGTTTGAGGGAGGGAGCTAGATCAGAGATGATCTATATACAGACAAGAATAAATTAGTACTAATTGAGAAAGATTATATTACCCAGGAACCATGGGGTAGTGAGACATGCCGAGGTCATTTTTGGTCTGATGAATATCAGTGTGGCAAATTCCACAACAACTAACTTTTATGTACACATCCTCTTCACCTGTCTTCCTACAATTGATAATAATTATATATGTTAGCTAACAAGATTAGCTAAATTACAAGAGATTAAATTAGAGGAAGCAAACAACAGAATTAGTTAAGTACTGCTTTGTTAAAGAAAACTAGTTTAAGAATTATAGCCACCTGAGAGGGTAGGTGTATGGGGAGAGAACCCCTGAAGGATCCTTAGCTGCAAACCCTTTCGCTGTCCTCTCACCCTCGTCGCTCCCCATTGATTTTGTTGTTTTGCTCTTCTCACCAACTTAAAGCAGAAGCAGAAGAGCAGAGTAGTACACAGTAGGTGGAACTGGAAAGGGAGAAGAAACCAGAGACAGGAGAGTTGCAATGTATACTCTCCACCAGCAGAAAGAAATAAGGAAGGTAGGATTATTATAAAGACGCAGTGGAGGAGGACAAGCCCAATTCGAAAGCCACCAACCCAGGCTTTAGCAGCAGCTGGCAACAAAAAAGTAGAAACCGTCTCAATTCCTTTTGCTACTTTTCCCACTCACTGCCGATGGTGGTGGGGTTTCTTCCACCCTACTACTACTAGAGTTGGGTAAGTGGGTCCCGTCAAGGTTGGTGAATTCCTAGTACGTCACCAAGTCGTCACCTTCCCTGTCACCCACTGTGCTTGTTTGTTTCGAGAGACAGAAAGTGATGCCTCTTCATCATCTTATGTGTTCGATTTGGTAATTTTTAGGAGAAATGCAAAAACGAATAGCTGAAGATGATCTTAGGAGTGTGAATATTGGTGACGATGATGAAGTAAAAGTGAAGTGGTGCGAATGGGGGATCCACCATTACCAAACACCTTTGAAGTTTTGAGCTGTCTTAAAGAGAACAATTCAGCTTTCAAGTTTTATTCGACTACTCTCACTCAGTCCGTGCATCTGTTTTGTCGCCAATTGAGATATTCAACTTAATATGACCCACCCTCTCCAAACCATTCACCAATCACCACCAACCACAACACACAAGCACAAAGCAATCCAATCCCTACTTCAAAAAGCCAACTTGCCGCGTCTATCTTTTTCTCCACAAAATTACATTTTACTTGTGCCACTAGATTTAAATGACCACTCATGATCTTAATGCTACCGGACCACTTATCATCACGCCAAAAAAAAAAAACACTACTGATATACCCATACCTTCTCTTCAAAGAAAAACCCATCTCGCCGGTTGCTACACCAGAAAATAAAACAACTATTTCCGTCACCACTCACCCAACAAACAAATACAAGTAGAGTAAACACTAGCGAACAGAGATGAATTTTCTTTTTGTTTTTTCTTGAAGGAGATCTCATAAGAAATGAATATATTGTCAATTTAATCAGTCTGATCCATTCCAGCAATTGAAGAAATCAATAAACAAAAAATTAAACCTTCTTAATTCAAAGCAACAGACTCATTGTTCGACTCTCGCTTAGCCAAAGAGTTCAACGCATCCCAACTTCTCTGCATGTGTGATGGCAATGGAGCAACCAAGTTGATGCTCTCCAGCTTCGAGAAATCACAATCCATATTCTCATTGCTATTATTCTCACTCAACAATGACGATGAAGCTTGGCTAAAAGCCACCGAGATGTTGGGCAAAACCACTTGTTTACAGTGGAGATGCAGATGAGGCTGTTTCTCTGCAATGCTCCCTCCTAATTCCATTGACAATCTCCTATCCGGAGAAGAATTGGCTCTTCTTTCCTTGTCTGGCAAAGGCGACCATCTTCGATGTGCCTGCCAACCGTATTTGTAATCTCCCACTATTGGTGTTCCCAGCACCTCGGCACAGTGTACCCGCAGCTGCAGTATTTCACCAAATTAATCAAGCACAGGGAGATAGCAAAACATCTCTATACCCACAAGCGGGAGATAATTATTATGATGTCATGATTCAAGTTAAAAGTTTTATACCTGGTGTTTCCTTCCAGTGAGTGGAGAAAGCTCCAACCAAGTGAGACCTACAAAAGTTAATATGTCACTTGAGTTCTTACTTCTCCAGCATCTTAAAATCCAAGAAAAAAGAATAAGGATACTACTAAGATCTCAAATAAAAAAGACATCTCAATTTCTCATCTCATTGCTTCAACAAGTAAACTGAAAATATATGCCACTGACCATAGGGGGTAGCTTCAATCACACTGTACTCAGTTACTGCATGCTGTGATGATTTCGCAGTCCTAGAGATTGTAATCCTCTCAGATTTTCCATCATCTACTATAACCTAGAGAAATAGGCACGTACAATTTACAAATACATATACTTAGAGGCAGAGCTGGATAAAAAGCAGTGTTAATTACATAACGAGTAAGTAACCAAGTATATAAAATGTTTTCTGACCCAACCTTTGCTAGTGGTGCAGAAATCACCCCCTTGGAGCGACCAGGTGATCCAATGACAAGCGCCAAATATCTCTTCTGCAAGAATCTCTTTCTGCTGTCCATATCCTTTTATCAGAGACAGACACAGAGAGAACAGTTTAGCATCATCACCTCTTCGTTAGCATTTTCACTTCTAGCAATAAACACAGCTCATAGCTAGAGTGTCAAGGTTTCACAATTCACTCACATCATCTGACGCACAGATAGTTTTCTCATGAAAAATGGAATGTAGCACCGCAGCACTTGTTTGTGTCCTTCCCATTATCAAGATTCCGCTAGAATCTCTATCAAGCCTATGAACCTGACAACCACACGAATTCCACAATCAACATGGAAGGAGATTTACAACTATCATGATCTCAGCTTATCTCATATTATATTTCACATGAAAAAAGGAAACTAACCAGCCTTGGGAATTCCTCATAGTCATATCTACAATAAGAAGCAGCCAGTTGATCAACACTTTTATTGATGCCAACACCGCCCTAACCAAAGTTGATAGAAAAAAAAGAATAAGATCATTATTTCTGTTGCAATTTAACCAAAGCAATAAATTGAAACTCCTCCTCCTTTACCTGAACCGG
This sequence comes from Limonium bicolor, assembly GCA_023374045.1. NCBI lineage: Eukaryota > Viridiplantae > Streptophyta > Magnoliopsida > Caryophyllales > Plumbaginaceae > Limonium > Limonium bicolor. Next base: position 281,219,702 of record CM041777.1, read on the forward strand.
AAGACCTGGAGGTTTATTTAAGGCAATGATTGACTCATCCTGGTTCAGCAAAACCAAGATATTATGTCATTTGTATGCAAAAATAAAAATATCTTAACATATAAAAGCCATCACCAATCATTCCTATCAGATTCAACAATGAGTTCTCGAAACCTTATACATAACAAGGTCTTGAACAAAGGTTCGCTCTTCTTCACTGCACTTGTACTCTGCCTTCTTGGCAGGAGGTGTATGATCACCCACAGATTTGGGGAGTACTATCACGTCTCCTTCACCCATCACATCTTTAGCTGCCACCTTGCCATGTAAACCACATCAGGGATTATTATGAACAATTTGGATAACACAAACTATACCATGTTAAAGCTTGTAAAAAAAGTAAGCTGCAAGCCAATTAAAACAGACTCATTTCATTCTAATACTGGTATAGCATTTGAGAAATCTTTGGTTACCCTTTTGAGCTTATAGGATTGAGCTTCAGCTCTGACATCATTTTCTTCACAGCTCATGCACTCCATTCTGACCTGCCAGGTTGTAAGTATCAGTCATAGAGATACCCTAAAATGGAAATTAGAAGATTGTTCTATTCAATGGCCAGGCCTCTTTTTTCTTCATGTTTTTCTTTTTTGAGGTCGTTAATAGTGATCATGTTACCCTTACAATAGGTTTAACATGATCATTCATTGGACAACACAAGTATCAAACAAAATCTACTAAACTTTAGGAAATTTCAGGCATTAGTTTCTTTTTTCACACAGAGAAGAGCGCCGAAGCATTAATTTGTTTAATTAGTAAAACCAGTTGTGTCACCTCAGAAATCATCGAATCTAACCCCTTACGTAAGCAAAATGAACAAAAAATTAACAGAGCTATTTAAAATGAAATTAAGAGTCTGAGACGGAGAACCTGTCTGAGACGAAAAAGTTTCTGCACAAGCGATCTGGGTAACTCAGGGCAGCACCGAAGCACCCATTTAAGAGCCGTTCGGTCCCCAATGGCGCAATCCGACGAACCAGCCAGCCTTCTCCCTAGTGAGGCAGAGTCCACACTAGGAGTAAATGGCGGTAATGTGAACCATGTTCCTCTAGGTTTCCCATCATCAAAACTCTTATCTTCGCGGCCGTCATCACTGGCTAAACCGGCCGCGGTGTGAAGCTGCTGCTGCTGCGGCTGTGGCTGTGGCTGTTTGGAGTAAACAGAATTAGCTAAGGAAGCAAAGGAACGAGCGCGGAAAAGAAGGGTGCGGCGCAAAGTGTCAGGCTTGGCCATCAGTTAGTTGGGACCGTTACGGAGCGCGGGTAACGACAGCGGGAGAGTACAAGCTAGCTGGTGTTTGGCGTTTGGGGGAGGGAGAGCGCAGACGACGGCATTCCTCGGTCGCCGAACTCGTAGGGTGGCTCTTGCGATGCCATTGGACGGGCTGGATACATTTGGGCCGCATGAAAAATATATTGGGCCTTTTGTCGTTCAGTTGTGGTTGGGACTGCATAAAAGCTGTAAACGCACAACTTAGTATCAACTACATGTAATAAACGGGCCAAAATTTACTTGTGAGTTGTTGGATCCATATTCTGGCAATTCGGGTCACTTGGTTCGGGTTCGGGTTCGGTTCGGGTCAATTTCTAGAAATTTATTATTCGGTTCAGTTCGGATCGAGTCGGGTTACCTGATTAAAATTAAATTCGGGTGACTTACCGTGTTATGCTTAATTGACAAAAATTTTAAAGTACAAATTTAAGCAACCTTTGTAACTTGTATTAATTTTTCATACTTGGATCCAAATTCTCTTAATATAGAGTTACTCTTGATGAAGATTGCTTGTGTGTATTGGTTGGTTATACATAATCAAATTGGATGATAATATTTTTAATATTATTTTTTAACTATAGATTTATTAATTGTATCGACCAAGTATAAATTTAAAATTTGGTGAATCATCGGTCAATATTCGGTACTTGACACCCAGTCTATCCCTTCCCCCCCCCCCCCCCCACCCCCACACCCCCCACGCCCAACGCTGTGCCTGTGCCTCCCGCCATCCCGCGCCCGTCACACCCAGCGCGCGTTTTGCGTCAGCGCCCGTCATCTTGAGTGAGCGACGCGTGCCCATGCCAATCCATCACCACCTTGCGCCTGTGCCCCTATATGCCCATCATCACCTCGAGCCCGTGACTTCATGTTGTGTGTGCGCCACCGATCACTGTCTCGCGTGCGTGCCTCATGCGGGGGTCCTTCAATAGCTTATTGCTCCCACGCAGGGGTTGTCCCATTATCTTCTTATTTTGTCATTTTTTAACCCTAAGAGGTTGAACCAATTTCCTTGGACATGGCAAAAGATGGCAATAATTGTAAAAATAGAATGAAAACATTCCTTATTTTAGTCCTAGTTCATAGAAATTATGTGTTCGTACATGTCAATAATAAATAGAAGGATGATGCAAGTTTGTCTAGTTTCATGTGTGATTTGGGTGAATTTGGTTTGGGTAAATTTGGTTTGGGTCAATCCGGTTCGAGTCAATTCGGTTCGATTCGGTTTTGGTTTGGTTTAGTTCAGGTTTTCGAGTCACATTTCGGGTCACATCATTCGGTTTAAATTCAGGTTCAGATCGGGTTAGATAGGATCGGTTTTTCTGGTTCGGGTCACCTTTACCAGGTCTAGTCCTTATATAATGGTTTTTACGTGGGACTAAGCGTTGGAAAGTTCAATAATATAGTATCACATATAAATAGTTGTAAAACTATTAACATAAAAAAACTGCAAAAGGACTGACCTGTAATGTTAAGCCGTTGTCTCAATATAAATCTAAGTTGGGGATGTTTCACATAATTTTGATTCTAAATTAAGGGATGTTAAGCCTCTATAAAGAACTGATCTGTATATTCTTTTTAAATTTAAGTTTAAGTTGGGCTAACTCAACTAAATTTACTTCAACTACATGTTAAATTTGTTAACTTATAATTTGAAAACAAATAATTTTAAAATAAAAAAATATGTCTTTAATGTAACTTATTATTTATAGCTGAATTTATGACTAAATTAAATAGTATTAGTTAGTAAATCTTGACCAGATATTATGTTTACTTATTAATTAATATTTAATTATTATATTTATTTATTCAAATAAATGATAAATTCAAAATAAAATAAATATATATAAAAAGGATCAGGTTTGAATCAATCTGCTTTAAAATTAGATTATAAGGATATAATCCATAACAAATTTGATCCAATTTACTTTAATTTTAATAGTATCAGACCAGATTTAAATTGAGCTCCATTTTATTTAAAACTCAATTTTCAGTTGTGAATTGTGATCCACGATACTAACAAATCATGGCTTTTCTAATGGCTTAGTAATAATACGATCCATTGTGCATAGTATGAATTTATTCATTATTAAATAACTCTTACTTCCGTCTTACCAATCATACGTTTTATTCGAAACATGTTATTTGCGGTCGATTCAACCATCTTGCGTCTGAATGCCCTTCCCGTCCAGAAGCCCCCCTCAATGAATATCCGTACGGTTTGTGGTTCAAGGCACATAACAGTGGGTTTGTTCGCCACAATATTGCGGGTGGCCAAAGTCGTTTGCTTGATGCTCGTTCTGTTGCTCAACCAGGTGCTCTGTCTGATGACGTTGAGTATGCTTCTCCTTTGAAGGCGGTTGGCCTTTCTGCTGTGATTCCTACTGCAGGGGATATGGAACTTGAAGAGGGCGAGATTGCTGGATCCTCACAGACTTCTGCTACAAAAAAGAGAAAGATTGATGATGTTGTCCCAACTGCTTCTCCAGCTATAGAGGAAGATGTTTCCTCAGTTGTTAAGGCCAAGCGTGGGAAAAATGGGGACTCACCTGATCATGGACCGGCACCTCTGGGGGAAACCCAGAGCCGTGAAGATTAAATGACTGTTTTGTCTTTGAACTGTCATGGACTTGGCAAGGCTGCGTCAGTTCGATGGATGAAGGGGTTGTGTTGTCGGCTTCCCCTTTGATGTTTTTTTATGTGAAACAAAGTTGTCTTCTGTAGAAATGAGATGGTGGTGTCTCTGTTTAGTGGGTATTTTTGGGTAGCCGGTGATAGTGAAGGTCGTTCAGGGGGTTGCGTTTTTTTGGAAGCTTTCGGTTGATCTGTCTGTACTTAGTTTATCTTCTAGGCATGTGGATGCGGTGGTGACTATTTCAGGGGGTTCCAATGGCGTGTTACCGGTATGTATGGGTGAGCGAATTCGGCGGATAAATGGAAATCTTGGTCTCTTTTGCGTTACCTTTCTTCTCAATGGCACGGTCCTTGGTTGTTGTGTGGGGATCTTAATGAAGTTTTATTTCCATCTGAACACCTAAGTAGATGCTCACGCAATGTTCCTGCTATGATGGCTTTCCGTCTATGTACGGCTGATTGCAATTTGTATGACTTGGGTTACAAAGGTTCTCGTTTTACTTTCACAAACAAGACTCCCTACTCTCGTAACACCAAGTCTCGGCTTGATCGTTTTCTTTGCAACACTTCCTGGCATGCCTATTTCCCTGATGCCCAGAACACTCACCTGCCTTGGGGCAGGTCTAATCATAAGCCAATCCAATTGTTTCTTTGTCCTTCTTCTCGTCAAGGTCGTAAGCCTTTCCGTTTTGAGAATTGTTGGGCGACTAATCAGCACTGTAAAACTATAGCTCAACAAGTTTGGCAGGCCTGTGGTTCGGCAGCATCCTATCAAACCAAGGTTTTTCAGTGTGGTTCTCGTCTTCGACAATGGGGTACGAAATAGTATTGGCTCGAGAAACGGCGACTGATAAATGTTCAAGCACAGTTACAATAGTTAGAGTCGGCCCCTCCAACGCCAGCTAACACTGTTCAGTGGAACCACCTAACTCATTCTTGAGATGAGTTATTTCTTAACGACGAAGTTAGGTTACAACAACGCTCTAGGCAAGCCTGGTTGCAAGCAGGAGATAGAAACTCTGCTTTTTTCCATTCACGAATTACCAATCATGCACGTGCAAATACTATTTTGGCTTTATCTTCTGAGTTAGCTCCACCTCAAACCTCATGGCATGGGATTGAATATGTTGCCAGGTCATACTTTGTTGACCTCTTCACTTCCACCAACCCGGATTCAAACCCGTATCTTCTTGCTTGTGTGGAGCATCGGGTTCCTCAACAAATGTTTGACTCCATGAGGTTTCCCTACACTCGTGATGAAATAGTTACGACTTTTAAGTAGATGTCCCCTACGAAATCTCCAGGGCCAGATGGCATCAATGGGGTTTTCCTCAATTCTTTTTGGCCTATTATAAGTGAAGACTTCATCTCCACAACTTTGTCATTTTTGAACACTTCTACTGTTCCAACGGACATCAATCATACACATTTGTTGCTTATCCCAAAATCCAATAATGCTTCTACGGTTCGGGATTATCGTCATATCTCGCTTTGTAACACTATCTATCATGTTATTTCCAAGGTGTTAGTTAATCGCATCAAATCAGCTATGCCTCACGTCATCTCTGAGAATCAATGTGCTTTTGTCAGAGACCGCATGATTACAGATCAAGTCTTACTTGCTCATGAATTGCTTCACCTTCTTCGCACGTCCAGGGTGAAAACCCGTGGTTTCTTTGCTTATAAGGTGGATATGTCTAAGGTTTTTGATCGGGTGGAATGGTCCTTCCTATTGGACGTTCTCCACAATATGGGGTTTCACCCTCGTTGGGTTGCTCTCGTTTCGAAATGCATCTCCACTGTCTCAATGGACATTCTTATCAATGGCTACCTGGGTACATCATTTTGCCCTCAACGTGGACTTCGTTAGGGAGACCCTCTCTCCCCCTTTTTGTTTATTTGCTGCGTAGAGGTTCTTTCCTCCTTCCTCAACCTGGTCTCTGACATTGGTCTTTATTCGAGGTTCAGAGTTCGGGGTCTTCATCAGCCCATCACTAATCTCTTGTTCGCAGATGACTGTATGTTGTTTGGTGCTACGACTGTCCCCAATGCCCAAGCTCTGGGTAATATTTTGGAGGATTTCTCTGCTGTCTCTGGTCAATGCATTAATAATGACAAGTCTGCTCTCATGTTCCCAAAGAGATTTAGCACCAGCGTTACGACAAGGTATTGCTCAGACTCTGGGTGCTCGTCAGGTTGCAGATTTGGGCATTTATTTGGGCTTTCCTAGTCATATTGGCCGTAATCACTCGTCAGTCTTTCAATATCTGAAGGACCGCTTGTACAAGCGCCTGCACTCCTGAAGCAAGAAAGTTTCCCAAGCAGGCCGCGCAGTGCTTATTAAATATGTTCTCCAGGCAATCCCCACCTATGTCATATCAGTTATGCCCCTACCTCGCTCCTTCTTAAAGCAGTTGCAAAAGCTGATAGCAAGGTTTTGGTGGTCAGGTTCTGAATCCAAGAGCTCCATTCACTGGTGCACATGGGCTACTGCTTGTCGTGATTTCAAAAGTGAAGGCTTAGGGTTCAGGGATTTGATGCCTTTTAATAGGGCTCTTTTGGCAAAGCAGCTGTGGCGCTTCCTTCAACGGCCGGGGTCTCTCCTGAGCAGTTTTTACAATGCCCGTTATTTAATGCACGCTAACCTCTGGCCTCATGTCCCTACGCAAACTTCTAGTCCTATTTGGAAGGCTTTAATGGGTGTACGAGATTTGGTTGATTATGGGCTATGGCACTCTCTTTATGAAGGTACCGCCACTCCAACTTCTTCTCACTGGATACCAACCAAACAAGGTGACAAGCCTTTTCTTTGGAAGTTCCAAGGTAATCAGTTACAGACTTCCAAGGTTTTAGACTTCATTACTTCGGAAGGTACCTGAAATTTACCTTTGTTTCATCACTTTTTCCTCCCTGAAGATGTTGTTTGTATTGCCCAAATTCCCTTGTTTCGACCCTCGCCGGGTTATGACTGTTGGATATGGGGGCTCACCCCATCTGGTCAATTTACTGTTAAATCTACTTATCCTGTGGATAGAACTCTTACGTCCATGAGTACTGCGTCTCCTAGTGATCGTTCAGCTACAGATCAGGCCTTTCAAAAGCTACGGAAGTGTGATATCTCTCCTCATATCTGCCTCTTTGGATGGAAGCTCATTCATGGATACATCCCATGCAAAGCTACAGTCCAACGCCGAATTCAAGCTTCATTTCATCCATCATGTGTTTTTTGTGGTCAGCCTGAAACAATTGTCCATTATTTCATCCTCTGCCCCACAGTCAGACCCTACTGGTCCACTTTTGGTAGTCCGCCGCCTACATCTTTGGCCTCTGATCTGGCTCTCTCTGATTGGTTCCTTAAGCAGTGTTGTTTGTTGTCTCCTTAGATGCTTGCGCAGTTGACTATTTTCCTATGGCACCTTTGGTTTGCACGTTGTCAGTCCTCTCATAATAGCTTGGTTCCTTTTGACTGGGCTTGGTGTCAAGGTGATAGTTTTCTTGTTATAACCCAAAGTTCGTTACCATTTTATTTCGTGTAACGTTGTCTTATGTTGAGATATTTCATTATTCAGGACAAGGAGGTCCATTCTAATTAAGTTGGGGACGAGGAAGTCTTTTTCCCTTCCCATTTGATTTTCTGGTGAGAACCTATTATTAGCCCATAATAAATCATCCTTAATTACTTTCCCTAACCACGTTTCTCACCACGCTCTCACTATCTAATTTCCCGATCAGTTTCAACTGCTGAGACGTTCTTTCTCTCTCTCTCTCTCAACCTTCCTCATCTTCTTCATCGATCTGTCAAGACTTCGTGTGTTGCGCTACGCTGCTGGTGAATCCTTTTGTTGTCGCGCTGTCTCCATTACAACCAGGTTGGTCTTGTGGTTTCTATTGCAATTCAGTTTTGGGGTTAGGTTTTGGGGGCTCGTCCAATCCCTAATTGTTCTTCGTAATCTGATTGCAACCAGCGGTGGTTCTTGCGTTTCCATCAATCCGTCTCTGCTGTTGGCTTCGTCTGTGATTCCGCTGTCAGATTCAGGTAAGGATTTTAGTTGTGTTCATCATTAGTAGTTTCTGGACTGTGAGGTCTCTCCGTTTTCTGAATTGGGAGTTCCTGCAATTGTGTTTTGTTCAGTAGCTGTTTGGAATTACGATTCCGGTCTGCGTTTGGGTATCTGCTTGGATTCGAGCTCTGCTGATCAGATTGGATTCGTATCTGCTGTGATTGAGGTAGGTGGCTTATGGATTCAGTCGGTGTGTTCAGCCTTGGGGGTTTCAATTCTGGAATTGAATGTGTTCTGTCTCTGCTCTGGGTTTGCGAATTCGTCTGTTTAAGTGTTGTTTAATAATGTACAAACCCCCAAGGTTGTTTTCTGCAAACTCATAATGTTTTGACATTGTTTTGGTGCTTCGGTTTGTGTGAAATCGCCTCTGTTTTCTGAGTTTTTTGGCGCGTCCGAACTTCCGTCCGACCTTGGAAGTTCGGACATGCCCTTCGGCGCTTTGTATTTCTGAACTTTTTGACGTGTCCGAACTTCCGTCCGAGCTTCGATGTTCGGACGGGGTGCGAGGACGAGTCCGACTTACAAGTCTCGAATGGTGTCCGAACTTGTAAGTCCGGACAGAAGTTCGGACACACTGTTCTCATTCTTCTGATTTTGCTTCGACTTGTGTCCGAACATTGATGTCCGGACACAAGCTCGGACTCTACACGTATTTGTTTTCCAAAAAGCGTCTGAACATCAGTCCGAGCTTTGATGTTCGGACACCTCTGTCTCTGCCTCTGTTTTAAGGTTCGACTTGTGTCTGAACATTGACGTCCGGACACATGTTCGGACAAGCTGCTGTTTTGACCATAACTTGCTCGTCTGAGCTCCGTTTTGACTTCCGTTTGCGGGGTTGGTTTCCCCTTCTGATTTCCAAGATAACTATGTGCTTTCTGGTGCCTTTAGTGCACACATGCTTAATTGTTTTAAGCTTCTGTTTTGGGACCTAGTTATCTCTGTGTCTGAACCTTTGGATGGCTGGTCTCGCTGTCTCGTAGCGCGCTATGTAGGATCCTTCTGTTCACGGGTGATGTTCCCCGTCCTGTTCACAGGTGTTTCACCTGTTTTGTTTACGGTGAGGTTTCCTCGTTCTATTCACGAGCTGGTTGCTCGTTCTGTCTGTATGCTGTGATCAACTAGTGTCCCGCTCTGTTTTCTGCTTCGTCTGCTTCTGACTCTGTTTAGTCCTCTATTGTATGGACTTCTGTTTCTGTTTTCCGACATGCTTATGGATTCCGTCTATTCCTTCTGATTTGATAATGTTCTGTAAAATGTTTTGAGCATGCTGGTTGATGAAGTTTGTCATCTACTGGGCATAGTTGTTTGCTCATTCCCCTACTCTATCTAACATTGCAGATTGATCAGCGAGGGTCACTTGCTCAGCTCTGGAGTTTAGTTTGTTTCGTTATTTGAATTCTTTTGAGACATTTGTATTTGACTTTGAGCTTTGGGCCTCTTTAGATAGCTTCCGCTTTTGATATTCGTTTGGTGGGTTTTGTAATGACTTTTGGGATGTTACGACATCATTTTGAGTATACTTTATTCAAGTATTCGTTTTGGGCCTTGTTTGATTATCTGTTTAAGTTCGTTTATTAGAGCCTTGCGTTATTATGTAATAATACGCGGCGTGTAATACCCCTAACTCCTAGGCCAGTGTTTGGGGGTGTTACATTTAGTGGTATCAGAGCTCTGGGTTCTAATCTGCTGGGATTTTAGGTTAGCCAGTCAGTCAGAAACGTCAGTGTAACACCCCTACTCTAATCGGCACCTAACCATCTTACTTAACTTTGTAATCGCAGCGGTAACCTAAACAAATGAACTACTGGTGTCACCGTTCTCACTCGCCCATGCGAGTAATAACGTGCTTGCTGATATATACATAAATACGAAACGATTTCTCACAGTGACAACAAGAGATAGATCTAACCTTCCCAAACCAATATATAAAATGCATCCACAGTGAGCATTCTAAGTATCCCAATCCTATACACGTTTCTAAGTTCGTATCAAAATGCAACAGTGCATCTTTAAACAACTGCAACTAAACTACCCAGCGCGTCCCTCTCTTTGCCGACACCGGAAGCTGCATACCTGCAAAATGTTTGTTTGTGGTATGGAATCAGCCCCTGCTGAGTATGCTACTACATGACCGTCATGCCCCCTCAGACCCTCAGTTAATTGGTCGAGAGCATGCAATTCATTTTCATGCAAGTAGTTTAATATAAAACTGTAAAGCAACAATATATATATTGCAGTAAACTCAATTAACAAACAAGCCCCCGGCTTCACACATCGCATCGTAATAAACCACTGAAAGCGGTAAAACATTTATATGAGTACAGAGACTCCATTCCAACAAACACTTGATAGTTCATAATTGAGTACGGCGACTCACTCGACCAAACAATCCAAAATAATCCACACACGAGTACAGCGACTTGACTCGACCAGTTCACAGCACAGGTATAAGTACCACGACTCAATTAATCCAATTGACAACTCGTATATGGGTACAACGACTCAATTAATCCAAATCACAACACATATTTGATTACAACGACTCGTTTCAACAAAACCCACCAATAACAACACATAACCACAAAGCATAACCAAAGAGCAACAAGGCGAAACAACGAGAATTATAAACAAGTATAAATTCTCGTCTTTGGCATGCAAGCCCAAATAATGTTCGCCTAATGTACGAGCTAGTATAGTCGTTCGTAATTGTTCAGTCATGCCTAATGACAACGTCTCGTTAGAACGACGTGTCTCCAAGTTACCCATCTCCTATGGCGGGTCACCCACGGCAGTAGCCACTCCAGCGGTAGAGTCCCTGACCGACGAACCATCTGTAGTCGTTGAAAATTTATCCAGATACTTACGGATGCTCACACGGCATCCTAGTATCGTTAGTTGATCACAATACACAGTAAGAGCCACAACCTCTTGATTAACTTATCTATACCATCACATCGTCTTACTATTTTTCCTAACACAGCAGACTAAGGTCGTTAGTCCAATCCTGAGCATGTCGACTCGGGATCCAGTGTTAGATACAAGAGCGGCGTTAAGAAGGCCAATGCTCCGTATATAAGTCTCGGATAATATGTATTTATATATCTTATTATCCTAATGCTACAACATTTTACTTACGTTCCTTATATTACACATATAAGATAGCATCATTGCCGCTAGTTCGTTTTATAATATGTTCATATATACGAACTGTACTGTTATCGTTCAACAGTGATAGAAATAAAGCAGCATTAATACACAACTCAAGCATATTAATTCACACAAGCAGACATTCAATCTTAACACAGATTTTCACACAATGTCTGAACTGAGGAAATCCTCAGAGACAATCAAGCCACATAAATAACATACCATGCACCGGGATTATAAGACAGTGGAGTATGAATCAGCTAAATCCTCTGGTGATCCTCGAGACGCCTCTAACAATCTAATAATATGCATCACACTATGCATCAGCATCTCATACTAAGAATACACTACGGCACCCTGTACCGTTCCACGTAAACGTCACAGTATATTAATATACTTAAACTTATATGTTCATTCGCATGTGTATTATAATACACTCATATATTATATAGTTTTGAAACTATACTGCATGTATAATCTCTATCATATATTATACATCCTACCTTAGTATTTATTTATCTAAGGTTAGTTTATTCAAGTGTAAAATGTGATATATTTCACATTTAAAATGCTTTGAATTATATAACTCCTTTTTATTCCACACATAACATTAGAATTTAATTAACTAATGTTTATATTTCTTTTCTCCTTATCTTATATCATCTCATTTATTATATTATATGGTTATTGAACCATATTATATTTCTCACTCCATAACATATATTTGTTATATATATGTATTATGGGACCATTTATTATATGGTAAGTTTTAATAATATATTCATCCATCCTTAATGAATATTTCTTATATTATAAATGTTGTAATCTTTATAACATTATAAACCATATTATAAATTCTCATTCCAAAATATTCATATTACCGAACAACACTTATATTTTCTTTTTTTTTTTACCAAAACCACCACCTTATTCATATAATGTTACATTATAGTAATATAACATATATTATGACATTTATATTCTTATACCATTTATAACCTATAGTTATAATATGTCATAAACTACCAACAATAAACCATTATCTACACACACCCACGTACTATATATATAAGTTCTCATATGATTAATATCAACCTTAATGCCATTAATAATTAAACAAATTTATAAAACAATTCTAAATCATTCTAACCCATCCAATAATCCTTTATAAAATTCATTAATCTCCTTTATTACTTACCAATTTACTACCACTTAACCATTTGGAGTTGGCCTAATTTAACATTCCAATTACATCCACTTTCAACTTGGGTTTGACCCAATCAACATCTAGATTCTTGTCTCCACCTTACTTGTGCTTATTAGCCCAATTAAAATTCTCTTACCCTCTCATTGTCTCCAAGCCCTTATTATAAACAACATTACATAAAGTAATAAATAAACAATTAAATATCTTAAGGGTTAATAACCCTTGATCCCAAGTTGATTTCTCAATTAGTCTCAAAGTTACTCAAACTTACCGACATCCCCACAACGGTTTCAATTTGAAAAGCTAATTTTAACTCCTACATTAACTTTACCTTTAAACTCTAATTTGACCAACTTTCAGTTTTGACCATATTTCAGTTTTTCTTTTGTTCAATTTGGATTTCCAATTCCAAACCAAAATTGATTTCTGACCCATCTTTCATTTCTATTTTGACTACCTTTTTTTTTCTGCACGGTAAACCCTTCAACTTTTCAGAAACTGCAAAACTACCCCAAACTCTTTAAATTCTCGTTTTTGCCCTAATTTTCTGCAATTTACATTTTCACCCGTATTTTTCTTGTATTTACAACTTGGCCCCAATTTCATCTTAAATTTCCACAAACCTATTTTATTAACCGTAAACACTAATTAATCCAGAAAGCCCTAATTCAAATTCGCAAAGCCCCAAATCGCATCCAATTACCGAAAACCATTAACAATTTTTGGAACCCTAAATTCAATTTTTGTCATTCATTTTTCCACACTTAACATTCCCATAGAACATTCGCAAACCCTAAACCTAAACTCGGAACCCTAATTTCGATTTTAGGGTTCTTGTTCACATAACCAGAAATTCACGCACACAGATTTAATGTCCAGTACAGGAATTGTTCTTAGTTTGTACAAAATCTCGCAAGGAGAGAAATGGCTTCACAGAGCCGAACAGAAGAGGAGAAGGAGAGATTCATTTCCTTAATTTTTCGGTTTGGGTCTAGCCTAAATCGAACAACAAAACAAACCAAAAACCAGAAACAAAAACAAAAAGCTGGAGATTTCACCTCCCCGACATTCAGATGGAGAATCCGGTCTCTTTTCTCCTCGGCTGGCTCCAATCGGGGCTCACCGGCCTCCTCCTCTTTCGGTTTTGTTGTGGTTCGCCTCTGATTCCACCAAGGAAGCAGAGCTTCATTGTCTCAGAAGAAATGAAGGGAGAACGAGGGAAGGGAGGTGGCGTTAGATTCGCCGGTAAGGGTTGCGAAACCGTGAGTCGAGAATGAAGAAGAACGAGAGGTGCGATATCAGAAGAGAGGCGCAGAACATTTTGTTCCTTGTTCCATTTTAGGGTTTGAGATACCGTGAGTTTAGAGGAGAGGCAGAGGCGCGAGCATCCTGCTCTTATCGCTAGTTAGGGTTCCAAATATTACCGTGCGTAAGGAGAATGAAGAGTTGGGTCATAATTTTTGTTTGTTGATTTGGGTTAGTAGTTTGGGTTGGCTAGTACCGGAAGTAAAGGGGAGGCGGCCAATAATCAACCGTGAGTGAATTAAGACTGGGCCGGCCCAGTCTTTTGGCTGGTCGGCCCATATATATTTTTTTGAACGTTATACATATAAGTCGTTTTTAGCTCGTTTCTAACCCATTTTTAGCGCCGTTTGCGACACGATATCCCTTATGACGAGACGAACATTTTCATGTCTCCAAATTTATACTTTCAAACAATAATTATTATTGTTATTTATAAATTTGATTAATTGGTAATTAATTCCTAATCGGTTTGTGTTTCGTCATTTTAGGCGAAAACGCCACATCTTTTATTCCGATTTATTTAACCAATGTTCTAATACCTCTAAAATTACCCAAATAACCTCGTAAGCCATCTAGGGCCTCGTTTCCACTCCTAAAATATTTTTGACACGTTTTTCAGTGTATAAACGATTAATTATATCATCATTTACATTTCTTTTTCTAAACCACCCAATGTCGTTTTAGGTTTCGTTAAAGTTTCCTAACGACTTATTATGGTTCATTCCAATATTATATTATTCATTTTTTAGGGATATTTAATTCCTTAATCTCTCGTTAATTACTTTCATTTAATTAATTTAGTATTAATTAAAGTAATTAATATTTAAGGTATTTCAGTCAGTGCTAGTGTCTGAGTCTAATTGCTTGTTGTTGGACTTTCAGAATGCCGCCAAGAAGGGCTCCAGGAAATGTTGCTGATGCTGTTCAGCAGTTTATGACGCAGCTCATGCAGACCATGGCTGCAGGGGGTGGACCGGCTGGGGGAGGACCAGCTGGCGGAGCAGGCCCAGCTGGGGCCGACGCTGGAGGCCGGAATGTGAAGGCACTTCAGGAGTTCATGAAGCTGAAGCCGCCGTCGTTCGATGGGGCAGGAGACCCCCAGGAGGCCAGTCATTGGCTGTCAGAGGTGGAGGACTTGCTGCGTGTTATGGGCTCTGAGGAGGAGCAGAAGGTGGACTTCGCCACCTTTCTTTTCAAGGCCGAAGCCAAGGAGTGGTGGAGGTCTGTGATGGGGAAGTTCCCACATCCTTGGACGTGGGACCAGTTTACCGGGGAGTTCAACAAGCAGTTCTACCCCGACGTCTATAAGGACCAGCGCATCTTGGAGTATAATAGGCTTCGCCAGGGGCGCGATATGAGCGTGGAGGAGTATGTTCGTAAATTCATCAGTCTGTCTAAGTTTGCACCTGAGCCGGACGAGCATAGGAAGGCCAGGAAGTTTGAGAGCGGTCTGAGGCCAGACATTCGCTCTGCTGTGACGCCGCTGCGTCACAAGACCTTCAGGGACGTTGCTGATGTCGCCTTGTTGGTGGAGGCTGATTTGAGGGGTCGCCAGTCTGGAGGGAAGGACCAGAAGAGGAAGCAGCGGTCCGACGAGAGTGATAGGAGGGATCAGTCTGCTTCTCAGAAGAAGCAGTCTACTGGAGATCAAGCTGGAGACCGTTCGAGAGATAGAGGCGGTTCGTCTTCGTCAGCTCCCGCTCCGAAGTGCCGGGTCTGCGGCAAGTTTCATCGAGGCCAGGATTGCTACAGGAAGTCCGGAGCCTGCTTCAAGTGTGGATCCTTGGAGCATAGGATAGCTGACTGCCCTCGGGCTGAGAGGAGCAGGGGTAGCTCTGGAGGTGGAGCTGGAGGATCTACATCTGGGTCTAGAGATCGAGACCGGGCTGAGCAGAAGAAGCCCCAAGGCCAGGCCAGAGTGTACGCGATGGCTGGAGAGAGAGACCGATCGACTGACAGAGTTGTTACAGGTATTCTCCAGCTGTCTTCTCGTTCTGTCTTCTGTTTGTTTGACTCTGGAGCCACCCACTCTTTTATTTCTGCTGAGTTAGTGGGTGAGCTTGGTTTGCCTGTTGTGCCTCTGGGTGTTGAGTTATGTGTGCATAGTCCATTGGTTAGGGACTCTTCTATGCTTTTGAATTCTATCTGTAAAGCTAGTCCTGTGTTAGTCAAGGATAGGATTCTGTGTGCTGACCTCATCCTGATGGAGATGACAGATTTTGATGTGATTCTGGGCATGGATTGGCTTGCTGCGCACCATGCCCACATTGATTGTGCTGCTTCGAGAGTCACTTTTGAGGAGCCGGGTCAGCCCCGCCTAGTTGTAGCAGGGAATGGACTCCCGTGCTCGCCGCCAGTCATATCAGCTATGCAGGCGTTTCGCTTTCTGAGGAAGGGATGCCAGGGATATCTGTGTTACATCCCTGAGGTTCGCAAGGATGTGAAGTTGGAGGAGATTCCAGTGGTCAGAGACTTCCCAGATGTGTTCCAGGATGACGTACCTGGGCTTCCCCCTATAAGAGAGGTGGAGTTCTCGATCGAGCTCGCACCTGAGACTCAGCCCATTTCTAAGGCCCTATACCGCATGGCGCCTGCTCAGCTCAAGGAATTGAAGGTTCAGTTGCAGGAGTTGTTGGACAAGGGCTTCATTCGCCCTAGTGTGTCGCCTTGGGGAGCGCAACATTATTTGTCAAGAAGAAGGACGGTAGCATGCGCTTGTGCATTGACTACAGGGAGCTCAACAAGGTTACCATTAAGAATAGGTATCCTCTCCCGCGCATAGATGACTTGTTTGACCAGTTAGCAGGAGCTAAGGTGTTTTCGAAGATCGATCTGAGGTCCGGTTATCATCAGTTGAGGATTAAGGCAGACGATGTGCCTAAGTCTGCCTTCAGGACTCGTTATGGACATTACGAGTTCCTAGTGATGCCATTCGGTCTGACGAATGCGCCTTCAGTATTTATGGACATGATGAACCGGGTGTTCAAGCCCTTTCTAGACCAGTTCGTCGTGGTGTTTATAGATGATATCTTGGTGTATTCCAAGAGTGTTGAGGAGCACGAGGAGCATTTGAGGACTGTTCTCCAGACTCTGAGGGAGAAGGAGCTGTATGCGAAGCTGAAGAAGTGCGAGTTCTGGTTGGATCAGGCGGTATTCTTGGGACACGTTGTCTCCAAGGATGGTATCTCCGTAGATCCGGAGAAGATTAGAGCTATTACTGAGTGGGCCAGGCCTACTAATGTTGGAGAGATTCGTAGCTTCCTTGGAATAGCGGGTTACTATCGTAAGTTTGTGGAGGGCTTCTCCAAGCTGGTGATTCCTTTGACTCGTTTGCTGCAGAAGGATGTGAAGTTTGAGTGGAGCGAGGCCTGTGAGCAGTGCTTTCAGGAGCTGAAGAAGAGGTTGACGTCTGCGCCGATTCTGACCCTTCCAGAGGGTAATGACGGATTAGAGGTGTTCTGTGATGCGTCCCATAAGGGACTTGGGTGTGTTCTGATGCAGCAGGGGAAGGTAGTAGCGTATGAATCCCGTCAGCTTAAGCCATATGAGAAGAACTATCCGACCCACGACCTGGAGTTAGCTGCTGTGGTCTTTGCGTTGAAGATTTGGAGGCACTACCTGTATGGAGCGGCGTGCAAGGTGTATACGGACCACAAGAGCCTCAAGTATCTGTTCACTCAGAAGGAGTTGAACTTGAGGCAGAGGAGGTGGTTGGAGTTGCTACACGACTATGATTTGGAGATCCTCTACCATCCTGGTAGGGCGAATGTAGTTGCTGATGCGCTCAGTAGGAGGGGTCCGTCTGGGACCGTTTGTGCTCTGTCTGGTGTGCAGAGGTCTGCTCTCGAGTTGCAGCGTATGGGTATCTGGGTCGTCCGTCCAGAGAGGTCTGGGGTGTTAGCAGCGTTGCAGATTCAGCCTACCTTGATCGACCGGATCAAGGCCAGTCAGGAGCTCGATGTCGGTTTGTGTAAGATCAGAGAGAGTATCTCTTCCGGTCAGGAGTCTGAGTTCAGAGTTTCAGAGGATGGCTGCTTGAGGTTCAGAGACCGTGTTTGTGTGCCGGCAGACGACGTTTTGAGACGTGAGATCATGCAGGAGGCTCATGGAGCTCCATACTCGGTACACCCAGGAGGTGTGAAGATGTACCGGGACCTACGTGAGACATTCTGGTGGAGCAACATGAAGAGGGACATTTCCGACTTTGTATCCAGATGTAGGACCTGTCAGCAGGTCAAAGCCGAGCATTAGAGACCAGCTGGTTTGCTTCAGCCTCTTCCCGTTCCGGAGTGGAAGTGGGAGAGCGTCGGTATGGACTTCGTTATGGGGCTACCTAAGACTCCGAGGGGTTTTGATGCAGTTTGGGTGATAGTGGACAGACTCACGAAGAGTGCTCATTTCTTGCCTGTCAGGAAGACTTTCAGTTTGCATCGCCTGGCGCAGTTGTATATGGATGAGATAGTGCGCCTTCATGGAGTTCCTGCATCTATTGTGTTTGACAGAGACCCGCGCTTCGTATCCAGATTCTGGCAGAGTTTGCATCAGGCTATGGGGACGAAGTTGTCTTTCATTTCAGCGTATCATCCTCAGTCAGATGGTCAAACAGAGAGGACGAATCAGGTCCTTGAGGACATGCTCCGAGCATGCGTGCTTGACTTTGGAGGCAGCTGGGACCAGTACGTTGCTTTGATAGAGTTCGCATATAATAACAGCTTCCAGACTAGTATCGGGATGGCCCCGTTTGAGGCTTTGTATGGCAGGAGGTGCAGATCACCCATCTGTTGGGATGATCTGAAGGAGGTATGGAGAAGAGAGCATTGTTGGTCCGGATTTGGTTTGAAGATGCTGTAGCTAAGATTCAGTCTATCAGAGAGCGTCTGCTTGTGGCTCAGAGTCGTCAGAAGAGTTACGCCGATCAGAGGAGACGACCTCTAGAGTTTGAGGTGGGTGTTGAGAAAAATAGTGGTGAGACTACTCTGCTAACTATGGGCAGTGAACCCAATCATTGTAGTACAACAAGGTCGTATCCACAGGGACTTCATAACTATCTAGCTAATTATAAGCTTAGTAAATATGCAAGAGGATATATACAAAAGTGCATAAATGTCAATTAGGGGTTTTGGGTTTTCTGGGTTGTAATTGGAGAAATAAAGAAAAGCAATAAACACTAAACTAACTATCTAGGATAGGTGTAGCCCGGGATGGATATTTGTACCTGTCCTCCCCTTACTACCGATTGTCGAACCTCGAACTCATAGCTAAACCACGGGAACGCTTAATTAATTAGCAACCTAATCTAGGCCTACTAATCCTAACCAATTTAATCGAGACTTCTCATTCTGCTAAGCCCCGGGTCAATCGATAGCACTAAGCTCAAGTTCCACTAAGGTTGCAATGTTGTCTAATCTCAAAATTATCGAAATCAGAGTACACCGCTTTAGTCTCTGACAGTTTAGGTTTCTATCTCTGAATAACATTTTGATAGAATCCCACAATAATGCTAAACTAATCGGTAGGCCAAACCAACCAATTTAACACATAGAAGACAAATTGAGCAAAACCCTTAACAAATCCCCAAATCATGAGCAACAAGTTTAGAAGTCATAAACACTCAATAATCATCTTCATTAAGCTCAAAGACTAAAATAGAGCACAAACACAAGTTCAAGATTCAACAATGGAGTTTAGGGATTTTGGGACAAAATCCCCAATCCCTAGCTACAAATGATTCTACACAGCCATAGGAGAGAAAATAAAAGAGCAAGGGATAGAAGTAGCCATTAATGGAGCTTGGAAGGAGGTGAGCTTCTCTTCTCTTCTCCTCCCTTCTCTTCTCTTCTTCTTCTCTTCTTCTCTTCTCCTCTTCTTTTCTCCCTTGGAATCGCCTCTTTTCTCTGTTTTTGGGGCGGAACCAAGCTGAATGAAGAATGGGGAAGTTTTTCCCAAAATTCCCCGTTTTAAAACGCAGATCTGGGCAAATTTTTGACCCGTCCGACCCACCCTGGGTTGGACCCGTGGGTCGGACGCGTCCAGGAGCAATTTCGGGGCCGAAAACACGTTTTCTAAAGTCTGTCCGACCCAGGGTCCGACCCAGACTATGGGTCGGACGATTCCAGTAGCTCGGGGACAAAAATCGCGTTCTTTTAAAAGTCCGTCCGACCCACGTCCGACCCAGACCTATGGGTCGGACGGTTCCAGTAGGCTAACTTCGAAATGCTGTATCTTCTTCGTTTTTCAACTCCGATTTTGGATCCGTTTGCGCCCACGCGTTCCTCTCTTCATCTATTTTACTCCTATCTATGTTATTCCTCCTGTTTAAACAATAAATGTGTAAGACACCAATGAAACACAAAACTAGAGGAAAACAAGCCAGAGTGGAGAAATGAGCATGAAAAGTGTTGATTAAACATATGAAATACTCCCCTAAAACATGCTCATTTAGACACTCATCAGTGGGCGACCATGTGTATCTGAAGGTTTCTCCAGTTTGAGGAGTTGTTCGGTTTGGGAAGAGAGGCAAGCTTAGCCCTCGCTTTGTGGGCCCTTTTGAGATCCTAAAGAGGATCGGACCGGTTGCCTATCGTTTAGCATTGCCACCGTCGTTGGCTGGAGTTCACAGTGTCTTCCATGTGTCTATGCTGAGGAAGTACATTCCAGACCCGTCACATGTGATTGACTTCAGTCCGCTTCAGTTGAGGGAGGACTTCACCTTTGAAGCAGCTCCTTTGAGGATCCTAGCTCGAGATGTTCGTAAGCTCAGGAGTAAGACCATGCCCTTGGTGAAGGTGCAGTGGTCAGGTCAGTCAGAGGAAGAGGCGACCTGGGAGGTCGAAAGCGAAGTGCGTTCAAAGTTTCCCACCCTTTTCGAGCAGTAGGTACGTTTAATTTTGAGGACGAAATTCTTTTAAGGGGGAGGTGATGTTATAACCCAAAGTTCGTTACCATTTTATTTCGTGTAACGTTGTCTTATGTTGAGATATTTCATTATTCAGGACAAGGAGGTCCATTCTAATTAAGCTGGGGACGAGGAAGTCTTTTTCCCTTCCTATTTGATTTTCTGGTGAGAACCTATTATTAGCCCATAATAAATCATCCTTAATTACTTTCCCTAACCACGTTTCTCACCACGCTTTCACTATCTAATTTCCCGATCAGTTTCAACTGCTGAGACGTTCTTTTTCTCTATCTCTCTCAACCTTCCTCATCTTCTTCATCGATCTGTCAAGACTTCGTGTGTTGCGCTACGCTGCTGGTGAATCCTTCTGTTGTCGCGCTGTCTCCATTACAACCAGGTTGGTCTTGTGGTTTCTATTGCAATTCAGTTTTGGGGTTAGGTTTTGGGGGCTCGTCCAATCCCTAATTGTTCTTCGTAATCTGATTGCAACCAGTGGTGGTTCTTGCGTTTCCATCAATCCGTCTCTGCTGTTGGCTTCGTCTGTGATTCTGCTGTCAGATTCAGGTAAGGATTTTAGTTGTGTTCATCATTAGTAGTTTCTGGACTGTGAGGTCTCTCCGTTTTCTGAATTGGGAGTTCCTGCAATTGTGTTTTGTTCAGTAGCTGTTTGGAATTACGATTCCGGTTTGCGTTTGGGTATCTGCTTGGATTCGAGCTCTGCTGATCAGATTGGATTCGTCTCTGCTGTGATTTAGGTAGGTGGCTTATGGATTCAGTCGGTATGTTCAGCCTTGGGGAGTTTCAATTCTGGAATTGAATGTGTTCTGTCTCTGCTCTGGGTTTGCGAATTCGTCTGTTTAAGTGTTGTTTAATAATGTACAAACCCCCAAGGTTGTTTTCTGCAAACTCATAATTTTTTGACATTGTTTTGGTGCTTCGGTTTGTGTGAAATCGCCTCTGTTTTCTGAGTTTTTCGGCGCGTGAACTTCCGTCCGACCTTGGAAGTTCGGACATGCCCTTCGGCGCTTTGTATTTCTGAACTTTTTGACGTGTCCGAACTTCCGTCCGAGCTTCGATGTTCGGACGGGGTGCGAGGACGAGTCCGACTTACAAGTCTCGAATGGTGTCCGAACTTGTAAGTCCGGACAGAAGTTCGGACACACTGTTCTCATTCTTCTGATTTTGCTTCGACTTGTGTCCGAACATTGATGTCCGGACACAAGCTCGGACTCTACACGTATTTGTTTTCCGAAAAGCGTCCGAACATCAGTCCGAGCTTTGATGTTCGGACACCTCTGTCTCTGCCTCTGTTTTAAGGTTCGACTTGTGTCTGAACATTGACGTCCGGACACATGTTCGGACAAGCTGCTGTTTTGACCATAACTTGCTCGTCTGAGCTCCGTTTTGACTTCCGTTTGCGGGGTTGGTTTCCCCTTCTGATTTCCAAGCTAACTATGTGCTTTCTGGTGCCTTTAGTGCACACATGCTTAATTGTTTTAAGCTTCTGTTTTGGGACCTAGTTATCTCTGTGTCTGAACCTTTGGATGGCTGGTCTCGCTGTCTCGTAGCGCGCTATGTAGGATCCTTCTGTTCACGGGTGATGTTCCCCGTCCTGTTCACAGGTGTTTCACCTGTTCTGTTTACGAGTGAGGTTTCCTCGTTCTATTCACGAGCTGGTTGCTCGTTCTGTCTGTATGCTGTGATCAACTAGTGTCCCGCTCTGTTTTCTGCTTCCGTCTGCTTCTGACTCTGTTTAGTCCTCTATTGTATGGACTTCTGTTTCTGTTTTCCGACATGCTTATGGATTCCGTCTATTCCTTCTGATTTGATAATGTTCTGTAAAATGTTTTGAGCATGCTGGTTGATGAAGTTTGTCATCTACTGGGCATAGTTGTTTGCTCATTCCCCTACTCTATCTAACATTGCAGATTGATCAGCGAGGGTCACTTGCTCAGCTCTGGAGTTTAGTTTGTTTCGTTATTTGAATTCTTTTGAGACATTTGTATTTGACTTTGAGCTTTGGGCCTCTTTAGATAGCTTCCGCTTTTGATATTCGTTTGGTGGGTTTTGTAATGACTTTTGGGATGTTACGACATCATTTTGAGTATACTTTATTCAAGTATTCGTTTTGGGCCTTGTTTGATTATCTGTTTAAGTTCGTTTATTAGAGCCTTGCGTTATTATGTAATAATACGCGGCGTGTAATACCCCTAACTCCTAGGCCAGTGTTTGGGGGTGTTACATTTCTAAAATCTGCTCAGGCTACTACCTCCTCGGACTTGAAACTTCTGGCGGAGCATCACGCCACTCACCCAGGCTATGTGGAAATCTCGGTTGACGGCAGTTTAGACACCCATCGGCACCTTGGCTTGGGTTTCATGCTTACTCAACATCATGTCAATCTTTTAGCGGGTGTTCATGGTTTTGCGGCTGACCTTCTCCCTTCAACTGTGGAATGCCTGGCTCTGCAGTTTGCCATTCGACATGACGCTTCAGAAGGTCATACCCACCTCCGTATTTTGGCAGATACCTAGCAAATGATTCGTTACCTCACGGGTTCGGTGAACCAATCTCTTCTTCGCAAATCAACAGATATCCTTGATTCTGTCTTAGCTATGCTATGTCAATTTCAAGAAGTCACTTGATTTTACATTCCTCATACGCTTAATTTAATGGCTCATAACCTAGCATCTCTAGATAGAAAATCGCAACTTAAGAGTTTTTTGTTGAAAATCGCCTGACTTTCTAAACTATGTACTGAATCTTATTTCTTAATATATGGTACTGTTGGCTTTAAAAAAAAAACATGTTCGTACACAACTTTTTACGTTTGTTATAGACAGTATGTTCTATTTTTAATTTTAGATGTAAGGAAATTAATTCCACTCAACTGAAACTAAGACCACGATCAGCTCTTTTCAAAAAAAAAAAAAAAAAAAGACCCCGATCAGCTGTTTAACAAAGATGTGCGTGAGTGAAGCATTCTCAGTAGATTTGATTATTGTTGGGCTTATTCTTGATACCCGTTGGGGAGGGACAAAAGAACAGAGGCCCAATTTGAATTTGTGGATTTGACTATTATGACCGGGTCGACATTAACTGTGGGCCTGTGGCAACGAAAGCGAAAGGAACAACACAAATACTGCTAGAGTATAAGCAAATGGCCCTTCACGATCAGATGAGAACCAAGTCATGGTTCAGAGTATCCGCATATGATTAGGGGAATAAAACTGCGTATAAATGAATCTGCCTTGGTTGATATGATGACGCGCATCGTCTCACGTGCATTAATGGTGGCCACGGGTCCGGTTCCACCGGTTCCGGTTCCGGTTCCGATTCTACCGGTTCCGGTTCCGGAAAATATGTATTCGTATTCGGAACCGGTCTGAACGGTTTCGATTCCGGTTCTGGTTCTGAAATCTGGATTCGCTTTGGATTCGGTCAAAAAATCGGTTCCGGTTCCGATTCTGATCGGTTCCGACCGGTTCCGGAGCGATTCCGGAAAGATTCGATTGGCTCCAGTTGCTTCATTTTAGCTCCGATTTGAGATTCGTGTGAGCGCACACATTGCTCTTTTAATCCACTTTACTCCTATATAGGTTATTTTTCAAGTTTATAATCTTAAATGTGTAAGAAACAAAGACTTAGGAATTTTTATTGAATTTACAAAAAATAAGGAATAAAGAGAATTTTATTATATGATCCACTGCCTCATTAAAACCTTATTAGGTAAAAACCCGAAAACTCTAATAAGGAAAAAGAGTACAATTACTAAGAGGTTACATGATTTCAATTTACAAGTCTTAAAAAAAGATTACATGGAAAGAAAGTAATACCAAATTACTAATACATTCTAAAATATTACACGATAACTTCTACCGGTTCCGGTTCCACCGGTTCCGGTCCCGGTTCCGAATCCGACGACGGTTCCAGGCGGTTCCGGTTCCGGTTCCGGGCCTGAATCTCAAAACATGTATTCGTATTCGGAACCGGCTGAGGCGGTTCGGTTCCAATTCTGGTTCCCACCGGTTCCCGGCCGATTCCGGTTCCAATCGGTTCCGGGTAGAACCGCCGGTTCCAGATAGAACCGGATCCGATGGCCACCATTAACGTGCATGGACTATGTGATAGATAGATATGCATGATGTGCATGGCACGTGCTAAGCCTCCTAATAAAATGACGATCCTCTGTAGCGGGCAGCACTTGGCTTTCTACATACCTTTTGTTTTTTATTTTCCAAAACCTTCTACATACCTCTGGTTGGTGATTCATGTGGGTTTCGTTTTTTCATTGAACTAACATCAGAAGCCACAATATATTTATATATATATTGGTTCTGTGTCCGTGTTTGAGCCCAATGCTGACCGAAACAAATAGGAAAACAACAAGGGCACGGGGTGGGCGGAGCAAAAAAAAAAAGATTATAAGGGGACTAAAATTTATTTAATAATATTAATAAATATTTTAAAATTAATTTTAATTTTTAAATCAATATAAAATTTCAATATATATAATTATAATTTAAAAATTGATATTAGATATATATTTGATATAAAATTACAATAAAATTGAAATATATAAATTAATCAATAAAGAAGTTTGTTTTTACTTTTAATATTTCATATACCAAATTATAAGTTAATGTAAATAATATATAATAGTTTGAAAATAGAAGTTTTATGTAAAACTTTTTTTAAAAATTATTTTGAGTAATTCTAATATTATTTTAATTTGTAAAATTTGTAATAAAAAACTAAAAACACTTGTATTATGGATAGTAGAGTACACGAATACTAAGACTCACATAATATTCAGGTTTACTTTAGATTTTGTTGCTAAAATAAAATATTAAGAGTTTTCTTATCTACTACATACTAAAAATGATTTTTTACAATATGATTCTAGAACAAATATTACATATTAATAGAAATAAATTGATAACATATAAAATTGGGTGATATCATAGTGATATTTTACAAAATGTTGTATGGGGGCAAATAAATATCTAATAACATAAATAAAAAATAAAATAGATGAAAAAAAACTAAAACTGATTTCAGCATGTACCCGAGAAAGTTGGGGGCGAATACCCACCGGCCCCCTTGTCTTCGCCTCTGGGCACATGAGAGCTAGTCCCCAAGTCTCTTTAGCGAGAGGAAAGAGGATACCTTATTCTTTGAGAGTTTCTCTTTCAATTTTAAAATTTGATGTGTTAATCTCTTCTAAATTAAGAGTGTATGTGGAACTATGACTCTTTTTTCAGATGGTTTTCATCTTTCCTTTTCTTTTTCCTCCTTAGAAAAAATCAATCTGGACTTCATTTTGCATGCAGCGTTGACTGCTCAAGGATTGAGGTGTATTGACTGTTTGTTTGTACTTACTAGAAAAGCTTAGTTTCAACGACAGAAAATTATGTAGCTGATATATATATTATTTTTATGCGAAAAGCCATCACCAACAGAATACTCAGTTGGAAAGTTTCGTGGCAAGAAGTCGCGTTGTGGTAACTATTCCGTCAGAGGTATAAATTATGTTGCTGAAAAGAAGTATCACCATTGGAAAAAAAATTGTCACCGTAAATATTTTACGGACTAAATTTATGTTCCTGAAGTTCCCTTTCGGAAAAAATCATATACTATGGATAACTTCCCTCCTTATGGGCCATGGTTGAGAGCATCGAGTCTTCGCATTGGGCGTAGGGCTACGGACGAAGAGGATGATGGGTTTCAGTAGGCTACGGAGGATGCTTGTAAAAGCCCAAGCTCAGGGGCTGATGGTATGTCCCTTGCTAATCAAGAGGAGGTGGGCAGAGAGGAACCCCATCAACATTGTCCTAATCCAGAAGTTCCGAGATGCTCCCCACGACTTCCTTCTAATGAGTCAAAAGAGGATGTTGATCTTGGTGGAGGATCTTCTAATTCTTGAATGAAACCTGGTCTGGGTAAATCTAGTCGTGATATAAAATCTACTCCATTGTTTGTTCAGTGCCTAAAGAAATTTGATGCATGATCTAGTTAATGAAGAAAACCTGATGGATTGTTCAGTACTCGTACAAACTGAAGATTTGGTGGAGTTTTAGGGTTGGAGGAAGAGAAATCTCAATAAAATTCTTGATGGCTGCTCTCTAAGAGATGTTTGGAGACATCACAGAATAACCCGAATATAAATAACGGAAAACCTCCAGCCCAAACAATGACCTCAGGAGGTACAATAGGTTCTCTGATCATTGACTTAAGCCTTAATCAAAATGATGGAATTAACTTGTGTGGGGCAACTCCTGGATCTTCCAGGGGTTGCCAGGAGTGATGGATCTATGATGAACCGGCTGTAGGAGGGAGCGGGCACACCTGACAACCATGTTTCGGTCCTCTACCCCAGCTTTGATTGACTCAATTCTCTTATGTCTTTTAGTTGGTACTATTGCTTTGTTTGCTCTTTCTTACTTAAGATTTCGTTTACTTTTAACTGTCATGAGTTACTGTAATCACCTGAGTTATCTTTCTAATCACACCTTATGTAATAAAGGTTAAATTGTGAGCTCAGGTTGGTTTTGACAATCTTTAGTGTAATCTTGAGTGCACTATTTGGCTGGGTATTTGGCATTAGCTCATACTACTCGTTTGAACTATCCAATATTTTTGGTTATCTTTTAATGTACAATAAATCTATCTTTGTTATAACATTAAGAAAATAAGAGAGAATAGAAGACAATGTATATTGTAATAGTCATCAGTCTTGTATTCCATTATACGTCCTTATATAGTACACAATATCTACCTTTGAGTGGTAGAAATACAAAATATCAACGATCTCTAATATAGAGTCTAGGGAGGTTACGAAAGTTTTCATAGATGAAGGGTCTAGGATAGACCAAAAGACATGTGGATGTACATCCACTAAATAGGGTGATTTACAACACTCCCCCTTGGATGTACATCCTATTATAATTCCTTGTTAAAAACCTTGCCAGGAAAAACCCAATGAGATAAATCATGGTTAAGGAAAATATTACAGTTTAAAATGTCTCTCTCCCTCCTAAATTTAACAAAACACCTCTTTGATTTTGCATACCAATATCATGAACAAGCTCCTTAAAGCTCTTGTAGGAAGTGACTAGGTAAATAAATCAGCTAGATTCTCATTGGACTGAATCTTGTGAACATCAAGAATACCCTTGGTCTGAAGCTGATGGGTTGAGAAGAATTTTGGTGATATATGCTTGGTTCAATTGCCTTTAATATATCCTCCACTTATTAGTGCAATGCATGCAACATTATCTTCATATATCATCATTGGTGTCTTTAGATCAGGCTGAAAACCATAAGAACTTAATAGATGATAGATGATTAATCTGAACCATACAAATCCTCTTCCAGTTTCTTATAATGCAACCAATTCAGCATGATTTGATCGAAGTTGCTACAATAGTCTGCTTCACTGAACGCCAAGAAATGGCACTCTTCTTTGTAAGGAAATACTGTGATATGTTGGCTTATTAAAACCTCGCTTGGAAAAATCACGTGGGACAAAAACCAAAGTGAAGGAGAAAACATAACCACATAAAGATTCTCCCCCTGAATTTGACATGTATGAATGTATGCCAACATTCATTCCATAAATATGTCATCAATCATAATCATGTTAACGCTGATGAAGAGGGAGAATAATGGTGAAATATGTTTGGTAACAAACATCACCTTATCAGATGGTAAGTCTTATTTCACCATTAAATCATCATAAGTATACCATATATAGTAGATTCTTGACCCGAGCTTCACACATTTCTTTTCTAGCATATAAAGGATAATAAATTTGTGTGATCCAATTTGCTCCCAAGGTCTATTTGATATTTGCAAAAGAGAAATATCCTTTTACTAGTCATGCATTATCAGCATAACTTTACTCAACTCATATACATGAGCCTAGTTCAAACAAATAATGCACTCTTATGTATTTGAAGTTAATATCCACATATATTCCCTCTTAGTGGCTTATGTCATACTCTTGGCTCTTCTGATATATTAATATGTAAGATGTTGTGACTTTATACCTTCTGATTATGGTTTAGATGGTCCTTCCATGTTAACATTGATCATATCAAAACATAAGGCATTTAGACACTAGTACAAAAAACGCCTATTTCGGCGCCCCTATTTCGGCGGTTGTAGATAAAACTGCCGAAATAGGGGCCCGAGATGTATGTAGTCTGAAAAGAAGGCACCTATTTCAGCGGTTCCTAGATATGAACCGCCGAAATAGGCCCTATGTAATAATAAAAAAAATAAAAGAGACCTATTTCGGCGGTTCCTTACACGAAACCGCCGAAATAGGTGTTTCTATTTTTCTTTTTTTTTAATTTACTCATCTATTTCGGCGGTTCTTTGTTAGGAACCGCCGAAATAGGTCTTTTTATTTTTTTTATTATTACAGAGGGTCTATTTCGGCGGTTCCGAACAAAGAACCGCCGAAATAGGTCGTTTAAAATAGCCCCCCAGCCCGCCCCGATGCAGTTACGCTTTCACTAACCCATCCCCTCTTCTCTCTGTTTCTCCGCGGTGATTTGCACCCCCGACGCTACCACCACCACAAGGCCGTTGCCCGCCTTTCTCCTCCCGCCTTTGCCGGACGTCGCCGCCGTCGGTGGTTGTCGCGTCGGTGGTCGTCACCGCCCTCCTCCCGCCCAACAACAGACGCGCCAAGGTATATAAAAACCCTAACTTTTTAGTTTTGGTTTTGCTTACAAAATTGTTAATGTGTTGTTAAAATTGATAGATTGTCGTCACATTGTGATTGTGGATGCTGATATTTATTGTGTGTGTGAAATCTTTGCAAGATTTGGTTGTTAAACTAATAAATTTATGTATGCACACAAAGTGTTTGATGAAATGTCCGAGTGAATTTTTTTGCTGTTTTTGGCCCTTCTTTTAAGTATAGTTAGATTAGCTTATTTGGGCTAGATTTATTATGCTTATATATGGGGTGGAACAATGTTTGAGCATTATTTGTGCTTATAATTATAAGCTAATTATAAACATTGTAAGCAATATAGTTTTGCGCCCTCAATTCATATTTTTTTTGCGTCTGCGTTGCCTCTGTAGAGATTGGCACTGCTACACGCGTCTCGCACGCCCGATTGAGAAGAGGGGCTGAAAACAATTCATTTAGGAACCGGTAAATTTTTTTTAACTTAACTCTTCATTCTCTTCACTCACTATAAATTTGCAACCTAACTGCATATAAGGAACAAACACAACTTCTGATTTTTTTCTTGTGTCTATATGTATTTGTGTCTCTATAGATAAATACTTGAGAAGCTTCTTCATGGTAGATTGAAAGCGGAGCGGAGAACAATTCATTTACGAACCGGTAATATAATCTAACTTATCATTTTTCTCTTTTGTACTTTGTATTTGATTTCCACAAATTATTGGAATTTGGTTTGATGAATAAATTTGGTATATATTAGTTTGGTTTATGATAGAAATTTGTGTTGTTGAATGATTGGTGAATGCTTAATAATAAGCATGGTTGTGTCCTTGTAGAGGGAAATCACTAAATGGGTTCACCATATTGAAGTCGTACGGGGCTGAATACATTTCATTTGTGAACCCGTAATATACTCAACCTACATTTTCATCTTTTAAGCTCATTATGTGTAATTTTGCAATCCTAATTACTAACAATTATCATACGTAAAATAATGAGTTTCTATTCTGTCTACAGAGAAGTGGTTAAGAAACTCTCCTCAGTCATTGCACGGTAGATTGAAAGCGGAGTTGGAAGAACCGGTAATACAATCTAACTTATTTTTCTTTTTTTTTTACTTTGTATTTGATTTCCACAAATTATTAAAATTTGGTTTGATGAATAAATTTGGTATTAGTTTGATTTAAAATGGAAATTTGTGTTGATAAATGGTTGGTGAATGCTTAATAATAAGCATGGGATAGGTAAAATTATGCAAAAGTCATGCCGATTTTTTTTTAACAAAATCTCTTCGTAATTAATATTGTTTGATGTATGTGTATATGTCTAACAATATCTAATTTTTTTTTCAGGTCTCACTACATTCAAGTCTGTGAATTGAAGCTGCTGTTTCCCACCTTCTTCCATTATTGTTGCACTTTCCTCCTCTGTGCACAAGTAAGTAACTAAACCTTATTTTTTGTTTAATAAATGCAATTATGTATTTAAATATAAGTGCTAGTACATAATTTAGCTTCATTCCATATTTGTTGATGCATTTCTTTTGTAATTTATTTTTTGTTGCTCCCTCGCAGAGACATATCAGAAGTGGTATTGCAGCATCTCTCGCACAGTAGCCTACCTCTCAGGCACCAGTCTCCCCCCTCCATAAATCCTTAAAAAACAAGTACGTATTTTAACTCTGGATTCTGTTTTAATATCTAAACCGGTTTGAACTTATACAGTGGAGAATTGAAAATGTTGGTTTGATGATCTGAATTTGCAATTGGTTTTCAGTTAGCTAGTAAAGAATTGATTTATTTTAATTGTTGGTTGCTGCCATTGTTGGAATGTTTGTGGTTGTGATGACTTTGGTGAGTGCTGAATAATAAGCACGGGATGTGTACAATTATGCAAAGGTCATGCAAAATTTTTTGTAGAAAAAGTATTCGTAATATTGTTTTAAACACCGGTTTCTGTTTTAGAAGTGCGACAATTTGTTAAATTTAAAATGCTAGTTTATTTTGTGTTTGCAACCTTAGAGTTAGGCTAGACTACTTGACAATCATCCCAGTCATGCTCCATTAAGAAATAAACATGTGCAACTTAATACAGACCATATTCTATAAACATTTTAGTTTCACAAAGGCTATAACTCACACCTGTGATCTGTTGCACATATAGCATGGAGCGTGACTGGATGTATGGTAATAGAGGGGAACATTTTGACAAGATGCTGAAAGAGTTTTGCAAAGCTGCAGTGCAACACAAGGACAGGACAAAGGCGGAGAAAATTCCATGTCCTTGTGTTGATTGTGGTGTGGTTAGACAATATGAAAGCATCAACGTCGTACAATTCCATCTGAAGACCCGTGGTTTCATGCCTCATTATAGAAGATGGACTTTTCATGGAGAACCTGTTGAAGATAATGCATCAGCTTCCTACAGTCACGATCGGTGTAACTCAAGAACCGAGCAGACATTCAATACTACTAACGAGTCAGAACTCCCAAGCGCTTCCGGAGTCAATGTTGACAGTGAGTCGACTTATCATGATGAGCAAATGGACGAGATGCTTGATAACGTTGAGGATAATTTTGTCGACCGGCCGGATGAGTATCAAAGGTTGTTGGACGCATCCAAGACGGTGTTGTATCGTACTTGCACTAAGTACACGAAATTGACAGCTATATTGAATTTGTTCAACCTGAAGGGAAGATATGGGTTGAGTGACAAAGGTTTCACGGTATTCCTCGAGCTGATTCATGACATGCTACCGGATGAGAACGGTCTCCCTATCACCACGTATGAGGCAAAGAAATGGGTGTGTCCAATGGGAGTAGAGTACAAAAAAATTCACGCGTGTCCAAACAACTGTGTGTTGTACAGGGGTGAATACGAACATCTAGACAATTGCCCGAAATGTTTGTTGTCCCGGTATAAGCATAAAGATGGTGAGTACTCCTCCGTTCAGAAAAAAAGCCCTCAACAAAACTACTTTGGTATTTGCCGATTATGCCCAGATCAAACGGTTGTTTGCGAATCCGAAAGATGCAAAGAACTTACGATGGCATGCGGAGGGTAGAAAGAGTGATGAGAAATTAAGACATCCAGCAGATGGGCCTCAGTGGAGAAACATCAACAGACGGTACAAAGAACATTTCGGACATGAAGATAGGAATCTGAGGCTTGGGTTATGTACTGATGGAATGAACCCGTACGGCACATTGAGTAGTCAACACAGTACATGGCCTGTTCTGCTAGTGATCTACAATTTGCCCTCATGGTTGTGTATAAAATGAAAGTACATCATGTTATCTCTCCTGATATCTTGTCCCAAGCAGCCAGGTAATAGCATTGATGTGTACCTTGCCCCTCTGATCGACGATCTGAAGCTATTGTAGAATGAGGGGACCGTGGTATATGATGCTTATGCAAGAGAGAATTTCACGCTCAAGGCTTTGTTGTTATGTACCGTCAATGACTTCCCTGCCTATGGGAACTTGTCCGGTTACACGGTTAAAGGAACATTTGCATGTCCCATATGCGAGGAAGACACTTGTTCGGACCGTTTAAAACATTGTGGGAAGAATGTTTATATGTGTCATCGACGTCTTCTCCCCGAAGATCACCCTTATCGAGTAACGAAGAGAAAGTTGTTCAATGGTCAAGCTGAAACTCGTGTGGCCCGTCTACCTCTGAGCTCTGAGGAAGTGTACGAAAAGGTTAAGGACATTGCAAATGTATTTGGAAACACATCAAAACCGGTGAAAAACATTTGGAAAAAGTGTTCTATCTTTTGGGATCTACCTTATTGGCGTCATCTTCCTGTGAGACACTGCTTAGACATCATGCACATTGTGAAGAACGTTGGTGAGGCAGTGAGTGGGACTTTACTCAATATACCCGGCAAAACAAAAGACGAATTGAAAATCAGAAAGGACATGCAAACCATGGGTATACGAAAGGATTTACACCCACAAGAGAATGGGAAACGAATCTACCTACCTCCTGCATGCTACACACTCTCAAAGGCTGAAAATATTAGTTTCTGCAAATGTCTGCACTCGGTAAAAGTACCGTCTGGGTACTCTTCAAACTAGAAGAACATTGTATCGATGAAGGATTTAAAACTTTTAGGCATGAAATCTCATGATTATCATGTACTGATGTTACATCTTCTTCCGGTCGCAATTCGAGGGATATTGCCATCTGATGTCAGAAATGCTTTAACACTAGTAGAAAAAACATTTTAAATGACGACACTTAAACCACGGTTAAATGAAAAACCGTGGTTTAAAGTTTATAAACCACGGTTTCTAGGGAAACCGTCATTTATAGTACACGCCGGAGAGAATAAACCACGGTTTTTGGAGAACCGTGGTATATAGTTTATTTATAAACCACGGTTTGTAGGGCAACCGTCATTTATAGTACATGCCGGAGAGAATAAACCACGGTTTTTGGAGAACCGTGGTATATAACCGTCACGCCGGAGAGAATAAACCATGGTTTTTGGAGAACCGTGGTATATAACCGTCACGCCGGAGAGAATAAACCACGGTTCTTTAAGAACCGTGGTATATAACCGTCACACCGGAGAGAATAAACCACGGTTTTTTGAGAACCGTGGTATATAGTCTGAGCGGGAATTTTAATTTTTGGCCCAAATTAACGCGGCTCTTCTCTTCGGAATGTACTATAAATGACGGTTGCCCTATAAACCGTGGTTTATAAGTAAACAAAGGGAGCCGCGTTAATTTGGGCCGAAAATTAAAATTCCCGCTCAGACTATATACCACGGTTTTTATAGAACCGTGGTATATAACCGTCACGCCGGAGAGAATAAACCACGGTTTTTAAAGAACCGTGGTATATAACCGTCACTCTCGAGAGAATAAACCACGGTTTTTGGAGAACCGTGGTATATAGTCTGAGCGGGAATTTTAATTTTCGGCCCAAATTAACGCGGCTCTCTTGTTCTCTTATATATTTCTCTTACTGTAATTGCAACCCACACTGGCGAACAAGGATTGAACGCGCCTCTTCCTCATTCTCTTCACCTCCCGGTAATTTTTACAACCCACGCCGGCGAACATGGAACATGCTCTACGCCATCTCTTCAACCTCCCGGTAATTTCGCAAACCATACTAGTGAATAAGGAACATGCTCTATGCCATATCAACCGCACTGTAAATTTGCTACCCATACTGGCGAACAAGAAACATGCTCCTACCTCTCTCATTATCTTGTTTTCATGGTAATTTTTGCAACCCACACTGCGAACAAGGAACGTGCTCTGCGTCTCATCCTCATGTTCACTCATTGTAATTTTTGCAACCCCAGCCGGCGAACAGCGAACATGCTCTACGCCGCATCCATTTCTTCACCTCACAGTAATTTTGGAACCCACCGGCGAACAAGGAGCATACTGCGCCTCCATTCTTCACTCACGATTTCGCAACCTTAATTCGCAAACAAGGAACATACATAATCTGGCATCTTCATTGTCTTGTATATGCGCTCTGTTGAGATTTCCAGATTGAAGGCGAAGATTTGAAAAATTCATGGACTATAAACCACGGTTTCATGTATAACCGTGGTTTATTCGTTGTTTTTTTCACCTTATATACCACGGTTTTTAGAATAACCGTGGTTTATTCTCTCCGGCGTGACGGTTATATACCACGGTTCCCCAAAAACCGTGGTTTATTCTCTCCGGCATGTACTATAAATGACGGTTGCCCTACAAACCGTGGTTTATAACCGTGTTTTTTTACATTATATACCACGGTTTTTAGAATAACCGTCATATATTACTCACTATAAATGACGGTTAATAGAACCGTGGTTTTTATCTTCATTTAAAACCACGGTTTTGAACCGTGGTATATAATATTTTGGCATTTACGACGGCCGCAAATACCACGGTTTTTAACCGTGGTATATAAGCAAAATAACCGTGGTATATAATGTTTTTTCTACTAGTGTAACTCGGTTATGTTTCTTTTTCAACGCTGTTTGCTCCAAGGCAATTGACGTAACCTCTCTAGATGATCTACAACGTGAAATTGTTGTCACATTATGTCAACTTGAGATGTATTTCCCACCATCTTTCTTTGACATAATGGTGCATCTAATTGTGCACATCGTTCGTGAGATACAGTTCTGTGGTCCGGTATACTTACGGTACATGTACCCTTTTGAACGGTACATGGGTATTCCGAAAAGTAGAATGAAGAATAGGTATCGACCAGAGGGGAGCATTGTTGAAGCAACAGTGACTGAGGAAGTCACGAAATTTGTGACCGATTATTTGAGTGAGGCAGAGTCTATTGGTATCCCAAAACCACGACACTATGGCAGGTTTAAGGGTAAAGGTGTCATTGGTAGAAAGATCGTGCAAGTTTGCGTCAACTTATTCATCAAGCACATTTGTTTGTCTTACAACATCTTGAGGTTGTTGAACCTTATTTCGAAACCCATATGGTTGAGTTAAGGCATCAAAATCCTTTGAAAGCCCACATTTGGCTGACAAAGGAACAAAACCGAGTTTTTATCCAATGGTTCAAAGATCATGTGTTGACATTAGCATCATCAGATCCAGAAGCTGTAAGTGAAGAGATCAGATGTTTGGCAATCGGACCTGAAACTAATATTACATCATTTGAGGGGTATGATATTAGTGGGTATACATACTACACTGCACGCCAAGATGCCAAATCGATAAACCAGAATAGTGGGGTAAAAATTGAAGCTGCTGCCACTGAGTACCACAGCGGTAACCGATCTCAACCAGTTAGTAACTCTAGTTGGTATTATGGTGTCATCGAGGACATCTGGGAACTAGACTACGACATTGATTCCTTTCTGTTGTTCCGGTGCAAGTGGGTGGACAACCGACGCGGGTACCAAAATGATGGAGGGCTTACCTTGGTTGATCTTTCACGTGTCGGTTATAAGGATGATCAATTTTTTCTGGGAAAGGATTGCGAACAAGTGTGGTATGTTGAGGATCCGAAAGACTGCAGATGGTCTGTTGTTCTTCCAGGAAGAAGGCCGGTTGTAATCGAAAATGAGAATGAGGATAACGATGATAATGAAACGGTAGAGGAAACATCCTTGTTTCCTACTGGATTACTGGATTCGATTGATGTTACCGAAAACGATTTGCTCTACACACGATCAGACCATGATGAGGGTGTTTGGCTAGACAATATGAAATGATTTATATTTTCGTGTCAGGTAATGTTGTTAGTAGAATGTAGACTGTAATGTCATCTTAACTGTTATTGTTATGCTTCATAGTATTTATGTTAATTTATATAATGACTTTATCTGATGAAAATGCTTTATTTTTTTTTTGCAGTGGATGATCACCCTATGGATGACCCCGTTGGACAACTTCTCTTGACTGGAGAAGCTGAGCCACAGCAGGGTAGACCAAATAAGCGGGTCACAAGAGGAGGAAAGAAAAAGAAAGACCAGGTAGCTGTACGCGATGAGACTGAGGCTGGCCCTTCACAGCAGACCGAAAAGCCGTCAGTTGTCCCACCAGAGGCCAAAAAGCAAAAGAAGTGAGGTGCCACACGTGGGTTGAAGGCTTTAAAGGGCCCTCCTACAAAACCGGTGGAATTCAATCAGTTAAACCAACCTCATGGAAATTGGAAGAATGACTTCACCGCTTACGGTAGCCATTTGGTGAAGACATTTTGTAACATAAACCGCACCTGGAAGCAAGTGCCTCAATCGTTGAAGGATACTATGTTTGAGCGTCTCCAGGTAAATCTCTACATTATTACTATGATCTATTGTGAAATAATAGAATATTTATGTTTACTTTACTAACTGAATGATCATGTATGTAGTCTCGTTTCTCCGTGGATCCCGCACTTAAAACGGATGTGCTATCATCGATGTCGAAACAGTTCCGGGACCACAAGAATAAGTTGGCTGACAAGTTCATCTACAAGATGCCTGATCCAGAAGATCCAGATGATCCAGATCATGGTTTCGGCGGTGAGAGACCACCATGGGAGGTTTATGAGGGAATCACCGAAGAGCAATGGGTACAATTTGTTGAGTCACGTCACACACCGGAGTTCCAGGTGCACTTTATTGTCATACATACATAAATAAATCTTAATTTCTTATGTCTTTTGTGTTCAATTTCACTAAACATGATCATATTAATTTATGCAGTCTCTCCGTGCAAAACAACAAGCAAATGCTAAGAAGAATCTGTACCCTCACCACTTAGGTGGAAAAAGTATTGCTCAAAGGGTACCAGAATGGGAGCAAAAGGGATATCTGCCCACATATGGCTCATTGGATGCCAGTGGCAGAAGAATGAAAGTGTGGGAGTTAAGCCACATTCCGAAGAACTCTACTCCCGAAAATCCTCAATACGATGATGCCACGAGAGCAGTTATTGCTCAAATGGTAAGTGATATCATTTCATTTTTAGTCGAACTGTTCATTTCATTTGTATATGAACTTATGTTAAACTAATAACTGTATTTGTGTGTTGTATTAGGGTGAATTAAGCTCTCAGCTCACCCAGGGCACCTGGACCTCACAGAGGAATGATGATCCTCTTACACGCGCTCTTGGTAAGAAGGATCATCCAGGTCGTGCCATTGGGTTTGGTGGGCACGTTGGTATCCGCCGGGCATTTGGCGTACCCGGGTCCAGAAGTGCACAGGGAAGGATGATTAGCTACGAGGAGCACCTGAGAGAGATGGCTGAGATGGAGCAGAGGATTAATCAGAGCGTCGACGAGAGGATCGCTCAGGCTATGTCAAGGCTTGAGACACATAAGCATAGCAGCCAAGAGGTTTCTCGACCACCAGTTGAGTCACCCATTCATCATCAGAGTTCACCGGTAGTGGGAAGTAGTGTCCAGTCGGCTGAGCCGTTTCCCTATGCATCTCTAAAGGTTAGACTAACATTTCAATTGAGTACATGACGATTAAGATTTTTCACTTGATCACTAATATCATCATAGAGGAATTCACAATTTTTATCTAAACAAGTTCCACATAACACTCAGGCACCCACTGAGTGCCAGCTGTTTTTACAAATTGGAGTAGAAGAGGTCATGGTGGCATGGGGAAAACTTTTCCCTTCAGTTCCAAGTGATATTGTGCACGGTGAACCACTCCGACATTACCATGCACGAGTGCTTCTGGACGAATTTGTTGAGCATGGTGACGTCTGTTTACCGGTGCCGATCCCAAAGACGTACCTTGCGTTCCGCACAAACTGCGACAGTAGTGGCCAGCACGATTGGTCAAACTCCCTGGGCAGGTATTTACTCTTAACCGTTGCTATAAAACTATTGATGTACCACCTTGCATCCATATACTTAATTAGTTAATATCATAGGATATGAGCCGACCAAAGACTGATAAGGGAAAAGGAAAAAGAATTGCTGCACCTGTGCAATCAAAGGCATCCACAAATTTCGTGCTTAGACCTAATTTGGTGGAGAAAAGAATATTGGCCGGCTTGTCGACTAATATGCAGATTCTGCACTCATCGTTGTTGCTGCTACCACCTCATTGTGATTCCCTCACTGTGGAAGATCACGAGCGGATATTTCACTATCAAGTTCAAGGACAAGATATACATCGATTTGGGATGTATATGTCCGACTTCGAGGAGTGTTTCAGGAGGGATTGGTTGAATGTGTCGATTATCAAGTCAGCCGCCATGTGAGTGACTTCTACCTTTTATATTTTGAATTCATTGATCGGTGATGAATTAGATGTTTGAATAAAAAGTTAATGACTAATGATATTGCCTCATAGGTGGGTGCATAATAAGGCGATCAATGTCTATGAAGATCACAGATTCGGATTCCTGTGTCCTGCTATGTGCAGTGAAGTCCAGATGACAAGTGATATGGAAGGCCTTATGCAATATATGACGAATGCCATCTTTGAATGTTCTAACAAGTCATTTATTATGCTGCCATATCATTCAGGGTATGATATTTGACTATTTCTCTTAGTATTATCTAAAACATATAGTTTGTGTTAGTTGTTTAATGATTTCAACACATTATGTAATTTGTGGACAATCGACATTGGTCATTGCTTGTGCTGGTGATGTTGAAGTTCCCACGAATCTTGCAATTTGACTCACTTGGTAAGGGTGTCAAGAGACCGAAGATCCACCGCAATACTGAGGTAATTAGTTTGTTATCGTAAACAACAATTATTATTACTTAACATTAACTGTTTCATAACTTGCTACTGATGCTTAAAACTATATATATTGCTGATGTATATAGTTCCATGAGAGCTGCATTATCTCTCCAGAATAAAGCAATGAAGAGTAACATCCCTTGGAACACTGTCAAGGTACTCTATTAATTGATAAATTTGTGTGATAATGTTTAAACTTGTTTATAACTGTCAATATGTGTGTTTGTATAGTGTCCGGTGCAGCCTGGGGGTTCAGAATGTGGATACTATGTCATGAGATTCATGAGTGACATAGTAGGAGCGTCGAACCTTTTACCAGAGCACTCGTTATACAAGGTAACATTCTTTGAAAGTTTCAGTTATGCTCTTTACATGTTGTTAGACTTGTACGTTTTAGATTAATGTTCATTTTTTTTCAAGGCTTACGAAGAAGTGTTCAAAGGTGGTCAGTATGATGATACTCAAATTGTTGAGATGCTTGAGGAATGGTCGGAGTTCGTCTGCACAAGTTTAATGAATTGATGATCATGAAGATGTTTTGTGAACTTTTTCGAGTATGTAATTGTAATTCTGTACACTTGTGGATGGTGTAATGGTAGATTTGAATTGTAATGTATTTTTTTATTTGTAATGAAAGTGTGTAATTAAGTGTAATTGCATTAGTTTTGTTAACTCTCAAATTGTGGTGCGTCGTTGATATTAATTGGGAGCTTTTATAACTTTTTAAATGTGTGCTGGAGCTCCCTGTGTGGATGAAGCTTTATTACAGGTCTCATTGAACCAAATGCGGTGAATATATATATATGCTGGGATGGAAAAAAACAAAAAAAAGGGGGGGCTATTTCGGCGGTTCTTAGCTTAGAACCGCCGAAATAGATACAAAAATAAGCCTATCTCGGCGGTTCTTAGCTCACAACCGCCGAGATAGACTCATGGTGCCTTCTGGAATTGACCGATGCTGAGATTGACCATGAGTCTATCTCGGCGGTTGTGAGCTAAGAACCGCCGAGATAGACGTGTCGGAATTTGATTTTGGCGCCCACCTATTTCGGCGGTGCTCATTTCGGCGGTTTACAACCACCGAAATAGGCCCTTTAGAACCGCCGAAATAGGCCTTTTTTCTACTAGTGAGAGAAAATCATTCTTAAGATTTTATTTAAATAACATTTTCCCGGGAATTCACATTATGCTTTTATGCTCTCTTCAAGAGTTTAGATCCTCTTTCAATGGATACTCATAATTTAACATGGTGTACTATTTATCATTAACTTTCAAGAAAGTTTATAGCTCATTTTCCAAGGGCTAGACACCTTTTTCAAGGGTATACTATTTTTCACCAAAGTTCATAGCTCCTTTTTCAAGGGCTCGACACCTTTTTCAAGAGTCTACTATCTTCTACGATATTACAACTCCTTTATCCAATAGGAGGAACGCATTCATTTCTCATATTGAGGTGGATTATAACATCTCATATGCACAACCTTGGTGCATTATTATGCTAGCATATCATTTGTCTTTATCAACTATTGGAAGTCATATTCCACACTTCCTTTACTCTTGGAATATATCATTTTGGAAGTTTCTTCCCCCTTTCAAGGGTCTGAACTCCTTTTTCGAGGATTCGAATCTTGAAACTCCTCATTTTCATTTTCCTTTTCCTTTTGTATCATTTTAGTATATCCGTCCCCATTTCGAGAGATTAGACTCCTCTTTCGAGGGTCCGACTCCTCTTTTCGACTCCTCTTTCGAGGTCCGATCCTCTTTCGAGGGTCCGACTCCTCTTTCGAGGGTCCGACTCCTCTTTCAAGGGTTCAAATCTTTCCTTATTTTCCTTTTCCTCTTATGTCATTGTGGTGTATTTGTCCCCCTTTCGAGGGGTTGGACTCCTCTTTCGAGAGTTCTTTGGATCCCAATGGTCGACCTTGCCTCTAGCATACTTGGGATTCACTTGTCATAGTGGTTGTCTCCCACGCTTCTAACCGGGCTGGAACATTCGTAGCTAGTATATATAAGATTACATAACTTTATTCAAATCTATGAACGCAACAAGTAGTTGCAACATTTTGCAAATGAATTATTCTTTGAACCTCTAGTTCATTTTGCTTTGTCATGAATGAAATAATTCACAGTCCATTAATATTTGGTTAAGGACATTCAAGTTAGAGACAACCGCTCTCGAGTTCAACATCTTATAAATTCATAAGCATTTATTGTTATAACCCAAGGTTTTAATACAACTTATTACGTCACAATATTATTTTAAGTCGGTTCATTTTAAATTCAAGACACGGGTGTCCTCTGGATTAAAGCTGAGGGGCGAGGTGGACCTTTCCTTTTAATGAATTTTGGTAAGCATTAATTAACTCTTTTTTTAATTAATCCTCACGCTCCACACCACGATCAGATCGTTCTTTCATCTGACAGTTTCCTAGTTCTCTCTCTTCTCTCTCAATGCCGCTTCTCTTCTCGTTCAGTCAAGGCGTCATTGTTGTTGATTCTGCTATCCAAGTTCTTTTGTGGATTACTCCGCCGTTGCGAATTGCTAGTCCCTTCGAGGTAGGGTTGTCCGATTATTCTGTTGTTAATTCTTTGGTTCTGGTATCCTCCTCGTGCTGATTTCCCTCTGCAAACTGATTGTGGTTCAGCTTTGGTTCTTGTTCTATTAATTCTCTTCTGCTGTTGGCGTCGTCCGCGAATCCGCTGCCTTGTTGTCAGAACTCAGGTGAGGATTGCTTTTCAGTTTCGGATTGCAGTTTCAGTTCAGGGTTAGGTTTGCATTTCTAATTCGGGGTTGCAATTGTGTTCTGATTCAGAGGTTTGGAACTGTTTTGAATTGCGTTGCCGGTCTGCGTTCGGATTATTGCTGTTTCAATCTCGCTGTCGAATTCAGGTTTCGGTCCTCAGTTTCTGTTTCAGATTTTGGGGTTGTGGGCAGTTTTCTGATTAAGGGTTGTACTTCTCTGCGTTGTTAAGGATTTTCAGTGGCTGTTTGATTGCATTTTTAGGTCTGCGTACTGCTGTGTCTGCGTTGGGTCGATCGCTGTTCAGATTCGAAGAGACTTCTCTGCTGTAATTGAGGTAGGTGGCTGATGGATTCGATTAGTGTGTTCGGCCTTGGGGAGTTTCGTTCCGGTTCTGAACTTTGATTGTGATCTGTCTAAGAATTGTGATTGTGAACTGTCTGTTTAATGCCGTTTTAACGCCTACAAACCCCCAAGGTTGTTTTATGCAAACTATGATGTTTTGACATTGTTTTGGTGCTTCTGCTTGTGTGAAAATCGCCTCTGTTCTCTGAGTTTTTCGGCGCGTCCGAACTTCCGTCCGACCTTGGAAGTTCGGGCATGCCCTTCTTGCTTTGAATTTTCTGAAGTTTTAACGTGTCCGAACTTCCGTCTGAGCTTTGAAGTTCGGACGGGGTGCGAGGACGAGTCCGACTTACAAGTCTCGAATGATGTCCGAACTTGTAAGTCCGGACAGAAGTTCGGACACACCTATCTCCTTCTTCTGATTTTGCTTCGACCTGTGTCCGAACTTGGTCGTTCGGACACATGTTCGGACTTTACACGTATTTGATTTCCGAAGAGCGTCCGAACATCCGTCCGAGCTTTGATGTTTGGACACCTCTGTCTCTGCTTCTGATTTAAGGTGCGACATGTGTCCGAACATTGATGTCTGGACACATGTTCGGACTTGGCTCTGTTTTGACCATAACTTGCTCGTTTGAGCTCCGTTTTGACTTCCGTTTGCGGGGTTGGTTTCCCCTTCTGATTTTCAAGCTACTTATGTGCTTTCTGGTGCCTTTGGTGTACATGTGCTTATCTGTTTTAAGCTTCTATTTTGGGACCTAGTTATCTCTGTGTCTGAACCTTTGGATGGCTGGTCTCGCTGTCTCGTAGCGCGCTATGTAGGATCCTTCTTCTCACGGGTGATGTTCCCCGTTCTGCTCACAGGTGTTCCACCTGTTCTGTTTACGAGTGAGGTTTCCTCGTTCTGTTCACGAGCTGGTTGCTCGTTCTGTCTGTATGCCGTGATCAACTAGTGTCCCGCTCTGTTTTCTGATTCTGTCTGCCTCTGACTCTGTTTAGTCCTTTGCTGTTTGGACTTCTGCTTCTGTTTTCTGACATGTTCATGGACTCCTTGCGACTCCTTCTGATTTGTTAACATTCTTAAAATGTTTTGAGCATGCTGGTTGATGAAGTTGATCATCTACTGGGCATAGTTGTTTGCTCATTCCCCTACT
This sequence comes from Limonium bicolor, assembly GCA_023374045.1. Lineage (NCBI taxonomy): Eukaryota > Viridiplantae > Streptophyta > Magnoliopsida > Caryophyllales > Plumbaginaceae > Limonium > Limonium bicolor. The sequence continues at coordinate 281,263,397 of CM041777.1, forward strand.
CTATCTAACATTGCAGATTGATCAACGAGGGTCACTTTTCTCAGCTCTGGAGTTTAGTTCGTTATGTTATTCTGAATTCTTTTGAGACATTTGCATTTGACTTTGAGCCTTTAGGCCTCTTCAGTTAGCTTCCGCTTTTGACATTCGTTTGGTGGGTTCTATAATAACTTCTGGGATGTTACGACATCATTTTGATTGTACTTTAATCAAGTATTCATTTTAGGCCTTGTTTGATTATCTGTTTAGGTTCGTTTATTAGAGTCTTGCGTTATTAGGTAATAATATGCGGCGTGTAATACCCCTAACTCCTAGGCCAGTGTTTGGGGGTGTTACATTTAGTGGTATCAGAGCTCTGGGTTCTAATCTGCTGGGATTTTAAGTTAGCCAGTCAGTCAGAAACGTCTGCTAGTGTCTGAGTTTAACTGCTTGTTGTTGGACTTTCAGAATGCCGCCAAGAAGAGCTACAAAAAATGTTGTTAATGCTGTTCAGCAGTTTATGACGCAGCTCATGTAGACCATGGCTGCAGGGGGTGGACCAGCTGGAGGAGGACCAGTTGGCGGGCCAGGCCCAGCTGGGGCTGATGTTGGAGGAAGGAATGTGAAGGCGCTTCAGGAGTTGATGAAGCTGAAGCTGCCATCGTTCGATGGGGCAGGAGGCCCCCAGGAGGCCAGTCATTGGCTGTCAGAGGTGGAGGACTTGCTGCAAGTCATGGGCTCCGAGGAGGAGCAGAAGGTCGACTTTGCCACCTTCCTTTTCAAGGCTGAGGCTAAGGATGGTGGAGGTCCGTGATGGGGAAGTTCCCACAACCTTGGACGTGGGACCAGTTCACTAGGGAGTTCAACAAACAGTTCTACCCCGACGTGTATAAGGATCAGCGCATACTGGAGTATAACCGACTACGCCAGGGTCAGGACATGAGCGTGGAGGAGTATGTCCATAAATTCATCAGTCTGTCTAAATTTACACCTGAGCCGGATGAGCATAGGAAGACCAGGAAGTTCGAGAGCGGCTTGAGGCCGGATATTCACTCTGTTGTGACGTCCCTGCGTCACAAGACCTTCAAGGACGTTGCTGATGTCGCCCTGTTGGTAGAGGCTGATTTGAGGGGCCGCCAGTCTGGAGGGAAGGACCAGAAGAGGAAGCAGAGGTCCGACGAGAGCGACATGAGGGATCAGTCTGCTTCCCAGAAGAAGCAGTCTACTGGAGACCGCTTTGGAGACCGTTCGCGAGATAGAGGTGGTTCGTCTTCATCAGCTCCTGCTCCGAAGTGCCGGGTCTGTGACAAGTTTCACAGAGGTCAGGACTGGTACAGGAAGTCCGGAGCCTGCTTCAAGTGTGGATCCATGGAGCATAGGATAGCTGACTGCCCTCAGGCCGAGAGGAGCAGAGGTAGCTTTGGAGGTAGAGCTGGAGGGTCTGTGTCTGAGTCCAGAGATCGAGACCGGGCTGAGCAGAAGAAGCCCCAGGGCCAAACCAGAGTGTACACGATGGCTGGAGAGAGAGACCGATTGACTGACGGGGTTGTCACAGGTATTCTCCAGCTGTCTTCTCGTTCTGTCTTCTGTTTGTTTGACTCTGGAGCCACCCACTCTTTTATTGCTGCTGAGTTGGTGGGTGAGCTCGGTTTGCCTATTGTGCCTCTAGGTGTTGAGTTATGTGTGCATAGTCCATTAGTTAGGGACTCTTCTATGCTTCTAAATTCTGTTTGTAAAGATAGTCCTGTGTTAGTCAGAGATAGGACTCTGTGTGCTAACCTCATCCCGATGGAGATGACAAATTTTGATGTGATTCTGGGCATGGATTGGCTTGCTGCGCACCATGCCCACATTGATTGTGCTGCTTCGAGAGTCACTTTTGAGGAGCTGGGTCAGCCCCGCCTAGTTGTAGCAGGGAATGGACTCCCGTGTTCGCGGCCAGTTATTTCAGCTATGCAGGCGTTTCGATTTCTGAGGAAGGGATGCCGAGGATATCTGTGTTACATCCCTAAGGTTCGCAAGGATGCGAAGTTGGAGGAGATTCCAGTGGTCAGAGACTTCCCAGATGTGTTCCAGGATGACGTACCTGGGCTTCCCCCTATCAGAGAGGTGGAGTTCTCGATCGAGCTCGCACCTGGGACTCAGCCCATTTCTAAGGCCCCATACCGCATGACGCCTACTGAGCTCAAGGAGTTGAAGGTTCAGTTGCAGGAGTTGTTGGATAAGGGCTTCATTCGCCCTAGTGTGTCGCCTTGGAGAGCGCCAGTGTTATTTGTCAAGAAGAAGGACGGTAGCATGCGTTTGTGCATTGACTACAGGGAGCTCAACAAGGTTACCATTAAGAATAGGTATCCTCTCCCACGCATAGATGACTTGTTCGACCAGTTAGCAGGAGCTAAGGTGTTTTCGAAGATCGATCTGAGGTCCGGCTACCATCAGTTGAGGATTAAGGCAGACGATGTGCCTAAGTCCGCCTTCAGGACTCGTTATGGACATTACGAGTTCCTAGTGATGCCATTCGGTCTGACGAATGCGCCTTCAGTGTTTATGGACATGATGAACCGGGTGTTTAAGCCATTTCTGGACCAGTTCGTCGTAGTATTTATTGATGACATCTTGGTGTATTCCAAGAGTGCTGAGGAGCACGAGGAGCATTTGAGGACCGTTCTCCAGACTCTGAGGGAGAAGGAGCTGTACGCGAAGCTGAAGAAGTGCGAGTTCTGGTTGGATCAGGTGGTGTTCTTGGGGCATGTTGTTTCCAAGGATGGTATCTCCGTGGATCCAGAGAAGATTAGAGCCATTACTGAGTAGGCCAGGCCTACTAATGTTGGAGAGATTCGTAGCTTCCTTGGACTAGCGGGCTACTATCGTAAGTTTGTGGAGGGCTTCTCCAAGTTGGTTATTCCTTTGACTCGTCTACTGCAGAAGGATGTGAAGTTCGAGTGGAGTGAGGCCTGTGAGTTGTGTTTTCAGGAGTTGAAGAAGCGGTTGATGTCTGCGCCGATTCTGACTCTTCCTGAGGGGACCGAGGGTCTTGAGGTATTCTGTGATGTGTCCCATAAGGGACTTGGGTGTGTTCGGATGCAGCAGGGGAAGGTAGTAGCGTATGGCTCTCGTCAGCTTAAGCCATATGAGAAGAACTATCCGACCCACGACCTGGAGTTAACTGCTGTGGTCTTTGCGTTGAAGATTTGGAGGCACTACCTGTATGGAGCAGCGTGCAAGGTGTATACAGACCATAAGAGCCTCAAGTATCTGTTCACTCAGAAGGAGTTGAACTTGAGGCAGAGGAGGTGGCTAGAGTTGCTACATGATTATGATTTGGAGATCCTCTACCATCCTAGTAGGGCTAATGTGGTTGCTGATGCACTTAGTAGGAGAAGTCCGTCTGGAGCCGTTTGTGCTCTGTCTGGTGTGCAGAGGTCTGCTCTCGAGTTGCAGCGTATGGGTGTCTGGGTCATCCGTCCAGAGAGGTCTGGGTTGTTAGCAGCGCTGCAGATTCGGCCTACCTTGATCAACCGGATCAAGGCCAGTCAGGAGCTCGATGTCAGTTTGTGTAAGATCAGAGATGGAATTACTGCTGGTCAGGAGTCTGAGTTCAGGGTTTCAGAGGATGGCTGCCTGAGGTTCAGAGACCGCGTTTGTGTGCCTGTAGACGATGCTTTGAGGCGAGAGATTATGCAGGAGGCTCATGGAGCTCCCTACTCGGTACACCCAGGAGGTGTGAAGATGTACCGGGACCTACGTGAGACATTCTGGTGGAGCAATATGAAGAGGGACATTTCTGATTTTGTATCCATATGTCGAACCTGTCAGCAGGTCAAAGCCGAGCATCAGAGACCAGCTGGTTTGCTTCAGCCTCTACCCGTTCCGGAGTGGAAGTGGGAGAGCGTCGGTATGGATTTTGTCATGGGTCTGCCTAAGACTCCGAGAGGTTTCGACGCCGTTTGGGTTATTATGGACCGACTCACGAAGAGCACTCACTTCTTGCCTGTCAGGAAGACCTTCAGTTTGCACCGTCTAGCGCAGTTGTACTTGGATGAGATAGTGCGTCTGCATCGGGTGCCTGCTTCTATTGTGTCTGACAGAGACCCGCGTTTTGTATCCAGATTCTGGTAGAGTTTGCATCAGGCTTTGGGGACGAAGTTGTCGTTCAGCTCAGCATATCATCCTCAGTCAGATGGGCAGACAGAGAGGACGAATCAGGTCCTTGAGGACATGCTCAGAGCATGTGTGCTTGACTTTAGAGGCAGTTGGGATCAGCACGTGGCGCTGATAGAGTTCGCGTATAATTACAGCTTTCAGACTAGCATCGGGATGGCCCCGTTCGAGGCCTTGTATGGCAGGAGATGCAGATCACCCATCTGTTGGGATGATCTCAAGGAGAGGGCCGTAGTCGGACCAGACTTGGTCGAGGATGCTGTGGGTAAGATTCAGTCCATCTGGGAGCGCTTGCTTATGGCTCAGAGTCGTCAGAAGAGCTACGCCGATCCGAGGAGACGACCTCTAGAGTTTGAGGTGGGCGACCATGTGTATCTGAAGGTTTCTCCAGTTCGGGGAGTCGGTTTGGGAAGAGAGGCAAGCTTAGCCCTCGCTTTGTGGGTCCTTTTGAGATCCTGGAGAGGATCGGACCGGTTGCCTACCATCTAGCTTTGCCACCGTTGTTGGCTGGTGTCCACAGTGTGTTCCACGTGTTGATGCTGAGGAAGTATATTCCGGACCCGTCGCATGTGATTGACTTCAGTCCGCTTCAGTTGAGGGAGGACTTCACGTTCGAGGCAGTTCCTTTGAGGATTTTAGCCCGGGATGTTCGCAAGCTCAGGAGTAAGACCATGCCCTTGGTGAAGGTGTAGTGGTCGGGTCAGTCAGAGGAAGAGGCGACCTGGGAGATCGAAAGCGAAGTTCGTTCTAAGTTTCCCGCCCTCTTCGAGCAGTAGGTACGTTTTAATTTTGAGGACGAAATTCTTTTAAGGGGGAAGTGATGTTATAACCCAAGGTTTTAACACAACTTATTACGTCACAATATTATTTTAAGTCGGTTCATTTTAAATTCAGGACATGGGTGTCCTCTGGATTAAAGCTGAGGGGCGAGGTGGACCTTTCCTTTTAATGAATTTTGGTAAGCATTAATTAACTCTTTTGTTAATTAATCCTCACGCTCCACACCACGATCAGATCGTTCTTTCATCTGACAGTTTCTTAGTTCTCTCTCTTTTCTCTCAGCGCCGCTTCTCTTCTCGTTCAGTCAAGGCATCATTGTTGTCGATTCTGCTATTCAAGTTCTTCTGTGGATTACTCCGCCGTTGCGAATTGCTGGTCCCTTCGAGGTAGGGTTGTCAGATTATTCTGTTGTTAATTCTTTGGTTCCGGTATCCTTCTCGTGCTGATTTCCCTCTGCAAACTGATTGTGGTTCAGCTTTGGTTCTTGTTCTATTAATTCTCTTCTGCTGTTGGCGTCGTCCGTGAATCCGCTGCCTTGTTGTCAGAACTCAGGTGAGGATTGCTTTTCAGTTTCGGATTGCAGTTTCAGTTCAGGGTTAGGTTTGCATTTCTAATTCGGGGTTGCAATTGTGTTCTGATTCAGAGGTTTGGAACTGTTTTGAATTGCGTTGCCGGTCTGCGTTCGGATTACTACTGTTTCAGTCTCGCTGTCGAATTCAGGTGAGCGTTGTTCGGTCCTCAGTTTCTGTTTCAGATTTTGGGGTTGTGGGCAGTTTTCTGATTAAGGGTTGTACTTCTCTGCGTTGTTAAGGATTTTCAGTGGCTGTTTGATTGCATTTTTGGGTCTGCGTACTGCTGTGTCTGCGTTGGGTAGATCACTGTTCAGATTCGAAGAGACTTCTCTGCTGTAATTGAGGTAGGTGGCTGATGGATTCAATTAGTGTGTTCGGCCTTGGGGAGTTTCGTTCCGGTTCTGAACTTTGATTGTGATCTGTCTAAGAATTGTGATTGTGAACTGTCTGTTTAATGCCGTTTTAACGCCTACAAACCCCCAAGGTTGTTTTCTGCAAACTATGATGTTTTGACATTGTTTTGGTGCTTCTGTTTGTGTGAAAATCGCCTCTGTTCTATGAGTTTTTTGGCGCGTCCGAACTTCCGTCCGACCTTGGAAGTTCGGACATGCCCTTCTGCGCTTTGAATTTTCTGAAGTTTTAATGTGTCCGAACTTCCGTCCGAGCTTTGAAGTTCGGACGGGGTGCGAGGACGAGTCCGACTTACAAGTCTCGAATGATGTCCGAACTTGTAAGTCCGGACAGAAGTTCGGACACACCTATCTCCTTCTTCTGATTTTGCTTCGACCTGTGTCCGAACTTGGTCGTTCGGACACATGTTCGGACTTTACGCGTATTTGATTTCCGAAGAGCGTCCGAACATCCATCCGAGCTTTGATGTTCGGACACCTCTGTCTCTGCTTCTGATTTAAGGTTCGACCTGTGTCCGAACATTGATGTCCGGACACATGTTCGGACTTGGCTCTGTTTTGACCATAACTTGCTCGTTTGAGCTCCGTTTTGACTTCCGTTTGCGGGGTTGGTTTCCCCTTCTGATTTTCAAGCTACTTATGTGCTTTCTGGTGCCTTTGGCGCACATGTGCTTATCTGTTTTAAGCTTCTGTTTTGGGACCTAGTTATCTCTGTGTCTGAACCTTTGGATGGCTGGTCTCGCTGTCTCGTAGCGCGCTATGTAGGATCCTTCTGCTCACGGGTGATGTTCCCCGTTCTGCTCACAGGTGTTCCACCTGTTCTGTTTACGAGTGAGGTTTCCTCGTTCTGTTCACGAGCTAGTTGCTCGTTCTGTCTGTATGCCGTGATCAACTAGTGTCCCGCTCTGTTTTCTGATTCTGTCTGCCTCTGACTCTGTTTAGTTCTTTGCTTTTGGACTTTGCTTCTGTTTTCTAACATGTTCATGGACTCCTTGCGACTCCTTCTGATTTGTTAACATTCTTAAAATGTTTTGAGCATGCTGGTTGATGAAGTTGATCATCTACTGGGCATAGTTGTTTGCTCATTCCCCTACTCTATCTAACATTGCAGATTGATCAGCGAGGGTCACTTTGCTCAGCTCTGGAGTTTAGTTCGTATGTTATTCTGAATTCTTTTGAGACATTTGTATTTGACTTTGAGCCTTTAGGCCTCTTCAGTTAGCTTCCGCTTTTGACATTCGTTTGATGGGTTCTGTAATAACTTCTGGGATGTTATGACATCGTTTTGATTGTACTTTAATCAAGTATTTGTTTTGGGCCTTGTTTGATTATCTGTTTAAGTTCGTTTATTAGAGCCTTGCGTTATTATGTAAGTAATAGCGGCGTGTGTAATACCCCTAACTCCTAGGCCAGTGTTTGGGGGTGTTACATTTATGATACTCATACTTCCTGGAAGCATGGTTGTAGCAACATTCAATATGTGGTTGCTTTTGTAATCTTTCAACAAGGCACAACTAATTATACTGTTAGGTGAATTATGTGCAGGTCAATATCACAATAAATGGGCAAGTGGACCCAATCGGAATAGTAGTAAAGAGTGGTTCCACTAGAAAATTGATCTATCTATCTCTAGCTTCGGTATTCGAAACGGAGCAATCAATTAAAAAGGGGGGCTTAGCCGGTGGCAAGCTTAATGGATTGATTCAAATGAAACTGCAAACTAAATAATGGAAACAAAATTGGTTTGTTAAGGATTGGATGGAAGCACTTAGGATGGTTATTATCACCTAAATTCACCCAAATTTCACTTATAAACCCATCTCACTCAAATTGCCTATTTGACTATTGTAATAACCTTCCAAGTCATGGAGGAGTCAACTCTTACCTAGATACCCCACTCCCAATCAAGGAGAGGTCAAATACTAGATAGCATAATTTCAAGTCCACATTAATAGCCCCAAATTTCACCAACTAATCAAGCAAGCACAATCTAGGGTTTCTCTCGCCTCCCGGGGTGGGCTGCTTAGTTTTATCTTACATGTACGAATTATTATACAGGTGACCACGAAGAGAATGAGTGATTGGGATGGGATTAGGTTTTGTGGAGAGTTAATGTATTTTATTACCGTTATGTTTATGTTAAGTTTTCTCGAGGTTCAGACCGTGGATTTTGTAATCTTTTAAGTTATAATTGGTGAGGTTTGGTGTCGGGTGTTTGGAACCCGATGGTCTGTTACGCCTTTAGTATTTTATTTCCGCTATAAATATGTTAAATAGGGGCGTTACAGAAAATGGTATCAGAGCGTAGTTACACTCTGAACCCGAGAAAACAAGCCGAGTGAAACACTTAGAATATAGGTACACTTAAAACTGGGGAATTGGGGTAGAATTGGGAAGTGAGAATTCCAGAAAGGCACGTGACCCTTACCCCATACTTACTTTACTACTTACACTTTACTTCACGTACCTACGAACCGTCCCTAGGACGTTATAAATATTACATACTTTACTACATAGATATCTAGACTTAACAATACACCTTTTGAGTAACAAAACCGTCAATACCAGCTAAATGTCTCGAAGAGGAGGAAGAGGAGCTGGTCCCTCAGGAGGCTATGGACCCGACGCTATCACCCCAGAGGTCATAGCGCAGATTGTGACGGCTGCATTAGCTCAGCAGCAGGCTCAGATCCCACAACCACCACCGCCACCACCTAACAGTCCCCGGGAGTTCAACTGGCTGAAGGCGGTCAATGATCTACGTCCTCCAATCTATGAAGGCCAACCTGAACCGAAGACCTTAGAGAAATACATCGACGAGATGCAGAAGGCCTTCACCTCTCTGCACGTTCCAGCGAATCGCCAAGTGGACATAGCGGCCTACTTCCTCCAGGGACCCGCGCATTGATGGTGGCAGACTGCCAGAGCTGAGCTGACTGCCCAGGCGAATTTTGACTTCCAAGCATTCCTGGTGGCCCTGAGAGCCAAGTTCTATCCATCCTACCTACAGAAGAGGATGAGGAGTGAGTTTGAGCAGCTGAAGCAAGGGACTTCCTTTGTTGCTGAGTATTATAACAAATTTGTGGAGCTGCTTGCTGTTATTGGAGAGGGAGCTTACGCTCCGAGGTATCTGGTGGACAAATTCCATACCGGCTTGAACTTCAGGATCATGACTATGATCGGTTCCACCAGAGGGATGACATTACAGGTATGGAACATGATTTAAAATTTCTGGTACGCAAAGATTTCCCCACTAACATATATTGTCACGACAGGAGCTAGCGGATGACGCGAATGACTGCGAGACCACCATTGCCTACCAGGACTCTGTGCTAGGCAAGAGGAAGGGGGATGGTGGAAGAGGGAATGGAGGAAACTTTTCCCAGAACTACGAGAGGAAGGGAAAATTCTTCAAGGGGAGGAATGAGAAGGCCATGGTCCCCTCACATACTGATGCTGAGCCACTTCGCTCCCAGCCACCTAGGGGTGAGATAAACTAGAACCTATATTGTAGTTACATTGAGCTATTACGTTACTAACATTGAACTAAAACATGAAATGGACCGGTAAGAAGATACTTCTGCAAGTGGTGCAAGAAGGACCACCCGGGCAAAGACTGTAAAGGAAATCTGGTGGAATGCAACTACTGTGGTAAGAAGGGGCATATGGGATTCGAATGTCACAAGAACCCGGATTCTTGGAACTACAAGCCAGCCACCGGGACTACTGCTAGAGCCCCAGCTGCTAATACTACTGGAGGAGGTCGAGGTGGCACAGGAGGTGCCAGACCATCTACCAGCCGCCCTACCCAGAACCATCCACAGAGGCCGGGAAAGAACTACCCTCAAAGGCCGGGCAAGGCACTGATTCTTAACCTGGTGGACCGTGTCGAGGCAGCAAGTGATGACCCGAGTTCACCTGGTGAGGGCTACTTCCCTAGCGAAGAAGCTTAGATTTTTACTTTCTTTACATTCCACTAGCTAATTTTCTTTTTCAATGTAAAAGGGATGAACTATAAACCCTTCCTTTTTGTTTCGAACCTTTCATTACCAGTTGTAAACCTTGACTTATTTATTTAATGGCAATTGTTGTTTCCATTCAGCTTTAGATATTTGCTTTCCTATTTTGCCATTTTCCACACCCAACATCCCCTTTGAAGCCAAACCACACCCACCAGAGAAGTGTGAGGTATTGAGACCCGGGATGATCTTACTACGAGAGTACCAGACCCCAGCAGTCCAGTATGCATTGATCCTCATGATCAGGGAGTTAGGTGTGAAGGAAGGAAATTTTTACACCCCTACCTTCAAGAATGGTTCAACCATGAAGGTGAAGATCATGTGCCTAGGTAAGAAGTGGAACCACACCACCAAGAGCTATGAAGAGGTGGAGGTGCCACCAATCCTGGAGGAACTGCAGACCATTATTAGAGCTGCAGTTAAGGCAGCACAAGAATTGGAGGATGAGCCCGTCCCAGACCTAACCTCAGACGTGTGCATCATCAACTTCTATGGAAAAGAGGGTAAGCTAGGGATGCACCAAGACAAGGACGAATCGCCAGAGTCCATCACCAGAGGAGTTTCGGTGGTGTCCATATCACTTAGAGACGACGCGAAGTTCCTATTTGGTAACCAGAGGAGGATGGACCTTGCTACCAAGATCCTCCTGAAGTCGGGTGATGTACTGATTTTTGGTGGGGCAGCTAGACTTATCTACCATGGGGTGAAGAGAATCAAGCCCAACATAGCCCCCACACTCGTCATTAACAAGACCCACATGAAACCGGGCCGTCTAAACCTAACCTTTAGACAGACCTAGCCTTGTACTTTACAATTTCAGCATTGTAAATTTTAAGTTGCTCATGAAGCTTTCCATAAGAATGGAAATTCTAAGAATTTTATTGCTTCATTGTAGGGGTTGGAAACTCAGGGATCAGGTTGAATGTGTTGAACCAGGCTCAAGCAAAGAGTAATGGAATGGTCATCACAGGTATAAACAGTTCATCCTGATTAGCCACCTTGGGAAAATTTCCTAGTAATCTAAAAATATACTCTATAATTTCAGGCACGTTCCTAATTAATGGAGTGGAGGCCACCGTCCTATTCGATTCTGGAGCCTCCCATTCCTTCATATCCCAAGTGTTTCATGCTAAGATCAATGCTCCCACAGAGGATATCCATGACTGCTCAGTTTTGCTGCCATCCAGAGAGCTGATCAAGTGCAGTAAGCAGTGCAAGAATCTGAGTATACACATCAAGGGAGCAGACTTCCTTCTTGATGCCATTGTCTTCCCTGGCATGGGATTCGACCTAATTGTGGGCATGGACACGCTATAGCGGTACCGAGGCAGACTACACTGTGCAGAGCATCGTCTCCTCTTGAAGTCAGCTACAGGGATCACAGTGTCATACCGAATGCAGCCTAAGCAGCCGACTGTGAAGGTTGTGTCGGCGTTATCCCTGATGAAGGAGGTGTCCAAGGGCGCGACCGCCTACTACTGCTATGCCCAGGATCTGAGGACGGATCCGAAGTTCCAGAGCGATGTTCCCATTGTGTCGGAGTACCCCGACGTTTTTTGATAAGTGTAAAATATATCTATTCCTAGGACTTTAATTCTTCCTATTTTTATAACAATGTATGTCATATTTTACACTTATCATATGCTTTTCTTAGATTTATGTTTTAATGTCAACTCATATATTTTATTTTGTTTATATAGGAAAATATCTCACATATTATATATACTACGTATATATATATATATATATTATACATGCACGCACACAGGAGATGTTATTACAAAAATTCAGAGGCGCAACATTGGCTGGGCCGACTTGGACATATATAGAGGCGCATGACATTGGATTAATATTGGGCTGATTTAGAGCCTGTTGGCGTGTAACATGACCGACATGGAGCAGAAGAAATAACTATGCCATACCTGTATTTGCTTTAGAATAAGATATCATAAGAGCCATGCTAATAGCTAGAGGAAATTGTCGTTATTCGGGGTGGGATCGCACTAGTCATCACCATCTCCATCTGTATGCACATACCATTTACGCTACATATACAGACGACACCACCGAGATTCAAGCAGGCTTCGACCACCACGCCTCACCCGACAACACACCAACGCCTCACCCGCCTTCATCTCCATCGACCGCTTCACCTCATTCCACTCGCATCGCCTCGCCTCACCCATCTTCGCCATTCACACTCAGCACCTCTGTCATCATCGGTCACGCACCTCGTCTTCGTCGTCCTCATCTCCGATCAAGACTACACCTTACGCCCGCAACACCATCTCCATCTCCACTATCGATTCATCACCACATTCACGCCGGCCATTCAAACCCACGTTTCAATTTCATTTATTATGCGCTATACTAAGAGAATTTGGCAAATCAATATTCGAACTTACATAAACCCTAAACCGAGTTACCCAGAATCAAAATTCCAGTGCGCTGCACGATAGCTAGCGAAATTGGTATCAATAGAACCGCAATCAAATTTCGAATTCAATGAGACAAAAATCAGTCGATTTGGTTCTGTGAGTTGAGAGGAATCATCGATTTAGTACTCGGGTTGTCGGCTGAGTTCGCTGATGAACTCGAGTTTCAATGGCCGTCCGATCGTAGTTAAGAGAAACGGACGGCTGAGATTAAAACGTAGAAGTTTTAAAATGTTTTAAGTTTTATAAATTCCAGAATAAAACCCTAACTTGTTAGATTTATTTAATGACCTTCCCGAATGTATTTTGACACAAAATTTTAACCATGGATTCCTTATAAAATCTAGTTTATTTTGATGTAAATTAATATGGGTTTTGAGTTTTTAAACGTAAGTTATGATTTTTGCAAGTTATGGGTATTATGGAATTATTTGGATAATTTAAAAAGATATTTTTATGAAATAAATTTTTTATAATATGTCTAAAATGTTATAGTTACTATATATTTAATTTGGGGAATTTTGGACATGAGGAAATGGGTTTAAAAATTGTATTTATAAGGTTTTTCATAAGTTATCTTATAATATAAGGTTTTTAATGTAACATAAATTAAAGTATAGTATATTAATAAACTTTTTAGGTTGGTAAAAATATGAGAAGACTAAATTAGCATCTAGTAACAGTATGTTTATAAATATTTTGGGTATTAACTTTTAAGTGAAGTAAAAATTGTTTACATATATATATATATACTTATATGAGAGAAATAAAGTAGAAACTTATGTTAAATCAAGGAACTAAACTAATCTACATTTTATTTATTATATAATATGGAAGTTAACATTCTTAATTAAAACTAAGGAAAATACTTTATTTTATAAACCATATATCGGTTGTGGATATGTCTAAAAGTTATTACATATAATTAAATACAATAAAATTTCTTAAAAATGTTCTGGATGAATCTTAATATGTATATATAGGTATATATATATATAATATAAATACATTAAAAATAGATGAAGGAAATAACATTCCTTGTGGGAAATATAATAAGAAGAATATATGTACTAAACTTTAGGACCATTATCAGTGTTGTAAAAAGAATTAGTCAACGATAACCTAAAAGTTTAATTAAACTAACTCTATGGTTAAGAGTAAGTAATTGAAGTAAAATTAAATGTACTCTTGAGACAAACAAACTCACTGGCGTAGTTCGAAACCTCGCGGGAATCTTTTTAGGGAATTTATTTAAACAACGTAAACGTGACACAGACTTGGGCTAACCTACTGGGCCCAAGTCTATGAACTCCAAAGCCCACTTAAACGATTCAAAGAGAGTTTGGGCCACTCTCAGGGTTAAACCCTAAAGCATTCCAAATTAAAAGAGATGGGCCTAATGGAAGATTTAATTAACGAGATCTAGCCCAGATCCTTAAGAGAGAGTAATTGTAACCAGAAACTATAAACCAGTAAGAATGAAATTTGTTTATCGTTGTAGTTCCTTAACTAATCAATACCTGGAACACCTTAAATATAGGTTATTATTGGGGGATCACTCATTCGAGTTAGTTACTGCTTCTTCACATACCAGGTACGATTTCTCGTACTCCGATACTTTTACTAACCGACTTATGAGACGTTTTCAAAAAACGCTAACTGAGTTTAAAGAAATTTCAAAAGGAAACTTTTGGTGTGGCTAACTCAGCTTTATGTGACTAATTGAGCCTTGAATGTGAAACTTACATGGTTATTGGTTCCTTCTATTTGGTTGTTTCATTAGACATTAACTGCCTAGGGTTTACGCTTCTGCACTCTGTAGGACTGAGTGTTTTTGTATTGCTCTGGTGTAGTTAGTGATCTAGTGGGAATATGGAAAAGGACAATCCTGGTAATTCTTCCTTTGACTCTGGATATTGTTTCATCCATGAGCTGAGTCTTTTGTTGTGACGTGCGCGCGTCTTCACCGGTAACAGCAGGGGGCTGTATCCCTCATCCACAAGGACATTTATATCTGACAGCAGGGGGCTGTATATCCCTCGTCCACAAGGACATTTATATCTGACAGCAGGGGGCTGTATATCCCTCGTCCATATGGACATTTGTATCTGGCGGTGGGGGCCATCTCTCCCAATTGGTTTTATTCCACTCTTGAGTTGTTGGTTCCTGGTTTTCTCTCATTCATTCCTAGTCCTTGTGACTACCCGAGTCTTTCTACTCCTAACTGGAATTGGATCTAACATAAGCAATGGTTGTTCACTAACTCATGGTGTGTTTTTAATTGACTAACTTTACCTTTCTGCTATTTATCTCTATTCCTTATCTTGTCAACTTTGACTTGGTGATTTTTAAGTGCCTTGTTCCTCTGTTTTGTTTTAAGTTGTTTGACTTCAAGTTGTTGCTTATTTAAGAGATGTGTTTAATGGTTTGTTTTGGAGAATCGTACCAGTTCCATTCCAGGGAATTGACTCACCCCTCCCGGGGTGGGCTGCTTGGTTTTATCTTACATGTACGAATTATTATACAGGTGGCCACGAAGAGAATGAGTGATTGGGATGGGATTAGGTTTTGTGGAGAGTTAATGTATTTTATTACCGTTATGTTTATGTTAAGTTTTCTCGAGGTTCAGACCGTGGATTTTGTAATCTTTTAAGTTATAATTGGTGAGGTTTGGTGTCGGGTGTTTGGAACGCGATGGTCTGTTACGCCTTTAGTATTTTATTTCCGCTATAAATATGTTAAATAGGGGCGTTACAGAAAATGGTATCAGAGCGTAGTTACACTCTGAACCCGAGAAAACAAGCCGAGTGAAACACTTAGAATATAGGTACACTTAAAACTGGGGAATTGGGGTAGAATTGGGAAGTGAGAATTCCAGAAAGGCACGTGACCCTTACCTCATACT
This sequence comes from Limonium bicolor, assembly GCA_023374045.1. Lineage (NCBI taxonomy): Eukaryota > Viridiplantae > Streptophyta > Magnoliopsida > Caryophyllales > Plumbaginaceae > Limonium > Limonium bicolor. The sequence continues at coordinate 281,278,655 of CM041777.1, forward strand.
TACTTTACTACTTACACTTTACTTCACGTACCTACGAACCGTCCCTAGGACGTTATAAATATTACATACTTTACTACATAGATATCTAGACTTAACAATACACCTTTTGAGTAACAAAACCGTCAATACCAGCTAAATGTCTCGAAGAGGAGGAAGAGGAGCTGGTCCCTCAGGATGCTATGGACCCGACGCTATCACCCCAGAGGTCATAGCGCAGATTGTGACAGTTGCATTAGCCCAGCAGCAGGCTCAGATCCCACAACCACCACCGCCACCACCTAACAGTCCCCGGGAGTTCAACTGGCTGAAGGCGGTCAATGATCTACGTCCTCCAATCTATGAAGGCCAACCTGAACCGAAGACCTTAGAGAAATACATCGACGAGATGCAGAAGGCCTTCACCTCTCTGCACGTTCCAGCGAATCGCCAAGTGGACATAGCGGCCTACTTCCTCCAGGGACCCGCGCATTGATGGTGGCAGACTGCCAGAGCTGAGCAGACTGCCCAGGCGAATTTTGACTTCCAAGCATTCCTGGTGGCCCTGAGAGCCAAGTTCTATCCATCCTACCTACAGAAGAGGATGAGGAGTGAGTTTGAGCAGCTGAAGCAAGGGACTTCCTTTGTTGCTGAGTATTATAACAAATTTGTGGAGCTGCTTGCTGTTATTGGAGAGGGAGCTTACGCTCCGAGGTATCTGGTGGACAAATTCCATACCGGCTTGAACTTCAGGATCATGACTATGATCGGTTCCACCAGAGGGATGACATTACAGGTATGGAACATGATTTAAAATTTCTGGTACGCAAAGATTTCCCCACTAACATATATTGTCACGACAGGAGCTAGCGGATGACGCGAATGACTGCGAGACCACCATTGCCTACCAGGACTCTGTGCTAGGCAAGAGGAAGGGGGATGGTGGAAGAGGGAATGGAGGAAACTTTTCCCAGAACTACGAGAGGAAGGGAAAATTCTTCAAGGGGAGGAATGAGAAGGCCATGGTCCCCTCACATACTGATGCTGAGCCACTTCGCTCCCAGCCACCTAGGGGTGAGATAAACTAGAACCTATATTGTAGTTACATTGAGCTATTACGTTACTAACATTGAACTAAAACATGAAATGGACCGGTAAGAAGATACTTCTGCAAGTGGTGCAAGAAGGACCACCCGGGCAAAGATTGTAAAGGAAATCTGGTGGAATGCAACTACTGTGGTAAGAAGGGGCATAGGGGATTCGAATGTCACAAGAACCCGGATTCTTGGAACTACAAGCCAGCCACCGGGACTACTGCTAGAGCCCCAGCTGCTAATACTACTGGAGGAGGTCGAGGTGGCACAGGAGGTGCCGGACCATCTACCAGCCGCCCTACCCAGAACCATCCACAGAGGCCGGGAAAGAACTACCCTCAAAGGCCGGGCAAGGCACTGATTCTTAACCTGGTGGACCGTGTCGAGGCAGCAAGTGATGACCCGAGTTCACCTGGTGAGGGCTACTTCCCTAGCGAAGAAGCTTAGATTTTTACTTTCTTTACATTCCACTAGCTAATTTTCTTTTTCAATGTAAAAGGGATGAACTATAAACCCTTCCTTTTTGTTTCGAACCTTTCATTACCAGTTGTAAACCTTGACTTATTTATTTAATGGCAATTGTTGTTTCCATTCAGCTTTAGATATTTGCTTTCCTATTTTGCCATTTTCCACACCCAACATCCCCTTTGAAGCCAAACCACACCCACCAGAGAAGTGTGAGGTATTGAGACCCGGGATGATCTTACTACAAGAGTACCAGACCCCAACAGTCCAGTATGCATTGATCCTCATGATTAGGGAGTTAGGTGTGAAGGAAGGAAATTTTTACACCCCTACCTTCAAGAATGGTTCAACCATGAAGGTGAAGATCATGTGCCTAGGTAAGAAGTGGAACCACACCACCAAGAGCTATGAAGAGGTGGAGGTGCCACCAATCCTGGGGGAACTGCAGACCATTATTAGAGCTGCAGTTAAGGCAGCACAAGAATTGGAGGATGAGCCCGTCCAGACCTAACCTCAGACGTGTGCATCATCAACTTCTATGGAAAAGAGGGTAAGCTAGGGATGCACCAAGACAAGGACGAATCGCCAGAGTCCATCACCAGAGGAGTTTCGGTGGTGTCCATATCACTTAGAGACGACGCGAAGTTCCTATTTGGTAACCAGAGGAGGATGGACCTTGCTACCAAGATCCTCCTGAAGTCGGGTGATGTACTGATTTTTGGTGGGGCAGCTAGACTTATCTACCATGGGGTGAAGAGAATCAAGCCCAACATAGCCCCCACACTCGTCATTAACCAGACCCACATGAAACCGGGCCGTCTAAACCTAACCTTTAGACAGACCTAGCCTTGTACTTTACAATTTCAGCATTGTAAATTTTAAGTTGCTCATGAAGCTTTCCATAAGAATGGAAATTCTAAGAATTTTATTGCTTCATTGTAGGGGTTGGAAACTCAGGGATCAGGTTGAATGTGTTGAACCAGGCTCAAGCAAAGAGTAATGGAATGGTCATCACAGGTATAAACAGTTCATCCTGATTAGCCACCTTGGGAAAATTTCCTAGTAATCTTAAAATATACTCTATAATTTCAGGCACGTTCCTAATTAATGGAGTGGAGGCCACCGTCCTATTCGATTCTGGAGCCTCCCATTCCTTCATATCCCAAGTGTTTCATGCTAAGATCAATGCTCCCACAGAGGATATCCATGACTGCTCAGTTTTGCTGCCATCCAGAGAGCTGATCAAGTGCAGTAAGCAGTGCAAGAATCTGAGTATACACATCAAGGGAGCAGACTTCCTTCTTGATGCCATTGTCTTCCCTGGCATGGGATTCGACCTAATTGTGGGCATGGACACGCTATAGCGGTACCGAGGCAGACTACACTGTGCAGAGCATCGTCTCCTCTTGAAGTCAGCTACAGGGATCACAGTGTCATACCGAATGCAGCCTAAGCAGCCGACTGTGAAGGTTGTGTCGGCGTTATCCCTGATGAAGGAGGTGTCCAAGGGCGCGACCGCCTACTACTGCTATGCCCAGGATCTGAGGACGGATCCGAAGTTCCAGAGCGATGTTCCCATTGTGTTGGAGTACCCCGACGTTTTTTGATAAGTGTAAAATATATCTATTCCTAGGACTTTAATTCTTCCTATTTTTATAACAATGTATGTCATATTTTACACTTATCATATGCTTTTCTTAGATTTATGTTTTAATGTCAACTCATATATTTTATTTTGTTTATATAGGAAAATATCTCACATATTATATATATACTACATATATATAATATGTATATATATATTATACATGCACGCACACAGGAGATGTTATTACAAAAATTCAGAGGCGCAGACATTGGCTGGGCCGACTTGGACATATATAGAGGCGCATGACATTGGATTAATATTGGGCTGATTTAGAGCCCTGTTGGCGTGTAACATGACCGACATGGAGCAGAAGAAATAACTATGCCATACCTGTATTTGCTTTAGAATAAGATATCATAAGAGCCATGCTAATAGCTAGAGGAAATTGTCGTTATTCGGGGCTGGGATCGCACTAGTCATCACCATCTCCATCTGTATGCACATACCATTTACGCTACATATACAGACGACACCACCGAGATTCAAGCAGGCTTCGACCACCACGCCTCACCCGACAACACACCAACGCCTCACCCGCCTTCATCTCCATCGACCGCTTCACCTCATTCCACTCGCATCGCCTCGCCTCACCCATCTTCGCCATTCACACTCAGCACCTCCGTCATCATCGGTCACGCACCTCGTCTTCGTCGTCCTCATCTCCGATCAAGACTACACCTTACGCCCGCAACACCATCTCCATCTCCACTATCGATTCATCACCACATTCACGCCGGCCATTCACACCACCCATCGCCACAACAGACACACTACACCCGCATCTTCACCGTCGCCACATCGACCCATCATTCGTTCGCTTTTCGCCACCACACGGCCATTCACCCGCCATCACCGTCCTAGATCCATCAACACCCTCACCTCGGATCACCTACACCAGCTCCTCGTCTCGCTTCAAACCACCGTCATCAACCATCGTCTCTGCATCCTCCATTCACCATCATTATTCACTCCATCTTCATCGCTTCAACTCACGCAAATCGCCATCACCATCAACTATCATCATCCACGCCATCTTCATCTCGCAAAAGCATCAGACGACCGTCTTCATCACCATACTCACGCCACAGATCACTCGATCTCCATCAACCATCATCTTCGACACAACTCACCATCGGCATCACCATCGCTGCGCCTCACTTCGACATTTACCGCCGCATCCTCATCGTCATCCATCACCACCACCGTCTCGTCACTTCACCTCCTCCATCCTGTGAGCTACGCGTGAGAGGAGTAGGTCGGTGAGTTTCAGCACATTGACGAAGAAGAACAGCGCAGTCGAGAAGAAGAACAGAGAACCGAGGAAGAACGAAACTCATATCCGAGGAAAACAACACGGACGTGATTCGGACTCAAACACTCACGTCCGAGGAACGAAATCCGGATGCGGGTCGGACAGGGGCAGGACAGGAACCGGAAGTGAACCAAATCGGATTGAACCGGTTCAGAACAAATGATAAGAGGTTTTAACTAAACTCACTTTATTATATGTTTCACATGTTATTTACTTTTGTTACACTCTTAGCTATTCCTTAACCTTTGATATTTGTTTTAATGTTTATTTGTGTTTTTGAAATAATAATGAGTAGTTTTATATATTCTGGGTGATGGTTTATTTCAGTTTGTTTTAATTATGTGATTTATATTTTTACTAGTTTTAATTAATTGCGGATTGTTACGATTAATGTTATTCTTGCGCTTTTTAATAAATGTCATGAGTTTATTAAATTGCTTTACTAAATCTATTTTGATCCGACCAAGTGATAAATAGATCGGTTAAATTAATCTGTATATCTGTGGAATTATTGATTGGATTAATCAATTATTCCTGTAGACGCAAATTATTATTCCTCGTACTTAATCCGTTTACATGTGTTTCTGCTTGAGCCTAGACTAGGTCCTGCATTCCTGGTAAATGAGTTCTTCTGAGACTATGATTTAGCTCTTAAGAAAATTATAGGAATTTCGCCAATTTGTCTTTAATTAACCCGTAGACATAATTAATCAAACTGTTTTAACCTGAACCCAGAGTCCCGCTCATCCATATCATCTATCACTTTATTTTATCTGTTATTTATTTTCCTGATTGTTATTTTAATTATTTCATTCTTGTTATTTAAATCCCAAAACAAAAACAACCCCTTTTGAATTACCCATTGTCTTAGGCTAGACTTACTTTATCAAGTCCCGTGGATTGACACCTGGTCGCTTCTAAAATGCTATACTACTACGACCGGGATTTTTGCAACCCGACGATCTATTGAACTGTTGATTTCTAGGATTAATTCTTGGCATTTAATACATCAAAAATAAACCGTTTGCAAAATGGCGCCGTTGCCGGGACTTGACTTTGTCTAGTCCCTAGCCTTGGTTAATTCATTTATTATATTGTGTTTCTTTTATTGTTGTTTTTATTATTCTGTTTGCTATTTTGAATTTTGTTCCTAATATTCTGTTTGTTATTTTCTTTTGCTGTTTATTTTTATTTTTTATTAATTCTGTCATTTAAATTTCGTATTATTTCCAGTTATTGTGATTTTTAATTTCCAGCTATTTATTTTATTGTCATTTAATTTCTATCATTTAATTTCTGTCATTTTATTTTTGTTATTTAATTTCCGTTTCTTTATTTAATTGTTATTTAAATTCCAGTTATTTAATTTCTGTCATTTAAATTACTGTCATTTAAATTCCTGCAATTTATTTCTGTCCTTTTTAATTTATATTGCATTAATTTTCGTTTTATTTAATTCAAAAAAATGTGGCAAAGGATTTGATTGACAAATATTTTTGTTATTAGTTATTTCTGACTAATAATGGCAAGTGGGGAGGAATTCGATTGGGATTCCTACTATTTCCAAGATATATATTGCTCTCAGTGTGGGGACGCACATGAATATGAGGACTGCCCACTGATAGCCGAAATGGTGGATAAGTTGATGGCTTCTCAGGAGCAGCAAAATGCAATCAACCAGAGTCTGACAGCTGGTCAGCAGAGTCTGGCAGCTGGTCAGCAGAAATTAGAGAATGCCATGGTAGAGATGCAGGGAACGATGAGCCAGTTAATTCAGTTCCTCTTACAGCAGAGATCTTCTAGGTCACTATCGTCCGAACCAGACTACCAGCAGAATATAGGTGTTCCACAACACAATACAACCATAAACAATGTTGTCGAACAACCTGAAGAAGAAGATTTCTACATGAACAAACTGAAGTTTTTTGCTGATTTGGAAGACACAATTGTGGAGTTAAAAACTCAGCTAGTTCTAATATTGCAAAAACCAAGGAGCAAAGCAGTTCATGACGAAGTACACCCTACTGCAGACGGTTTTCTTTCCTCCTTCTCCTTGCTCTACCCAGAAGACGATGATGCTTACATCCTCGAATTTGAGAAGAGAGAACCACCACCACTTTGCCACATCAAAACCTTGTCGAGCCTCACCTATACGAGGAAGATTTTTACATCCTCCAATTTGAGGAAGAATAGCAATCAGCACCTGGTCTTCTGCTTGAGACCCGTTACCGTCAATACCTCCTCAAGGACCAGGTTCTATGGAGCATTTATTTTCCTATTTTATTTGTTGAGGTAACACTTTGTTTTGATCCAGGTGGTTTAATCCTGATTGCTGGCCACTTCATATCCCCGTTGGCACCACTGTCAACTTTTATTTTCGATCCTGGATAATGAAGCGAGAGTCTAGCCAAAGACTATAAAGATAGGCAGCTACTGGGAGGCAACCCAGTGGTTAACTTTATGTTTTGTTTTGTTTTTGTTTTCTAGTTTTATTTTTTATTTCTTTTTTTTATTTTGAAGTGGCAATGGTGTCCCTGTGCTTTTAATGCAACACTTTTAGAGTTTTTGTGGTAATTGTGAGTGTGTGCAGGTGAAAAACTTTTTATGGTGTTTGATGCTCTCCAAGGCTAGACACTTGCATGGACGCAAGTGTGAGGAAGGCTACTACCCCATGCACGAGCTTAAGTGTGAGGAAGGGCACCTTCCTCAATCTACGATATCAAGGGAGTTTCAGTTTTCCTTTATTTAAATGTCTGTGTTCAGCCTACGATGAATTATAATGCTTAATGGTTATTTTTACTATTGTCCTGAATGAAATCCTTGATGAGTTTGTAATATTTAGAAAGTCCTTTTCTTGGTTTTATTTTGTGAACAATGAGGACATTTCTCCTCTTAAGTGTGAGGAAGTAGAGGTACTTTCTAAATTGTAACGACCCCAAAACCACCCTGGTTGAGAGACCGTTACACGCCGCGCGCTTATTACCTAAGACACGCAAGGCTACACTATCGAAACCCCAAAATAGAACTAATGCTTATATATTACCAGATAAACGATTACAAAATGTCTTTACAATACACAGGCGGAAGCCAAACTGAATTACAAAGCATAATCTAAATACAACTGGGCCCTAAGGCCAAACAAACTAAATACAAAACTCAAATGCCAAAACGAAAAGTAAGAGCCGAATCTCCAAGCACGAACTAAAACCTGCAAATCAGACGGAGATAGGGGTGAGCAAAACGATTGCTCAGCAGGTGATAAACTTCATCAGCTGAGCATGCTCAAAACATAATATGAACATACATACTTATACCTATACAGAAGCGCTTAGCCAGAGCGAAACCAGAGTCAAAGCGGAAGACTTTCAAATAGGCAGAAGTCTAAAACAGAAGAGGCTAAGCAGTGGTCAAAACATACACTTAATAGCAGAAGGTAAACTGGAGCTGAAAGCTAGCATGAAATCAAATGCTTAAGAAACTCGAAGCTTAACATAATCAGAAGCTTAGCAAACCAGAAGCTTAGCAAATCACCGCTTAGCAAAATCCGGAACTTATATCAGAATGCGTAAGCACACAGCAGACCGTCTCAATCAAATACAGATAGAGAGCAGACGAAACAGAGCGCTTATAAAGCAGAAATACCCAGCAGACAGAAAGCACACAGCAGTCCGTCGACGTTTGGAAACAGACAGAGCAGACAGAAACATATCACTTAGTAAACCAGAGGCTTTCAGAAGACAGAAAGCACATAGCAGTCTGTCAGAAATCAGAAACAGATAGAGCTAACATAAAACAGAACTCTTAACAATCAGAAGTGGGACACTAGCACCAAGCATAACACTCAGAAAGGGTCGAAGACCCATGGATCTAATAGATCCCTCGACAACGCAGAAATGACCCGAAGACCAAAGGGTTTGTCAACCCCACAGAACAGATTGGGCATGACCCACACTCAGAATAACGTCTACATGGTATACCACGGAATAGCTCGACCCAGCCATTCACGGCTCAGAAACAAAGTAACTAGGTCCCAAAACAGAGGCTTAATCCAAACAGATCGAAGCTCAATACAGAGCAAGCGGAAGTCTTAACCAGATCAGAACAGAAAGCGAGATCTTAGCAAAATCATAAAAGGAGCTTACCAATGGAAATCCTTAGCAAGACAGAATTCGTAACCCGACTAGTAAATACGAAAGCAAACTGAAGTCAGAGGTTGAATCATATTTCAGAGCAAAACTGAGTTTCAAAAGATTAACGGAGACCTTAAAATCAGAAAACACTTAAACACATGCAAAACACCTGAAAACAGATAGTACTCGGAAAGAGGAATCCAACGCCGCAAACGGCACTCAAAACGGAGCTCAAACGAAGAAGTTATGGTGAAAACAGAGGGTTGTCCGAACTTGTGTCCGGACGTCGAAGTTCGGACACAGGTCGAGACTCAGACACCAGAGATTGTCAAATGTCCGAACTTGTGTCCGGACATCAATGTTCGGACACAAGTCGAGTTGAAAACAGACAGGGAATTTCAGAGTGTCCGAACATCGAAGCTCGGACCGATGTTCGGACGGGTTCCACGGGAAAAAGTTACGCGGAGTGTCCGTTCGGACATACCCCGAGTTTGAAAATACAGAAGCTCAAAACATGCTGTCCGAACTTAGAAGTTAGGACAGATGTTCGGACAGCACGAATTCAAAAGAACAGAGGCTACGAACAGATCAGAAAAATTATCCAAACTTCACCAAACCTTGCCAAAGAATTACCCACACCAAATCAGACATAAATACAGGAAAACCACGAGGTTTTAGCCACTCAAAAACGCAAACACACTGCATTAAATCTCACACACAAATCAATGAACAATCCTATAAATCCCAAATCAGCGGCACTCAGAAATCACAAAACAGAGGGAGATTTACAGATGTAGATTCACCATCGTTAAAGCAATACTTACATAACCAAAATACGCGAATCAAACACTACCCACGGGGTTTTAACGCATTAGAAACGCAATCAGAAATCACCCAAATCACCACAACTCAGAGAGTCAAATAACATACAGAAACATTGATCGAAACCCCCGTGGGTGAACACACACAACTGAATCCATCTACCACCTACCTCACATCCGTAGCTAAGCCATCTCTGCGGACTCTATGAATTGCCTCTTCGAATCTCCACTTAAACGCCCAGCCCCTCGAATTGAACCGCTCCCAAATACAAAATCAGAATTAGAAATAGAAGAGGAAGCCTTAATGGAGAAGAGAACCAATCTACAATCCAACCTGATTGACGACTGACAGACGAACAGAATTCCATCACCAGACCTCCAGCGATTAATAAACAAGAGGAATTAGAGAAGAAATGAGCAAAGGGAGAAGAACTTGAACGCGTAGAGGATGACCAGAGAACCGTCAATGAGAGAGTGGAGAAATTATTTGATCGTGAATTAGAATGAGAGAGAAGAAGGAAGTAAAATAGTTTAATAACCCACTCTCTTAAGAAAATAATAAATAACAAAAGGAAGAAGACAAATGTAACCCTCCTTCCTCAAGCTGACATATTAATTAAAAGAATGTCATAGACTTTCTAATATGACAAATTAAAATGTGTCCCTTTGCGAATCCGAAGAAAATTAAAAAAAAATCTGGGGCATAACATAAATATTGACAATTGCACTTAATGCCACATTTGTTTTTGTTTATCCTCTTATTTTGAAAAAAAATTATCTCTCTTAAGTGGCCGAAAAAAAAATAAATAAATAAAATTTGGAAGTGTTGAAAACGAGCCTGATGGCCACCTCAAGAATCCTTCTGCTCTAGGATGTTGTTTATTTAGTTTTATTCAAATTATATCTGTTTTCACTGAAATTTGGTGGATTAGCTGATTATGAAAACTGAATTGGTCTAGTTTGGGGTCTCGGGAACGTTGTGAAAGTTTGGAATGAAAGGATAAGGCAAGGTACTCCGCTGATCTGAATTAAAATTTCTGAACCAAAACAGGCCTCTTCATTCGATTATTAAGTCCTTGGGGTGCCTCATCACCCATCTACCTAAGGTCTTTTGATCTGGGATAGAAGGCCCAAAGCCGCTACATGGGTGAAGAGAAAAGTCTGAGGGGATGAATCAAATATGCAAATGGCAAAATAGAATGTTAAGAAAATGAACTTTGAAAAGTTAAATATGTGATTCAATTTTGCTTATTCTGATCATGAGTATGTGGTGTTGAAAGGTATCACGGAATAAGGTGTTACTTCACACCCCTTGTCATCCAAAGGTTAGAGGAAAAATAGTGGAGGATCCCAAACTATTCTGTTTTAGTTTCTATAGTCTAACTTCTCCATGCTTTTTAACTTCACTCTTTCACTGTTTGCGAAAACCTATAGCTAGTAGCAGAACTTTTCTTTTGATTGCCATTTTGCTTGTTTTCCATCGGTAATTGTTTGTTCCTGAGTTTCGACACTATGGCCCTTAAGAGTAACCATATTCTATATTTGCATGAGGACAAGCAAAAGCTAAGTGTGAGGAAGTTTGATAAGTGTAAAATATATCTATTCCTAGGACTTTAATTCTTCCTATTTTTATAACAATGTATGTCATATTTTACACTTATCATATGCTTTTCTTAGATTTATGTTTTAATGTCAACTCATATATTTTATTTTAATTATATAGGAAAATATCTCACATATTATATATATACTACATATATATAATATGTATATATATATTATACATGCACGCACACAGGAGATGTTATTACAAAAATTCAGAGGCGCGGACATTGGCTGGGCCGACTTGGACATATATAGAGGCGCATGACATTGGATTAATATTGGGCTGATTTAGAGCCTTGTTGGCGTGTAACATGACCGACATGGAGCAGAAGAAATAACTATGCCATACCTGTATTTGCTTTAGAAATAAGATATCATAAGAGCCATGCTAATAGCTAGAGGAAATTGTCGTTATTCGGGGCTGGGATCGCACTAGTCATCACCATCTCCATCTGTATGCACATACCATTTACGCTACATATACAGACACCACCACCGAGATTCAAGAGGCTTCGACCACCACGCCTCACCCGACAACACACCATGCCTCACCCGCCTTCATCTCCATCGACCGCTTCACCTCATTCCACTCGCATCGCCTCGCCTCACCCATCTTCGCCATTCACACTCAGCACCTCCGTCATCATCGGTCACGCACCTCGTCTTCGTCGTCCTCATCTCCGATCAAGACTACACCTTACGCCCGCAACACCATCTCCATCTCCACTATCGATTCATCACCACATTCACGCCGGCCATTCACACCACCCATCGCCACAACAGACACACTACACCACGCATCTTCACTGTCGCCACATCAACCCATCATTCGTTCACTTTTCGCCACCACACGGCCATTCACCCGCCATCACCGTCCTAGATCCATCAACGCCCTCACCTCGGATCACCTACACCCAGCTCCTCGTCTCGCTTCAGACCACCGTCATCAACCATCGTCTCTGCATCCTCCATTCACCATCGCTATTCACTCCATCTTCATCGCTTCAACTCACTTCAAATCACGCATCGCCATCACCATCAACTATCATCATCCACGCCATCTTCATCTCGCAAAAGCATCAGACGACCGTCTTCATCACCATACTCACGCCACAGATCACTTGATCTCCATCAACCATCATCTTCGACACAACTCACCATCGGCATCACCATCGCTACGCCTCACTTCGACATTTACCGCCGCATCCTCATCGTCATCCATCACCACCACCGTCTCGTCACTTCACCACCTCCATCCTGTGAGCTACGCGTGAGAGGAGTAGGTCGGTGAGTTTCAGCACAGCACATCGACGAAGAAGAACAGCGCAGTCGAGAAGAAGAACAGAGAACCGAGGAAGAACGGAACTCATATCCGAGGAAAACAACACGGACGTGATTCGGACTCAAACACTCACGTCCGAGGAACGAAATCCGGATGCGGGTCGGACAGGGGCAAGACAGGAACCAGAAGCGAACCAAATCGGATTGAACCGGTTCAGAACAATGATAAGGGGTTTTAACTAACTCACTTTATTATATGTTTCACATGTTATTTACTTTTGTTACACTCTTAGCTATTCCTTAACCTTTGATATTTGTTTTAATGTTTATTTGTGTTTTTTGAAATAATAAGTGAGTAGTTTATATATATTCTGGTGATGGTTTTATTTCAGTTTGTTTTAATTATGTGATTTATATTTTTACTAGTTTTAATTAATTGCGGATTGTTACGATTAATGTTATTCTTGCGCTTTTTAATAAATGTCATGAGTTTATTAAATTGCTTTACTAAATCTATTTTGATCCGACCAAGTGATAAATAGATCGGTTAAATTAATCTGTATATCTGTGGAATTATTGATTGGATTAATCAATTATTCCTGTAGACGCAAATTATTATTCCTCGTACTTAATCCGTTTACATGTGTTTCTGCTTGAGCCTAGACTAGGTCCTGTATTTCTGGTAAATGAGTTCTTCTGAGACTATGATTTAGCTCTTAAGCAAATTATAAGAATTTCGCCAATTTGTCTTTAATTAACCAGTAGACATAATTAATCAAACTGTTTTAACCTGAACCCAGAGTCCCGCTCATCCATATCATCTATCACTTTATTTTATTTGTTATTTATTTTCCTGATTGTTATTTTAATTATTTCATTCTTGTTATTTAAATCCCAAAACAAAACAACCCCTTTTGAATTTCCCATTGTCTTAGGCTAGACTTACTTTATCAAGTCCCGTGGATTGACACCTGGTCGCTTCTAAATGCTATACTACTACGACCGGGATTTTTGCAACCCGACGATCTATTGAACTGTTGATTTCTAGGATTAATTCTTAGCATTTAATACATCAAAAATAAACCAGTTGCATTTTTCCAGAGGAGCTACCTGGACTGTCACCGCTGAGAGAGGTTGAATTCAACATCGACCTCATACCTGCACGGGACCGATTGCCAAGGCTCCCTACCGGATGGGCCCTGCAGAGATGGTTGAGTTGAAGAAACAACTGCAGGAGCTACTAGATAAGGGTTTCATCAGACCTAGTGTCTCACCTTGGGGTGCTCCAGTGCTTTTCGTCAAGAAGAAGGACGGGAGCATGAGACTCTGTATCGACTACAGGGAGCTGAACAATGTCACGATCAAGAACAAGTACCCACTGCCCAGGATCGATGACTTGTTCGACCAGCTGAGGGGAGCTAAGTTGTTCTCCAAGATTGACCCGCGTTCCGGATATCATCAGATAGCTGTAGTTGAGTCAGATATAGAGAAGACAACCTTCTGGACCAGATACGGCCACTAGGAGTTCACAGTGATGCCATTTGGACTGACCAATGCACCAGTGAGATTCATGGACCTGATGTAGAGAGTCTTCCAAGCCTAGTTAGATAAGTCTGGTCGTATTCATAGACGACATCTTGATCTTCTCCAAGAGTCGGGAGGAACACGAGCAGCATTTGAGGACAGCCTTGGAGACTCTAAGAGAGAAGAAACTATATGCCAAGTTCAGCAAGTGTGAATTCTGGCTGGACAAAGTGTCATTTCTTGGACATGTGATCTCAGATAAGGGAGTTTCAGTAGACCCAGCTAAGATTGAGGCGGTGAAGAGCTGGCATAGACCTCGCACTGTGATAGAGATTTGGAGTTTCCTTGGGCTGGCTGGCTACTATAGACGCTTTGTGAAGGACTTCTCCAGGCTAGCCAAGCCCTTAACCTCTCTGATGAAGAAGGATAGCCCGTTTGTGTGGACAGAGGCTTGTGAGGTCTCCTTTCAGGCGCTGAAGGGCGCCCTGACCATAGCTCCAGTATTAGTAATCCCTGAAGGGAACGAGGATACGAGGTGTATTGTGATGCTTCAGGCAGAGGGATCGGTGGGGTACTGATGCAGAATGGCAGAGTGGTAGCATATGCTTCTCGACAGCTGAAGAAGCACGAAGAAAATTACCCCACACACGACCTTGAGCTCCTCGCCATAGTCTTCTCCTTGAAGATCTGGCGACATTCTTGTATGGAGCCACAGTCCGGATTATGACTGTAACACCCCTAATCCTAAACCTGAAATAACGTCGCAAGTCGTAGCAAAATAAATAACGCCGCAGCGGAAAATAAAAACTATCTAACCTTGGTGTTACACAAGCATCCTTACTCCGTCCAACAACCTTAACTCCTCACGCTGTGATGAACAGATACTGCACACTCTAATTATTACAAACCAAATCCAAACTAAATGAGCAACTAACTGAATACAACAAACTCCAAAAATACAGAACGTAATAAAATTACAAGTGTTTATTAAAACACAGCAGCTACCCTGTCCCCCCGCACTCCGGCTTGTGTCTTCTTCAGTAACCTGAAATGTTTTGCCCATTGAAGGGCTCAGCAATCGAAATGCTGGTATGCTAAATGTAGTCCTAAGTCATATAGATTCCTTAAGTCGTTTTAGCCATCTTGTAATTAGATTCTTTACATGAAATACCGGTTTACAATAATAACAGTAATGACTGTAGATATTAAACAATCACACAACAGTTCACCTGCAACATCAGTGCATAATAGTAAACAACAACTAGATAAACAAACACCAATAATCCATAACAACAAACAAACAAGATACGTGTATTAAACTGTACTTGTTAGTTGGCCACCTGGCCGTTATCCTTTAAACCAATCACTTAACCTTTTCCAATTAAATTCAACCTCAGGCGTCACGTCAAGACAACCCTTAATAACTTATTATTGGACGATAGTCCCCTGGGTTCCAATGGAACCGTTACCAGCTGACCCTATGGCCCTAGATATTGACCGACCTCCAGTCGAACCTGTGCACCAGCGGCAGTGCCCTCCGCCATCGTCGAATGTGGACAATGGATTCCCTTGAGTGACTCCCCATTGAAGTCTCTCGTAGTGATCACGATGCGCAACCAGAAAGTCGAAACAGTCTGGATTCCTCTCTTTATAAGTTAGCCCTATTGTCAATGATACAATATCCAATCCTTGAGTTATGACTATAATAGTTGACCATCTATTAGGTTCAATAATACCTAAAGGTCAGTTAGTCTTGTTCCAGTTTAGATGTATAAACTTCCAGTCATAAGATGTTCGCGTAAAAATAAAACGCAGTGGTGTTGAGCAATACAGTATACAATATCATATACATAAAATCACAAATAACGCTCTTAACAATTAAACACACAACGTCTGGACCTTAGGAAAATCCTTAGGACATTCAAACCACACAATTAACATACCGTTCACCGTGTAACTTGCTAGCTTGACAGTTCACGCCTTAACAGTTTCTCCCCGTACGCTGTTATATTTACATGCAATACCGGGTAACATTAATACAACGGTTCACTAAGTATTACAGTACTGTCACTACAGAACTAATACTCGTAGTCCACTAACCCCGTATATTCTTTATTTCCCCCTGTTATTTTACAGTGGTTCAAGGTAGTTTATCCGTTCATTATTTTATGTAACAACACATGTGATAATGAATTTCTACCTTATAATATATTTCTATTTCATTAATGATATACCCATAATTATTTCCACTTATTTCATATATCAATATGATTTGATTTTTTATTATAATCACAATTATTTTATAAACTTTATATTATACTTCATAATGTATCATAATACATAGTTTTAATTCCTTTCTTTATTAAATTACAAAACCAACCTTATAAGTTCGGTAATTACAAGTTGAACACATTAACTTTTATAAATTACCAAATAACCATATAACTTTTATAATTTACTAATATCCATACTAACTTTCGGAAGCTGTAAAACAATTATATTAATTTTTATAAATTACCAAATGACCACAATTATTTTCGGTCTTGACATATACCTTTCCTTTATTACAATTTAAACCCAAAACTTTATATAAGTTACATATTAACTTATAAACTATAGTTTCAATATTTAATTTCTTAAAATACCGAAATGAACACTTATATTTCCACAATTCACACATTCACCCTTATTAATTTTGGGTTTTCCATTTAAACTTTTATAATTACATATTCACCCCAAAACTTTTATAAACTTAATATTTTATGTCATAAATCATTTTAACCCAAAGTTTTTGGTCAACACTTTGACCAAGGTCTAATTTCATATTTAATATTTTAATATACGCAGAAAAGCCATGTATATTCTCAGCTATACACCATAGTTTCCAATAATTACAAAATAGCCCCCAAACTTTATAAAATGTTATCTTAACACTTAAACACTTATTTAAATTCACCAAAATTCATAATATTAATTCCTACCTTATATTATATCATAAATATACCAAATCAACCCTTACTCTCGGCAATTATAATTAATACACCAAACTTTTCAAAATTTATTTTTAGCCACAACTTTATAAACTAGCCATTTAAATACTTGTAGCTATTTTTAATACTCCCAAAATTTATAATATAAGCTAATACACTTATGCACTTCAAAAATCACCAATTAATACATTTTATCCTCGTCTGTAGCAATAACTTATCATATAGTTTTTAAAACTTGATTTATATATTATAATAAATATATATAAATGTATATAAGCATATAATACTTCTAAAAATTATGCTAATGACTTAGAATGATTACAAACTCAAAATAGAGCATTTAACTCTTAGATAATTCGGCCTAATTATTTAAGCATCATAATTTAATTTTGTGACACCAAAATTATACCTTAAGTAATAATCTTACCTTATATACTATAAATTATTTTCTTGGTATTATAACCTATAGTTTTCGGCCTTAATATTACTAAGGGTTGTACATAAATTATATACTAAAGTTTGAAAGCTTAAATCAAACTTAACCTTAATAGAATTAATTATAGAAACTTACTCAAAATTATTAATATGAGTTATACACTATATTATATCAAAGTTCACCAAATTTAATTAGTAATTCTCGGCTACAATTTAATCTAGCCACCAAGTTTTGGTAAATTACATATTTTACCCTTAAACTTATAAACTTAATATCTTAGGTATTAAAATACCTAATTAACTTATCCACATATTTTATAACATCTTAATATATGGTATTAAGCTATAATATACCAAATTGGAGTTTATATTTTCGGCAATAATTTTTTATAAGCAAATAATTAACTTAAAATTCCTTAAATCAATTCTTAAACCTTAACTCCATATTTTATTAATCACAACTTATATTTAAGACCTTAATAATTTCGGCTTTAATTTAATAAAAGGGTGATTAATGGTTTAATGTTATAAAACATAGTTTAAACCATAGATCTACATATATATACTTAGATAAATTACTTACCCTCTTGTGAAATGATTTTTCCCTTGGTTTCTCCTTGGATCTTGGTCACACAACCTTGATCTATACTCCTTGTAGGTTCCTTGAATATTAGAACAAGGATACCTTATGTTAAACCTTGAATTTCTAACTAAACCTTAAGAAATTTACTTAGGTATTATATATAAGATTTGTAATAAAGATTAGGATTTACCTTGATGTTTCAAAGTGGTGTTCAAGAACACTTATATTTTCGGCCTTGACAAGGAGAAGAGGAATGAATTAGCTCTTGGAGAGATCTAAGCTTATAACTTAGAAATAACTCTTGTAAACCTTGA
This sequence comes from Limonium bicolor, assembly GCA_023374045.1. Classification (NCBI taxonomy): domain Eukaryota; kingdom Viridiplantae; phylum Streptophyta; class Magnoliopsida; order Caryophyllales; family Plumbaginaceae; genus Limonium; species Limonium bicolor. The sequence goes on from CM041777.1 coordinate 281,296,833, forward strand.
AATCAAAGATTTACCTTAGGAAAAATGGTATATGCTCACGCCTAGATTGAGGTTTGATGAACACCTTGTCAAACCTTGAATAAGTTGAAGTTAATGAAGGGAAAGAACAAGAACAAAATCGGCTATGGACTTGTCTTGGAAGAAAATGGAGTTTTAAGGTAATTTTCTTACCTTAAGCCTTCAAGAACCTTTCATAGGTTTTCCTCTGATTAGCCACGAAATTCCTAGCTTGAATGGTGATTGGGGTTGATCTAGATCAATGGAATGAATTAGAATAACTCCCATGGTGCTAGGAACCGAAAATAGCTTGAAAATGGCATAAAAATATAACTAGATTTACTTAGGAATTAAGAGTTCTTACCAACGGAACTTACCAAGTCTGGAAGGAGAGGAGAATGGCGTGAGTAAGGGAAGAAGGGAGGAGTTCAGATCGGCACTTAGACGGGGCAAAGGAGACAAGTCTTGTTACTTGTCAAAGTTAGGTGAAATAGTACATTTTAGTCAAAAGGAAGGCAATTATGTCTAAAGCTTCAATCAGTGGGATGATGGGTTGAAAAATGAGGCCATGGGACAAGGATCAACCAGCCATGACTTTTGAATACCAACAAGCTTGACAAATGTGGTCATATAAGACAAGGAAATGATTTAAAGACATGAAAATCATGTCTTTTTGTAGCCAAAATCGGCAGGTATAGGGAGGGTGAGTCACCCTTGTTATCCCATGATTATTATATTTAACTTTGGTCCTTTTAACAATATCAACTCGTGGTTATTCAATACTACAAGTTAAATATGTAAAACGCGTCTTTTTCGGTACCCGAAAAGTGCGTTTTTGTGCTCTAAGAACAATCTGGAAAATAAATTGTTCCAACGAGTTATAAATGTTTATAACATTGTTTATGGTCAATTATGGTATATTAAGGTGTAACATTGAGTTATATGGGGTTATATCAACTCATAACTCAATTTTCGGGCTACCGGGATACTCCCGGGGCAAAAAGGAGCGTTAAGAAATTCCCCGAGCACTTGTGTATTTTTTTAAAAATAGCTCAATAATTCTATTTAGAATGATGAATATTGATGATAGGAACTCTAAGAATGATTTATATTGGAGTTTGTGCCACTTCGGTACCTCTCTGGGGCATTCCCGGGGGTTTATGGGGCCCTCAACGGGAACCTCCGAGCACTTTGTCTTTAACTAAGAATTTAACTTGAGAACTTCATCTTAAATGTTCATTAAAGTGTTATTGTGCATTTAGAATGAAGTGTAATGCTTTACTTTATTTAATAAAGTATTTCCTGGACTTTCGGGCCTTAAGGGCCCTTAAGGGAACTCCAGGGCATATTGTATTTTTACTCAGTTCTAACTGAGGACTTGTGTTTTAAAGGTCATAAAATGATCCCTTGATTAACTTCATATGAGTTTTATAGCTTATATAACTTGGTTAGCTTAAGGTCGGGCTTTAACGCTTGTTTTTTACCTTAAGAAGTTTAGGTGCGTTTTAACACCCAAGTGTTTATATACTTTTCTTAGGGTTTAATAATCCCCTAAATAATACTTATTTATTATTATTCAATTAATTAAAGGTTAAGGGTATTTCAATGACATACCATAAGAGTCTGAAATACATCTGGACCCAGAAGGAGCTGAACCTGAGACGGCGATGATGGGTCGAGCTACTGGCTGATTATGACATCAACCTTCAGTACACTGAAGGTAAAGGGAATGTCGTGGCAGACGCTCTGAGCAGAAGAGCATATTCACTCCTAGCCTTGATAGAGACGACCACGATAGCTGAGGAGATATACGCAGCCCAAGAGAGTGATGTATACCTACAGGGCGTCAGGCAGAAGTTAGCAGACGGTTTGACCGATGGTCTGAAGTATGAGTACGAGCTAGACAGCGAGGGACACCTTCGAGTTAGAGGCAGACTCTGCGTTCCTCAGGATGCAACAGAACTTCAGACCAGGATTCTTTCTGAGGCTCATTCCTCTACATTATCAGTACACCCTAGAGCCACCAAGATGTACAAGGATTTGAAGCAATTATTCAGGTGGAGCGGGATGAAGAGGGATGTAGCAGATTTTGTCTCCCGATGCCTCACCTGTCAGAAGGTGAAGTTTGAGCATCGACGACCAGGAGGCCAGATTCAGTCATTACCAGTACCGTGCTGGAAGTTTGACGACATCAGCATGGACTTTGTGGTCGGTCTCCCTCCAGCTAGAGGTAGACTGAATTCTATTTGGGTGATAGTCGATAGGTTGACCAAGACAGCCAGGTTTATCCCTATCAAGGACACATGGAAGGTGACCAAACTGGCTGAGGTGTTCACCACAAGCACATCCTGTAACACCCCTCTCAGATTAACACGTAAAAGCCACTCACGTCAACAGATAATAAAGCGTCTTATAGCGGAAAATAAACAACGACATTAAACTCACTCGGGTGTCACCTGCCGTTACTCGCCCATACGAGTAACGAAGCAGAACTAAATCCAACAACTAGAATACACATCACTACTAAACCGCTGTGATAACGAGATATTCCTATACATCATACTAAGTCCACATCCATAACAGTAGACAAGTGAGCATCTATTTCAAATCCCAGATAAGTGCAACATTACCATCATACGTCCACAGCCTGGTATCGTTATACAATAAATTCCTTACGCAATAATTGAAGTAATCCTATCTACCCTGTTCCCGCACTTTGGCTTCGACGAAGATCAACAACCTGCACAATAAGTGTAGTCTCAGTGATAGACGCTGAGTATGCCGGATCTGGACCCTATTGGTCACTTGTCATTTTTAACCGTCTTGATATTAGATTGATTTCATGCTTTACCATTTTACAGAAATAATAGTACTGTAACAACATGCATGATTATATAATCATTCATCCAATCAAAATAGTCACTTATAAACATACACAACAATCACACATCATACAATGCGACGACATTAGTAATTCATACGTCGTATTTTATCATCATCATGTATTACAACATTCGCCCCCGGGCCCTCACATATTATTTGTTTTAGTTAGCACTGTTGGGCGTCAATTAGGACAACCCGAATATATTCACTTGGACAGTAGTCCCACGTACACACAAGGTGCTCACTGCCCTGATCATCCGAAGACTTTGGACTATTTCACTTTGCCTTTGTAAAGGCGTCCATTTAGGTGGCCAAGGGCCTGGTGCCAACGGTAGCACACTCCGCCTGACGATCTATGTAGGCTCGTTCAGGATTAACTAGGGTAAACCCGATACGGGATAACCCAAGAGATCTCTACGCGCGACCAGCAGCCAGTGACTGTCTGGATTAAGGTACATCATCACTTTCATTCACACTCCACTGTTAACTTCGTTAGTTAGATAGTCAGTTACAGTTTATTTATGGAGTACATCACTTAATTTGTTGGCTGCCCTATGGGTCTTACGCATGCCTAGAATCATTCTAGGTAGTATTCACGTTCGAGTCAAAGCTCTAGAGACCGACAATGTCGTGTCCCGTTCCTAAGTGTTTTACTTAGGTTTTAACTACATACTGGTAATACTTAGCGTATTAGGTCAGGCAGCGGTGGTCACAATCACACATTTCGCATATGTAGTTTGTATAAGTCGATCTATAGTCGACGTAGTATTAGTCCCGTAGGACGTTCGTGCATAAATAATAATGCAGTAAACATAGCTACATCACACACATAAATCACATACATACATTCACACAAGTTATATATCAAACAAATCCGAGCCCGAGGAATTCCTCAGGACAACTCGGATCAAATCCCTTTACATACCGTACACCATGGACCAAGGATGTGCAATGTGGACCTCTAAGCTTCTCGAGTGCGCACGTTCGACAGGCGGTCTAACAATACGAAGAACGCTAAATGTCAATCCACATGACAATACGATTCGGTATTTCCGAATAACGCCAGTAACCCCGTTTTACACCCCCGAACTTTCAACTGTTAACAGTTAAGGTATCGTTTTCCTTAAAAACTCTTTGCTCGTAGTATGTATTAATATACGGTTTACAAGGACGTCGGTTTTTATTCGGACGTCGTGGCTAACGTTTTCAAACGTAGGAATTATTTTTCCAAATCCATAGTATTTTACAAACGTTACGCCTGATTCAGAATTGCCCGTTCTCGTATTTTTAATTTGACTATTACATTGCATGCACAGGTATTTTTATAACCTATAGTTGCATGCATGGTTATATTTGATAACCTATGGTGAAATACCCCAAACTTAGATATGGTGTTTAAATGATAAACTAAGATATAAGGAGGCTAAATAATGCCTTAGAAACATTAAGAAACATTTCTAATCAAAGTAAATATAAGGAAACACCAAAGAGCAGTTTAAGCAAAAACGTGCTCTAAGCTTGGAGAGACTTGGGAGAGTACCCAAGTATTGTTCTAAGACCTTAGTAATATCCTAATGGTCATTTTAAATCAATCACCAAAGAAAACCAAGCTTGAAAACAAGTTAAAACACAAAATGTGCCTTAAGGAGTCTTAAAGCACATTTTTGAAAAATTGTCTTGTAAATGAGTTTTGAATGGCTAAATGTCCATCATTACTCTTTAATTAACATGTGTACTATATAGTATCACATTTGGAAGTCTATATCAATGGGAAATCAAAATTTCACAACAATGTGCCTTGTTTTGTGAATAGTAATTTAATTAAGCTAGTTTATAACATAAGTCAATATAAGTGAGATATTTGGTCAACAAAGACTTAAGTACCCCTTGTTACTAATGGGGGCCGGTTTCTTATAAGGTGAGTCACCACCTTTATGAGTCATTAAGTAAATAAAGAGTTATAAAGCAAAAGTACTATTCACCCTTTTAACATAAATATCTCATTTACTCACCTCTCTCCTCACCTCTTCATTCTCTCTTGTTTCCCACGATTTTCTCAAGCTCTCTCCCTTCTCCATTAACGTGAAGCTCTTCTCCATGCTAGCTCCACCTTCTCTTGCACACAACTTACTCATTTTAGCTCCAAAACCAAAACAAATTACATATTCTTCTTAGTTAGCTCAAGCTCTCTCTTTCTATCCTTTCAAAACTCCAAGAGCTTTGATTTGGTGCCAAGCCAAACCACTATTAGAGGAGGAAATTCAAGTTTGGAGACTCCATTGGCTTCTCCATTCTCTTAAGGTAAAGAAAGTGTAAGAAAATCTAGGTTTCCATCACTTTTCTTCATAACCGAAAATACATGCTCATGAGGCTTCATTTTAATGCCTGGTTCTAGCTTGTTTTATACTCTTCAAAGGATTGAGGAGGTCCTTCTTGCTTCATATCCAAGCTTGTCTTGAGAAACCAAGGTAAAACAATCACCCTAATACCTTAAAGCACATTTTAAACCTAGGGTTTGTTCCTTAGGGTTAATGTATTATCTAGTACTCATTGGAGTCATTGGATATTGGTTAGAACATTGGCAAGGAGATATATATTGGTGACCGAGATTGAGCAAGGAAAAACCTAAGGAAGGAAGTTTTTAAAGCTTGTAAAAGAGCAAGGTAAATTACTTACCTTAAGGTGTTTTATTGTTTAAGGGATGAGATTTAGATAGGTGATGAGTTTAGTGTAGATTTTACATTAGAAAAGGGTTATATGACCTAGGAGAAACAATGATCATGATTGTGAACTTGTGACTAAGGAGCAAATGAGGAAAATAGATAGTTTAAGAATATCAAGGTGAATTACAAGAAGCATTTTATTTCAATGGGAGCATTGTTGTGTGTATTCACAGGTTAAAGGCAAATATATGTGGAAATTCAGTGGTTAAGATTATTGTCATTTAAGGGCCTAAGTGCCAAGCATTTAAGTTTGTGCACTATATGATGTTGTGGTGTAGTTTGGTGTGAATTGTGTGTGTTAAGGTGTTGTGATGAGAATTTGAGCGATATTGGTTGTTTGATGGAGAAAACCCAAGTGTTAGGATGTGCTATGTACTAGAGAACCCATGGCAAAATTTAAAGGAGAACTTAAGTGTTAAGATGTTCTAAGGAGATTTAATGACTAAGGAAGTACTAGGAATTTTAGAGGTTGTTTTGATGAAAAAGGGGTGAGATAAGTGTTTTAATGAGTTATAATGACTTAGGCATTACTATGGAGGATTTAAGAATCAAGAGAATGTATTTGAGTATTTAGGACTTAGGCAAATGTTGGTACAACTAGGAAGGAAATAAGGTGTTGATGGATGAAAGCTTAGCTTGTGAAGGAACTTTAAGTAAATGTATAAAAGAGTTTTAGATGGTGAAAGATGCTTGGGAGATGATGTTATAGTGGTGGGGAAACATTTGGCATAGTGGTTACATTAGGTATGAACCACCACCTAGAAACCTAGTGGAAATGTTACAAGTGTTGGCATGGTTACAAGGAAAAATGCATAATGATTAAAGTGGGTGTTGGTGAGTTTTAAAGTGTTTAGTGGTTGGCTTAAGGTGTATTTGAGGTGCCCAAATGAGGTTAATACATATTAGGATATATGAGGAGAAGTTTGGAGTTAAAAGAGAATTTAGAAACAAGGTTCTGGAGCCGACCGACCTTAGGGACCGGACCTGCAAGGTCGGTCGAGCTCAGTTTACACTGCCGGAGAAAGTTTTCTGGAACCGACCGAACTTGGGGACCGGACTTGCAAGTTCGGTCAGGATTGTATTTTGTGAAGGAATTAAGTCTCTGGAATCGACCGAACATGGGGACCGGACTTGGCAAGTTCGGTCGAACTTAAATTTCCCTCGGGGAAACTCTCGGGATGGACCGACCTTGGGGACCGGACTTGCAAGGTGGTCGGGGTAGAATTTTCAAGCGGTAATATGTTCTGGAATGGACCGACCTTGGGTAAGGTCGGTCGGAAGTTCGGTCGAGCCTAAAAATAAAAAAAAAAAAGAAATTTTGAATTCTAAGGATGGTAATAGGTAATAAGGTATACCTTTGTAGGGTGGTCATGATTAGGACCCTAAGGGGAACTTAAGGATTAAGTTAAGTAAGTAAGTATAAATTTAATGTTTAAAGTTAAGTTTGTAAGTTAAGTGGCAAAGACTTAAGAAGGTATCAAAGGGGATCTTTAGGAATTAAGTGAGATAAGTAAGGTGCAAGAACTAATGGCCTAAAAATGAATCAATGCTTTAGGTTTGTGAATTGGGACCCCGGAGAAGATAAAAAACAACAACGATCGACGGTGAACGGTACAGTCTTCTTGTGACCTGCTGCTAACGAGGTGTCCCTCGGCTTGTGTGTGTGTGTTTATTGCTACGACTAAGACAAGATAAAGCATGCAACCGGTTTTATACTTATTCTCGATGTGAATGTGTGTTTCTTTACACTTAACCCACCAGACTGAGAATGTGCTAAACTAAGTTTAGTGAGTACTGGTGGATGTGGAGTGTTGTTATTGTGGGTTTAACAAGGGTTAACTAACACTTGATAATAAGGCTTTCACTAACCATAACTTGGGGGGGAGTGAGGAATCCGGAATGGTACCGGCACATGTGTATTGGGGAGGTCGGTATCTGAATCAGATCCGACTTCCAAATAAAGACTTGTCATAGACTCGTCGCCTAGGTCACAAACCGACCCGACCACCGGGCTACTGTTTGAGGTGGGAGGCACATTAAGGATGGCGTGGGGGGATCAAGCCTACATCCCCAACAAATTAAGAAAGGTAACTTATAGTCGGATAGTGCATGCTACCGGCTAGGGTTAACCAAGCCTACAAAGATAAGCGACCAATTAAGGCTAACCAATCTAATAGTGGAGCGGTTGGCAATTGTAAGGTTAAGGAGATTGTGGAGCTAAGGAGTTAAGAACTAACTCACTTATTAAGGGAACGCCTGAGTCGTTCATTTGCAATGAGCTATTATGTTCATTGTGGGTTGTGGTTGTGTGCTTCAATTATGATATTATGCTTATCATGCTAATCAAATTCCATGCTATCGACAATTAGTCGTCGTAGCCCCGTTAGCTTGGGGGCCATAGGGGTCGTACCAGCATTCGTGCTGACCCCTTTGGGGGCTGTTTTTACACTTGCAGGTAAGCGGCCGATGAAGTCACACCACGAGAGTAGGAGCGGGTAGCCTAGGTGGGACTTTATTTGAGTAGGGTAGCGCCTGTGCACCGTCTGTTAGTAGTTGAACCTGAGCTCGTGAGATATGTAGGGTTTTGGAGAATACTTTAAACTCGGTTGGTGTATGCATTTGGATATGTGATTGTAAATATTTAAGTAATGGTGTTTCTTGTGGTTAGACGTAGCAAGGTCCTGGTGATAGTTATTCCGCTGCGGCGTTAGGTATAATGGTTAAGAAGCGATGAACACGACTGGCTAAGAGGGGGTGTTACAAAAAGTGGTATCAAAGCGTAGTACGCTCTGATCAAGAAATACCGGACATGAGTAACCACCGAGTTAGGATATAAGTTAAGGAATAAGTGATGGGTTAAGGGTGTGAGAAGTAGAGCGAGTAGAGTCAGATGACCACTAATAAGTGTGGATCGTCTTTATCGTCTACGGACGTTATAAATTCGTTAACCGAAACAGTGGTGAATACGAATCTAATGTAAGTATGCTTGTTCAGATGGCAGGACGTCCTAGGGGAAGCCGAGGTCGCGGCAAGGGTGATGATGCTTCAGGAATACCGGGAGGGCAGACGATCGCAAAGATCGTAGCTGCCGCATTAGGGCATATGGGCTATCAGCCTGGTGTGGGTGCACCACCTCCACCGCCACAACCTAGGGAACCAAATTGGGTGAAGAGTCTTGCAGATCTTCGACTCGCACACTTTAAGGGGGAGACGATCCCGCCAAGCTAGAGGCGTACATCTCTGAGCTGGAGACCGCCTTTGAGACCCTTGATGTCCTTGTTGGGATCAAGGTGCGTCTGGCTGCCTTCATCTGAAGGGGGCGGCAGGCGATTGGTGGAAGCTGGTGAGGGCCGAGCATGTGGCCAATCCAGAGTTCGGCAGGGTGCAGTACACCGCCTTGCTACGAGCAAGTACTACCCCGCCATGTCCAGACGAAGAAGCGCTTGCAGTTGGATGCGCTCAAGCAGACCGACAAGGATGACGGTGGACGAGTATTACACAGAGTTCACGCCTTGCTCCGTCTTCTACCAGGTCTTGGGTATTCAGACCAGATACTGGGGGACCGCTTTTATGGCGGCTTAGCCACCACTCTGCTACGGCATGGGGCCGACGAGTTATACTACCTTGCAGGTAATAAGAATAATTGAGATTGAGTAAGTAAATGAGTAAGATATGGTTAAGTGAATAAGATTTAGTCTGTGAGAAATAAGAGGAACTAATACCTTTGGAAGCAGGAGTGCTATCATGCCGCTGCTAAGGTTGAGATAACCGTCAAGCTGAGGGACGAGGACAATGCCAAAAAAGAGTGTTGGGAAGAGTGCAGAACACCAAGGGCAAGGAGGGTACAAGAAACAGAAGTACCAGCCTCAAGCCCAAAAGAACACCAACCAAAAAGGAAAGGAGGAAAAGGAGAAGGCTATGATGAGCCACTGAAACGGACTTACGATATGCTGCTAAGCCCTGCGCTCCAGGGCGCCAAAGAGTAAGAAAATACATCTTGAGTAATAAGAATGGTTGACTACGGTAAGACACAATCACTGATGCAATGCTTAATTAGGTACTGAGACCTGGTAAGGAAACGGAGGTGGCTACCAACGGGCACTACTATTGCCAGAGGTGCAAGGGGGACCACCCCGGAGTTGACTGCAGGGGGAATAAGGTGGAATGTAATTTTGTGGAGTACTCGGGCACCGGGCATATGAGTGCTACGGGAACCGGAGAGTAAGAATTACAGACCCGTTTTAAGATTAAGGCCAAGACGATCAGGGATCTGGATCCGACGGTCAGAGGAGGGGGCAGCAAGCGGCAGACAAGAACCCACGGGTGACCCAGAAGTCGGGACCCACACTAACATGGTGGACCGGGGACGATGAGCCTGAACTCTCATCGAGGCCAGGTACCGCTATAAACCATTTAGTAATAAAACTACTGCTTACCGCATTATCATGCATGTTTGGTGAATAATGAGTTAAGTAAGAATGAGATAGGATTAGAACTTAAGTGAGGTATAACCTACTACCGCTTTAGGAAGCTCAACATCTGCTATCCAATACCATCTACACCTAACCCGGAGCACACCGACATCGAAACATAGATTTTCCAACCGAACAAGTCAGGTTATCCGCCCCAGGTATGATTTTTTTAAGGGGATACCTGACACCGAAGCACAAATAGCCATCATCAAAAGATGCAATCAACTAGGAATGGGACGGGAGGTTTTTACACACCGGAGTACCCAGGGGGAGCAAGGATGAAATTAAAGATGATGAGCTTGGGCAAGGCTTGGAATGACCGTACGCCAAGAACTACCAAACCACGAGATTGCAAGATGGAGTCTCACCACCGGAAATACCTGAAGAGTTCCATCCAGTTATAACACAAGTCGTGGAAATCGCTCAGCAGTTAGAAGCTGAACCGATTCAGACATTCAGGCAGACATTTGCATGTAAAACTTCTACGAGAAGGATGGGCGACTTGGAACACATCAGGATAAGGACGAGACAACGGAGTCTCTCGAAAGAGGGATACCCGTAGTGTCTTGGTCCATTGGGATGATGCAGAGTTTTATACGGCGAGCAGAAGCGTGCGGACCGTGCGAGTAAGTTAGTACTTAAGTCAGGAGATGTATAATTATGGGAGGAGAATCAAGGATTATACCATGGGATTAAAAGGATCAAGTTGAACACAGCACCGTCAGCAGTAATTAATGCGACGCTATGAGACCTGGGAGATTAAACCTAACCTTTAGACAAATTAGCCATGTAATATTAGAATGAGATGAGGAATGAGATGTAAGATTAAAGCTCATGTTGTAAACAAGATGGTTATGAATAAAATAACAGTGTGTTCATATAAATTGTTAACGACTCTTGTTATCCCATCAATACTCATGAAGATTGTGAACACAATTAGGTTATGGACTCGGTACGGAAGGTGCACTAAGCATACTTATAGAGGCACAGGCCGACGTAAGCGGTACTATCCTCACCGGCCCCTTTCCGATTAATGGGATTGAGCATCAGTTCTCTTCGACTCAGGGGCCTCGCATCCTGTGTCTCGACATCATCGCGAGCAGGTTGGGCTGGACGCTGATGAGCTACCCGACTTCACGGGTACGCCTCCCGTCTAAGGAGAAGGTTCGTTGCACTCGTTACTACCGAGGAGCCACTGTCAGAATTAAGGGAGAAGACTTTCCAGTCAGTTTCATTGAGTTCAGTGAGCTAGGATTTGATGTTATCTTTGGGATGAACTGGTTGGAGCGGCACAAGGGACGTATCCTCTGCGCCGAGCATAGATTGCTGCTCAGAGTCCGTCTGGGGTAACAATATCATACCGCCAGAGGCCTAGATAGCCTTCGACTAAGATCATCACTGCCATGGCAATGTATAAGGAATTGAGGAGAAAGGAAGAAGTGTACCTCTGCTATGTACAGGACAGAGAGAGACCCTGAGTTCGACCCCGACTTACCGGTAGTGTCGGAGTTCCCCGATTTATTTCCACGGGAACTGCCCGGCATGCCACCCACTCGGGAGGTAGAGTTCACCATCGAGCTGCTACCTGGTACCGGACCGATAGCCAAGGCACCATTCCGTATGGCTCCGGCAGAAATGACTGAGTTAAAGGAACAATTGAAAGATTTGTTAGATAAGGGATTTATAAGACCAAGTGTGTCACCATGGGGAGCGCCAGTCCTCTTCGTGAAGAAGAAAGATGGTAGTCTCGCCTCTGCATCGACTACAGAGAGCTGAATGCAGTGACAGTGAAGAATAAAGTACCCACTACCCCCGCATTGACGATCTGTTCGATCAATTGAAGGGAGCATCTGTGTTCTCCAAGATTGATCTCAGATCGGGGTATCATCAGATAGCCATTAAGAGGGAGACATTGAGAGACGGCATTCCGGACACGATACGGCCACTATAGTTTACAGTGATGCCATTCGGTTTGTCGAACGCACCGGCGAAGTTTATGGATCTGATGAACCGCTTGTTCCGGGAACAGTGGACAAGTCGGTGTGGTGTTTATTGATGACATTTTGATATACTCAAAATCTAAGGTTGAACATGAGGAATCTGAGGAGAGTATTGGAATATTGAGGGAGAACCAGCTATATGCTAAGTTCTCCAAATGCGAGTTTTGGCTTGACCAGGTCTCTTCCTGGGTCATGTCATCTCAGATGTGGGATCTCAGTGGATCAGCGAAGATTGATGTCGTACGTACTTGGCCAAGACCGAAGACTGTTACCGACATCAGGAGCTTTCTCGGTCTGGCATGTTACTACAGGAGGTTTGTAAGGGATTTCAGCAAGGTCGCGAAACCGATGACCAGTCTGATGAAGAAGGATGCACCGTTCTTATGGACGGTTGACTGTGAGAGATCATTTCAGAGCTGAAGGACTCACTGACCACTGCACCGGTTGACCATTCCAGACGGTACAGAGGCTTGAGGTTTATTGTGATGCATCGGCAGAGGGCTGGGTTGCGTGCTCATGCAACATGGCAAGGTGGTGGCATTATGCCTCACGCCAGTGAAGAAACATGAGGAGAACTACCCCACACATGATTTGGAGCTGGGAGCTGTAGTCTTCGCTTTGAAGATATGGCGCCACTCTTATACGGGGTTAGTGTCACGATATTACACCGATCACAAGAGTTTGAGATACATATTCACTCAGAAGGAGTTGAATCTTCGACAGAGGAGATTGTTAGAGTTTTGAAAGACTATGACATTGACCTCCAATACAAAGAGGGGAAGGCCACATGTGTTGTAGCAGACGCCCTGAGCCGTCGAGCACACTCACTCCATTCGCTAGTTTCTTTCTCCAGCTTGGTTGATGAGGTGCGAGAGGCTCAGAGGACAGATGAGTACATAAGAGAGGTCAGACAGAAGTGACAGATGGTACCTTTGAGAGTCAGAAATACGACTTCAGACTTCATGATGATGATCTGATCAGACTTAAGGGCCGGTTATGCATACCACGGGGCAACACGGATCTGAAAGACCGTATACTTAGAGAATCACATTGTTCTTCAGTTTCAATCCATCCGGAGCCTCTAAAATGTATAAAGACATGAAGAGATACTTCTGGTGGTCGGGGATGAAGACAGATGTTACCGAGTTCATCTTGAGGGTGTCTCACATGCAGAAGGGACATTTGAGCACCGACGACCGGGCGGAATGGTACAGTCGAATCCCAGTTCTGGAGTGGAAGTTCCATGATATCTCCATGGACTTTGTAGTGGGCTTCCACCTGCTAGGGGAGGTCTCAACATGATATTGTGGTGGTGGATCGCCTTACCAAAGTAGCCCGATTCATACCGATGAAGGATACTTGGAAGGTGACCAGAGTAGCTGAGTTATTTGAGAAAGAAAATCATGAGACATCACGGGATACCAAAGACCATAGGTCAGATAGAGATACCAGATTCCTTTCGAGGTACTGGAGAGCTACTAGAGAAGCGTTGGGTACAGAACTCAAGCTGAGTACCGCGTTCCATCCTCAGACAGATGGTCAGACTGAGCGTACTATTCAGACACCGAGGACATGCTGAGAGCATGTGCCTTAGACTTCCAGGGCAGTTGGATTTGACAAATTGCATCTGATCGAGTTTTCATACAACAACAGCTATCACGCTTCGATCAAGATGGCACCTTTTCAAGCGTTGTACGGTAGACCATGTCGTACACCGCTCTGCTGGGATGAGTCGACTGAGATGGTCATTATAGGACCAGAGTACTTAGAGCAAGTTAAGGCTGAAGTTCAGCAAATCAGGGAGAACATGAAAGCTGCTCAAGATAGGCAGAAGTCGTATGCTGATGTTCGACGACGGGACCTGGAGTTCGCAGTGGGCGACCAGGTATTTCTGCGAGTTTCACCGATGAAGGGTGTATTCAGGTTTGGGCAGAAGGGCAAGTTAAGCCCGAATTTTGTTGGTCCTTATGAGATTACGGAGTGGGTGGGCCCGGTTGCTTACAGGTTGAATTTACCTGCTGAGCTAGGTAAAGTGCATGATGTTTTTCATGTTTCACAGCTAAAGAAATACATGCACCACCCCTCCCATGTGTTAGAACCTGAGAGGTTGACTTTAGAACCAAATATGAGATCAGTGGGACTCCTCAGAGAATCTTGGACAGTAAACTAGGGACACTCGCCACAAGTCAGTGCGACTGGTGAAGGTCCTCTGGTCTAACCAGGATGTCGAAGAGGCCACGTGGGAATTAGAGGATAAGATGAGGGCGAAGTACCCTTCTTTGTTTACTGACTAGATAGTCGGTATAGGGTACGGGGCGTACCCCTTTTTAAGGGGGGTAGAAACCCAAGTGTTTAAGATGTTCTAAGGAGATTAAGGACTAAGAAGAAGTACTAGGAAGTTTAGAGGTGTTTTTGATGAAAAAGGGGTGAGATAAAGTGTTTAATGAGTTATAATGACTTAGGTATTACTATGGAGGATTTAAGAATCAAGAGAATGTATTTGAGTATTTAGGACTTAGGCAAATGTGGGTAAACAACTAGGAAGGAAATAAGGTGTTGATGGATGAAAGCTTAAGCTTGTGAAGGAACTTTAAGTAAATGTATAAAAGAGTTTTAGATGGTGAAAGATGCTTGGGATGATGTTATAGTGGTGGGGAAAACATTTGGCATAGTGGTTACGTTAGGTATGAACCACCACCTAGAAACCTAGTGGAAATGTTACAAGTGTTGGCATGGTTACAAGGAAAAATGCATAATGATTAAAGTGGGTGTTGGTGAGTGATTAAAGTGTTTAGTGGTTGGCTTAAGGTGTATTTGAGGTGCCCAAATGAGGTTAATACATATTAGGATATATGAGGAGAAGTTTGGAGTTAAAAGAGAATTTAGAAACAGGTTCTGGAGCCGACCGACCTTAGGGACCGGACCTGCAAGGTCGGTCGAGCTCAGTTTACACTGGCGGAGAAAGTTTCTGGAAACGACCGAACTTGGGGACCGGACTTGCAAGTTCGGTCGGGCTTGTATTTTGTGAAGGAATTAAGTCTTTGGAATCGACCGAACATGGGACCGGACTTGGCAAGTTCGGTCGAGCTTAAATTTCCCTCGGGGAAACTCTCGGGAATGGACCGACCTTGGGGACCGGACTTGCAAGGTCGGTCGGGGTAGAATTTTCAAGCGGTAATATGTTCTGGAATGGACCGACCTTGGGTAAGGTCGGTCGAAAGTTCGGTCGAGCCTAAAAAAAAAAAAAAGAAATTTTGAATTCTAAGGATGTAATAGGTAATAAGGTATACCTTTGGTAGGGTGGTAATGATTAGGACCCTAAGAACTTAAGGATTAAGTTAAGTTAAGTATAAATTTTAATGTTTAAAGTTAAGTTTGTAAGTTAAGTGGCAAAGACTTGAGAAGGTATTCAAAGGGGATCTTTAGGAATTAAGTGAGATAAGTAAGGTGCAAATAACTAATGGCCTAAAAATGAATCAATGCTTTAGGTTTGTGAATTGGGACCCCGGAGAAGATAAAAACAAACGACGATCGACGGTGAACGGTACAGTCTTTCTTGTGACCTGCTTGCTAACGAGGTGTCCCTCGGCTTGTGTGCTGTCTGTTTATTTGCTACGACTAAGACAAGATAAAGCATGCAACCGGTTATACTTATTCTCGATGTGAATGTGTTATCTTACACTAACCCACGAGACTTGAGAATGTTGCTAACTAAGTTTAGTATTCACTGAGTTAAGGATAAGAAATAAGTATTGGTGATTGTTGGTTTTTACCCGACAAGGGTTAACTAACACTTGATAATTAAGGCTTTCACTAACCATAACTTGGGGTGGGAGTGAGGAATCCGGAATGGTACAGGCACATGTGTATTGGGGGAGGTCGGTATCTGAATCAGATCCGACTTCCAAATAAGACTTGTCATTAGACTTGTCGCCTAGGGTCAACAAACCGACCGACCACCCGGGCTACTGTTTGAGGTGGGAGGCACATTAAGGATGGCGTGGGGGGATCAAGCCTACATCCCCAACAAATTAAGAAAGGTAACTTATCGTCGGATAGTGCATTGCTACCAGCTAGGGTTAACCAAGCCCTACAAAGATAAGTGGACCAATTAAGGGCTAACCAATCTAATAGTGGAGCGGTTGGCAATTGTAAGGTTAAGGAGATTGTGGAGCTAAGGAGTTAAGAACTAACTCACTTATTAAGGGAACGCCTGAGTCGTTCATTTGCAAATGAGCTATTTATGTTCATTGTGGTTGTTGGTTTGTTGTGCTTCATATTATGCTTATTATGCTAATCATGCTAATCAACTTCCATGCTATCGACAATTAGTCGTCGTAGTCCCGTTAGCTTGGGGGCCATGGGAGGGTCGTACCAGCATTCGTGCTGACCCCCTTTGGGGGCTGTTTTTACACTTGCAGGTAAGCGGCCGATGAAGTCACACCACGAGAGTAGGAGCGGGTAGCCCTAGGTGGGACTTTATTTTGAGTACGGGTAGCGCCTGTGCACCCGTCTGTTAGTAGTTGAACCTGAGCTCGTGAGATATTGTAGGGTTTTGAAGAATACTTTAAACTCGGTTGGTGTATGCATTGTGGATATGTGATTGTAAATATTTAAGTAATGGTATTCTTGTTGGTTAGACCGTAGCAAGGTCCTGGTGATAGTTATTCCCGCTGCGGCGTTTAGGTATTAATTGTTAAGAAGCGATGAACACGACTGGCTTAAGATGGGGTATTACATATGGTTGCATGTATTCCATGCAACGTTAATTTATTTTACATAGTATTGTACTATTCTTTAATATACCCTATATTGTACAACTTCCCAATTATATAACAACTTGTATTCCTTCATAGCCTTATGACATTATAGTATTTATTTATACTTATAAGTTGACATTTATTATTTACTATCATATGGTCTATAAACCATATTATATATGCATGTCACTTGTGCCAATATACATATGTGTATATATATACTTTGTTTCCTTAAAGAAATAGAACTTCATATTATGCACATATTATTCCTTACACAAGATTTATTTAAACCATCCCATATCATACATTAACCATAGTATTTATTTCATTGTATACTATAGTTCATATTTTCATTTTGATATACATAATGTGTATATATATATATATATTTGTGCGCTAGCATGTTAGTCTTTTGCAAACTATGCTTTGACCACATAACATTATTTAGTGTTATACTTATATGATGATATCATATGGTATGATATCTTATATGTCATTAACTCTAAACATATAGTTTTGGTAAATAATATTTGTACAGAAAATAGTGTATACGTTTAATACTCTTACACCTCTTCATTCCCCTCATTTCCATCAATCACAATATACCCACATAACTTATACCATGTTATAAGTTCTTATTTTATAGCATCAAAACTTTGTATTCAATATATATACCCCAAGGTTTGATAACATTTTGTTATAATCACCGGAAGTGCATGACTTTTTAATTCCCTTCCTTTCAACCCTATACTTTCCAAGTATCACATTTTCACCGAAATTTTGTAACATACTTAACTTACCATATACTATAACATTTAAACCATATAATATGTATATAGTAGGGTCTTAAAATTTCCGAAAATACAAACAGCCCCACTTAGGTTCTGTTTTCTTTTGTTTTAACCCCCAACTTTCCATATATATACTTCCACCACAATCTAATAATATTTTTTTTTTGCATAACATATGTTATATCATAAACACTATATATTATTTAACATATGGTTTTCGCATATTATTTCTCATTATTACCGAACAGACCAAGGTCTGTTTGGCTTATCTTTTTCCAGCAACATTATTTTCCTTATTTTTATTTTGCCCCCTTCTTATATAATATATTTTATATTTGTCGTAAAACCACATATTATACATTTTTATAATATACCCTCTTATATAACTCCAAGAATTCTCAAATTCAATACTTAAGATATAAACCATCATATTAACCAAACTATACCACTACTTTTCGGTATTTACGTTTTATACCCCCATAAGTTTTATAAATTCAACATTCCACTTATAATGTTAACATAAGTTCATAAATTAATTATTCATGAACTTAAATTTGGTCAAACCTCCTAATATGGTCTATGTTGACCCAATAACTTTTCAGTTTGACCAGGAGTTGTAATTACAGTTTGACCCCTATAAATTTCGTAAATCATATTTTTGTCTCAAAACCTTATTAAATTTTATATAATCCATGAAATAAGGTTTTAATGCATAGTAATCGGTTATTATTTATAGTTAACCCCAAATTTACTTAAACTACAATTAGATCCCAAACTATTACGGTAATATTTATTTTGTTCTAAATTATTTTAAATCCATTTTTAACTTAATATAACAATTAAATTAAATGGCCTAAAATGCTTGGCCTTGTTACAATAATTAACATTGGATAAAATTAAACATAAATGTCATAAAAACTATATTACTTACAGTTTAATATATAGTTTTCCTTTAATGATTCCTAAAATCATTTAATTAATTCCAATGACATTATATGTCATCTAAACCTTATGTTCTCAACTAAAAATGTTAAAACATTGTAATACATAGTTTAGCTATTTTAAACCCTATTATTCTCGGCTTTTATTTCCCATGCCCCATAATTTTTATAAATTATGTTTTGACCCATAATTAATTTCCTTGACCTTATAGGTCATTAGTACACCAACTAACCAACCAAAAATGTTATTAAACATTTAATACATAATCGAATTACATAAATCCCACGACTACATATATGTGTAATTAAATTTCATAAAAACCATATTATAACATGAGGTAAGTATTTCTCACCTAGTTTATGATTTTTCCAAGCTTCCAACTCTCCAAACAGCACCTTGTAACTCTCGGCTATATTTCAACACAGGATTTATTTAGTTTTTGAAGTGTTAATAACATAACCTTAACATATACACCTTAGGAGGTATTAACGCTCACTTGTGTATGTATATTTTTTTTTGAACTGTTTTCCCCACGGTTTGAGCTTGGGGTTTCCAAGAGATTTCCAGCAGCATTTCATGCGCAAGGAGTACATAAATCAGCCATGTAAAACAAGGTTACTATAGATTGGATTTAAGCTTGGAATTACACGTTATTACCTTGGTGTGAAGCAGGTTTATAAGGCTCATTTACGCCTGTTTTTTGTAAG
The DNA here is from genome assembly GCA_023374045.1 of Limonium bicolor. Classification (NCBI taxonomy): domain Eukaryota; kingdom Viridiplantae; phylum Streptophyta; class Magnoliopsida; order Caryophyllales; family Plumbaginaceae; genus Limonium; species Limonium bicolor. The sequence continues at coordinate 281,316,108 of CM041777.1, forward strand.
TAACAGGAAGTGTTAAACTAGTGTTTACACCAGTATGTGTTCGGTGATACAAGGAGAAGGAGTGGGGTTTTTCTTACCGAGAGATGGTTAAACCAAGGTAGTTTGGTTGGAACTTTGCTACTGCAGGAGCCAAGACATTCCCTTCTGATCATGCATGGAGAAGACAAAATCTTAAGCTAGGAACTGGGACAAATTACCGGCATAACATGGAGCATACATGGGAACAGAACCCACCGAGAGTTTGTGCAACAGGGGAGATTACTTGTGTTTTCTCCTTCACCATGCTGGGTAATCTCTCTTGGGTTTTCCCTCGTACCAGGCAGAAGGAAGAGCTTATATAAGACTGGGTCTGTTGAAGTGTATTATCGGTAACAAGGAGAAGAGAATGAGCTGGGGAAACTGTCATACATACACGCATCTGTAACCGGTTAAAACAACAGAACAAGATGATGTCCTTGTCCTTACCGAGGTGATGCAGCAAGGTGATTCCTACTGTATGATATGGGATGCTTCTCCTCTGACTTTACAAGAAGAAAACAGGGACCTAAGCCACTCGCACTGGGTATGCTCCCTCTGAATATTTCATGAAGAAGACGAGGCCTAAGCTGAGGACTTCTTCTGTTTTGGCCGTGAAGAAAAACAAGAGGAGGAGCTTACATCAGGTAAGTGTTCTTCTCTGTTGTACGTAAATAAATCAGAGGAAGAAGCTCAAACATAACTGGAAATAATGGAAGTATATCATCGGTAATAGAGAGGAGTTTAGGCTAGCTTTCATGAAGAGTTTTTACCTTAAGAAAGTGAGCTAGTTACTCTCCTTTCTTCTGCTCATTATCAGCCAAGAACAGCCTACTTTCAACAGCTCCTAGCTTGTTATGGGATGAAATGAAGATGGTGATCTCCTCTGGTTGTACGTGACGGAAACAAGAAGGAGAGCTCAACACCGGCTAGTGATGTTACCGACCAAATGAGGAAAAAAAAAGAGCAGTGATCTCTTCTTGTTTTTCTCGCATAAATGAAACAGAGGAAGGAGCTTACATCTTCTTCTGTTTTCGTACGTGAAGAGATCAACATGAGCTGGGTGAGAGTGAAGGAAACAGGAAGAGAAAATTCGAGTCATCTAAATGTTCTCTTTGTGTGTTGTACGTGAAAGAGACAGGAAGAAAAGGCTCACAAAGACTGGGAACTCCCTCTGGTTGCACGTGAAAGTGGTGGTGAGCAGGTCGGGGAAACTCCCTCTGTTGCACGTGGAGGAGAAAACAATGGAAGAGTTTGAAACTTCTCCGCTTTTGTTCGTGAGTACTGGAGCAACAAGCGGAGAAGAAAGGCTGGGATGTTTCTGTTGGAAGAAAGGGCTCACGAAGACTGGTAACATTACCGGTAAATGCAGAAGAGAATGACATGCTTGTTTACTTTGGAAAATTGTGGAGATCACCCTCCTTCCTTCTTCTGTTACATGCCGAGAAGCTCTTCAACCATGGAAAAAGATAGCAGCATTGAAGGTGGTATTCCTCTCGGTACTGGAGTGACACACGAAAGGAGAGCACCGAGGCGTTTTTGTTGGAAGAAGAAAAAATCGCCTTGAGAAGAAGAAAGGAGCTCGGTAGTGGTGTAATAGGTATGGGTTTGTATAAGCTGTCGGTCAAGTTGGGTAGACAGGATGGGTAGGAGTAGGTAGAAGCTAGATGGTTATAATAAGAAGCATGTTGATGACAATGAAATGCCCATAATTTGATGTGTACTCGGTGGTGTGCAGGTTTGCAAGTGGTGAAGTGGGAGAGTAGACAACGACGGTTACATGTACCAAGTGGGTAGGTGTGGTGGAGGTAATTTATTAGATTTGTTAATATTATGTAATAGTAAGATGCTACTTGTAATAATTCGTTGCAATTTATTACTGAATTGAGCACAGATCATCGGTACGTGTAAGGCTACGGCATGAATGGTAGAGAGGTCTCGGGTTTGAATCCCGTCTAGAGCATGTTTGACTCTTTTTTGTTAAGCCTTATTTACGATTAGTCCTGTATACGTGGACTGTATTATATGTCGCGTTTTTAGTTGTATACCTATATATATAAGCGGTTGTTTTGTTATTGTCACGTTATTAATTATACCTATATATGAATACGACTTTTTATTTGTCGTGTTTTAGCTATATGTATCTATGCGACTATATTGTCATGTCGCGTTTTTTGTTATACGTACAACGTTATACTATTGTAACGTTATGTATATGTACATATATGTGTATGTGACCGTATTAATATGTAACGTCGTCATATTTTCCGACACGTATATGCTCGTACTAATTTAATTGTTCGTTCGCTCACAAGTCGTTACATGCTCATAATAATGTACACATTATTATTTAGGCCATAATTTAATTGGTTATATGTCCAATCCATATTTAATTAAGTAGGGGTATTTCACATCCGGTACCATGGGGTACCGAAGATGATCGTCTCCGATCGTGACACACGTTTCCTCAGTAGATTTTGGCGTCAGGTGCAGGAGGCGTTTGCTACTCAGCTACGCCTTAGCATAGCCTTTCACCCTCAGACTGATGGGCAGACTGAGAGGACGATTCAGACGCTGGAGGATATGCTGCGAGCAGTCACTCTGGACCATTAGGGGAGTTGGGTAGAGCATCTACACCTAGTGGAGTTCTCCTACAATAACTCCTACCACTCGTCTATCGGCATGGCACCGTTCCAGGCTCTGTATGGCAGGCCGTGCCGGACTCCCTTATCATGGAGTGACCCTACTGAGGCAGTCTTGATTGGGCCCGAGTACATTCAGACACTGCAGGATGACGTCAGAGTTATTCAGCAGGACATGAGGGCAGCGCAGTCTAGACATAAATCTTATGGGGATCAGCGCACCAGAGAGCTCGAGTTTCAGTTGGGTGACATGGTTTTCTTACGAGTGTCTCCGATGAGAGGTATATTCAGATTTGGGATGAGGGGGAAACTAATCCCTAAGTATGTCGACCCGTACAGGATTACGGAGCGAGTGGGCCCAACTGCTTACAGACTAGATCTACCAGCGGAGTTGGGGAAGGTACACGACGTGTTTCATGTATCTCAGCTGAAGAAGTATATGCCTGACCCTTCTCACGTACTGCAGCCAGAGAGATTGGAGATTGAGCCTACACTGAGGTATGAGGAGACTCCTATTCGGATCTTGGACACGAAGGTCCGAGAAACGAGAGGCAGATCAGTCAAACTAGTTAAGTTCTTTTGGAGCATCATGGGGTTGAGGAAGCTACTTGGGAGACTGAGGACTCCATGAGAGTGAAGTACCCACATCTATTCGCATGATGTTTTCCTATACTTCTGTGATTCACGTTAGTAGCGGTACGAGGGCGTACCTTAGCTCTTTTAAGGGGGATATACTGGCATACTCCTTCTTTGTTACCTCATCCAGATTATGCCCTGTTGCATTATTAGTAAAATGAGAGGTGTATGTATTTACTTAGTTTTACGTTATGACATAGTAGTATGTGACTTTTGGTTTCATCATGAAATATCTTGGTATATTTTGATTCAGTTTGATTCTGAGTAATCTCGAGTGGAATGTTGAAATGGAAATGGATGGAAATTAAGGATTGCATTGGTATGGAATTTCGTTGAAATTATTATTGTCTTTAGTTGACTTTTAAACTTCGAGGCGAAGTTTCTTTTAAGGGGGATATACTGAAATACCCCTAAATTAATTTAAATTAATTCAAGGGATTTCTTTTATTAAACCATAAATAATACTATTAATTATTAAATTGTTGTGTGGAATTATGAATAATAAATTATTATATTACTATATGGAATTATGAAAATTAAATTAGGGGATTTCTTCTATTTAACCCTAAAGAATACTATTAATATTAGATTACTATATATTATTATATAGTATTATGAATTTAATAATAGGATCTATAAGTCAATAAATCTTGGAAAAATTTCTAAACACTCCAAGTATATTATAAAGATTTTAGAAATAGTTGGAACATTAATTTGAATCATAAAAGTCAATATAAAATCATGGAAACCATAAAGCTTATTAAGCCTTGCAAGGGTTGACTTTTTGAGATTGGTCAAACCATCCCATGAAACCTATACCAATAAAAAGTTTATGGAAAACCAAGAAGATTGATAAAAAGAACGTCAAAATGGATCATCCTAGCCAAAGTTATGATAGAATGAAGTTTAGGGTCAAAAATTTGTAGAATGCTGACGTGGCTAGGGTTTTCCTGACTCAGACACGTGTCCGCCACGTCAGCCTCGCCGAAACTTGGCCCAAAAATCGGCTAAGTATCTTAACCTCCACCAGTGTTTTGCCCTAACTTGCGACTTCAATATCTCCGCCGTCCCTAGGTATTTTTAAGTGTCGTCTTCTTCATTCTCTTCTCCTTAATCTTCTCTTTGCAACCATAGCTCACACTTAACCTAACTCTTCCTAAATCCACTGGAAAATCAATCCAAAGGCGCCTCCCTGCAAAGCCGTAACCCAGAATTTCAGAATATACTGAAATCAGGTAAACTTTGTTTGATCATAACTTATTCGTCTCTCATCCAAAATTCGAGTTCTTTAGCTTGTTGTGTAGATCTCTTATCCCTCTACAATTTCATGTTAACGACCAAGGCTGATTCGTAACCATTTGGAAGAGCGAGGTGCCTAAAGTTCCTGAGTCATCATCACATGAAATCATAGAAAAACGCAAGGTAAACTCGTAACTTTAGGACTAGATTTCTTTCTGTATATAGCGAATTAGGGTAAGTTCTTGCTATCAATTTGTAGATCTATGTTTCATCTTTCGATTGAGCCAAATAACACGTCCTAAATCGATCTGTACTGTAATTTATAGAGTTACGAAGTTGGCTACCCAAACAGCTCGTAAAGGTAAAATTTTCCAGAAAACCCGAACTCGAATCTCCTCGTTAGCGCAATTCCGATGAGTTTCCGATCTAATTGTTCCGTTCTTGTCATTCAGAATTGCATTACCAGTCAAACCCACGTTTCAGTTTCATTTATTATGCGCTATACTAAGAGAATTTGGCAAATCAATATTCGAACTAACATAAACCCTAAACCGAGTTACCCAGAATCAAAATTCCAGTGCGCTGCACGATAGCTAGCGAAATTGGTATCAATAGAACCGCAATCAAATTTCGAATTCAATGAGATAAAATCAGTCGATTTGGTTCTGTGAGTTGAGAGGAATCATCGATTTAGTACTCGGGTTGTCGGCTGAGTTCGCTGATGAACTCGAGTTTCAGTGGCCGTCCGATCGTAGTTAAGAGAAACGGACGGCCGAGATTAAAACGTAGAAGTTTTAAAATGTTTTAAGTTTTATAAATTCCAGAATAAAACCCTAACTTGTTAGATTTATTTAATGACCTTCCCGAATGTATTTTGACACGAAATTTTAACCATGGATTCCTTATAAAATCTACTTTATTTTGATGATAATAATATGGTTTTGAGTTTTTAAACGTAAGTTATGATTTTTGCAACTTATGGGTATTATGGAATTATTTGGATAATTTAAAAAGATATTTTTATGAAATTAAATTTTTATAATATGTCTAAAATGTTATAGTTACTATATATTTAATTTGGGGAATTTTGGACATGAGGAAATGGGTTTAAAAATTGTATTTATAAGGTTTTTCATAAGTTATCTTATAATATAAGGTTTTTAATGTAACAAAATTAAAGTATAGTTTATTAATACTTTTTAGGTTGGGAAAAATATGAGAAGACTAAATTAGCATCTAGTAACAGTATGTTTATAAATATTTTGGGTATTAACTTTTAAGTGAAGTAAAAATTGTTTACATATATATATATACTTATATGAGAGAAATAAAGTAAAAACTTATGCTAAATCAAAGAACTAAACTAATCTACATTTTATTTATTATATAATATGGAAGTTAACATTCTTAATTAAAACTAAGGAAAATACTTTATTTTACAAACCATATATCGGTTGTGGATATGTCTAAAAGTTATTACATATATTAAATACAATAAAATTTCTTAAAAATGTTTGGATGTATCTTAAAGTATATATAGTTCTTATATATATATATATATATATATATATATATATATATATATAATACATTAAAAATAGATGAGAAAATAATTCCTTGTGGGAAATATAATAAGAGAATATATGTACTAAACTTTAGGACCTTAATTAGTGTTGTAAAAAGAATTAGTCAACGATAACCTAAAGTTTAATTAAACTAACCCTATGGTTAAGAGTAAGTAATTGAAGTAAAATTAAATGTACTCTTGAGACAAACAAACTCACTGGCGTAGTTCGAAACCTCGTGGGAATCTTTTTAGGGAATTTATTTAAACAACGTAAACGTGACACGGACTTGGGCTAACCTACTGGGCCCAAGTCTATGAACTCCAAATCATTCCAAATTAAAAGAGATGGGCCACTCTCAGGGTTAAACCCTAAATCATTCCAAATTAAAAGAGATGGGCCTAATGGGAGATTTAATTAACGAGATCTAGCCCAGATCCTTAAGAGAGAGTAATTGTAACCAGAAACTATAAACCAGTAAGAATGAAAGTTGTTTATCGTTGTAGTTCCTTAACTAATCAATACCTGGAACACCTTAAATAGGTTATTATTGGGGGATCACTCATTCGAGTTAGTTACTGCTTCTTCACATACTAGGTACGATTTCTCGTACTCCAATACTTTTACTATCCGACTTATGAGACGTTTTCGAAAAACGCTAACTGAGTTTAAGGAATTTCAAAAGGAAACTGTTGGTGTGGCTAACTCAGCTTGATGTGACTAACTGAGCCTTGAATGTGAAACTTACATGGTTATTGGTTCCTTATATTTGGTTGTTTCATTCTTAGACATTAACTGCCTAGGGTTTACGCTTCTGCACTCTGTAGGACTGAGTGTTTTGGTATTGCTCTGGTGTAGTTAGTGATCTAGTGGGAATATGGAAAAGGACAATCTTGGTAATTCTTCCTTTGACTCTGGATATTGTTTCATCCATGAGCTGAGTCTTTTGTTGTGACGTGCGCCCGTCTTCACCGGTAACAGCAGGGGGCTGTATATTCCTCGTCCACAAGGACATTTATATCTGACAGCAGGGGGCTATATATCCCTCGTCCACAAGGACATTTATATCTGACAGCAGGGGGCTGTATATCCCTCGTCCATATGGACATTTGTATCTGGCGGTGGGGGCCATCTCTCCCAATTGGTTTTATTCCACTCTTGAGTTGTTGGTTCCTGGTTTTCTCTCATTCATTCCTAGTCCTTGTGACTACCCAAGTCTTTCTACACCTAACTGGAATTGGATCTAACATAAGCAATGGTTGTTCACTAACTCATGGTGTGGTTTTAATTGACTAACTTTACCTTTCTGTCATTTATCTCTATTCCTTATCTTGTCAACTTTGACTTGGTTATTTTTAAGTGCCTTGTTCCTCTATTTTGTTTAAGTTGTTTGACTTCAAGTTGATGCTTATTTAAGAGATGTGTTAAAGGTTTGTTTTGGAGAATCATACCAGTTCCATTCCAGGGAACTGACTCACCCCTCTCGGGGTGGGCTGCTTGGTTTTATCTTGCAGGTACAAATTATTATACAGGTGGCCACGAAGAGAACGAGCGATTGGGATGGGATTAGTTTTTGTGGAGAGTTAATGTATTTTATTACCGTTATGTTTATGTTAAGTTTTCTCGAGGTTCAGACCGTGGCTTTTGTAATATTTTAAGTTGTAATTGGTGAGGTTTGGTGTCGGGTGTTTGGAACCCGATGGTCTGTTACGCCTTTAGTATTTATTTCCGCTATAAATATGTTAAATATGGGCGTTACAACGGGGCACGTGACCTTTTTAAGTTCCAACTGACCCGGTGTGGGTCGGTCCTATGGGTCGGTCCAATGCAGAGATGAATTTCTGCTCCAGGAGCTGCTAACTATGGAGGGTGATTTTTCAATATGAGGGGGGTCTATCTAAATATGATCTGGCTGAGAAGCCTAGATCCTAGAAATATGCCATTCAGTGAAGGGTGAAAACCCACTCTATATCCCATCCCTCAAATACCCTACTAAATCGTCCGTCTTTCCCAAAAGCATAAAAGGGAGTGCGAGTGTGCACTACACCCGCTCTCGATGGGCTCCACGCGGACTCATCCCCTAAGGGCGGAAATTGACTAGAGTCGCCACCTAGTTTGACCTATGATAACTAGGAAGGAAGGTCGGGTTCAAGAGAATTTTTGGTGTCTACAGATGGCTCCCCTTGATTCAATTTTACAAGCCTTTGCAGAATTGGATCAAGGTTGACGCGGCGCCGAAAATTCTCACTACGACTTTGTAGTGCATTGGGATGCAACCGTGAGGAAGATAATGTACGAATGCGACGGAAAACGATATGATAGCTGAATGCACGAGGACTTATTACGAGCCTCAACTGCTAACAATAGATTGGTTTGGGGTGCACGAGGACTTAGGAGAGCCTCAACTGGACCTCTTGATATCCAGCCCTAGGGCTTATAACGAGCCTAGAATGCAAATTCAGTACCATACTAGTAGCGCAATAGCTGTCTAGCGGGTGTAAAACGAAAAGGGGACCGTACTAGTAGCACAATAGCTGTCTAGCGGGTGTAAAACGAAAAGGCGACCGCACTAGTAGCGCAATAGCTGTCTAGCGGGTGTAAAACGAAAAGGCGACCGCACTAGTAGCGCAATAGCTGTCTAGCGGGTGTAAAACGAAAAGGCGACCGCATTAGTAGCGTATTAGCTGTCTAGCGGGTGTAAAACGAAAAGGCGACCACACTAGTAGAGTAATAGCTGTCTAACGGGTGTAAAACGAAAAGGCAACCGCACTAGTAGCGCAATAGCTGTCTAGCGGGTGTAAAACGAAAAGCGACCACACTAGTAGCGCAATAGCTGTCTAGCGGGTGTAAAACGAAAAGGCGACCACACTAGTAGCGCAATAGTTGTCTAGCGGGTATAAAACAAAAAGGTGACCGCACTAGTAGTGCAATAGCTGTCTAGCGGGTGTAAAATGAAAAGGTGACCACACTAGTAGCGCAATAGCTGTCTAGCGGGTGTAAAACGAAAAGGCGACCGCACTAGTAGTGCAATAGCTGTCTAGCGGGTGTAAAACGTAGCGCAATAGCTGTCTAGCGGGTGTAAAACAGAAATGCGACTGCACAAATAGCGCAATAGCTGCCTGGAGGGTGTAAAACAAAAACACGACCGCACCAGTCACAATAGCTGTCTGGCGGGTGTGAAGCGAAAATGTGGCCGCACTAGTAGATAGCTGCCTAGCGGGTTTGAAACGAAAGAGGTGAATTCAAAAGTAAAAAAGTTTTATGAGTGAATGGCCACCTGAGTGGAATGAAGATGATATTACAAACTTGAGTGAAATAATTGATCGAATGACGTGAGTGATTTTTCGTGGTACCCTTGAAAGGATTCCCACATGCAAATGAAATGAGATATGATGTGGTTAACAAATGCATTAATTGAATCAAAACCCCCTGTTTGAAAATGTAGATTTTTGTGTGAGCTGTGGCTCCTGCTTCAAAGCTTCGGGATGGCTCCTGGCATGGCTTCAAGGATCTGAGATGGCTCCAGCATGCATTGATGGCTCCGGTGTGACTAATGGTCTCGGGGTTACGTTGACGACTCCGACATGCACTGATGGCTCGGGTGTGCACTGATGGCTCGAGAGTGACCAATGGTCTCGGGAGGTTGGTGAGTTTGAAACGGTCAGTGGATTTGGTTGTTTTGAAGCAGTTTGATGGCTCCGGTGATGAATTTATTGTGGTTTGATGGCTCCGATGGTGGACTTATTGTAGTTTGATGGCTCCGATGGTGGACTTATTGTAGTTTGATGGCTCCGATGGTGGACTTATTGTAGTTTGATGGCTCTGGCATAATTCTAGATTTGGCTCCATGGTGGCTCTAGAATAGCTTCAATGTGACTACGAGGGGAAAAGGGGGATTTTTTTTCCTTTGAGGTGGTCGCACCCTGGACGGGCTGCCTACATACTCAATTCTATATTGAGATCAAACCATACGTAGTTCAATACTCTGTGGACAAGGCTTTGAAAATGAATATATTCTGTTACGGCCCCGAGTTGGCTTTAGTGTGGCCCTAGAATGGCTCTCTAGAATGGCTCCATGATGGCTCCATGATGGCTTCAGGATTTCCCGTATGGTTCCCGGATGGCTCCTGTAGGATTTCGGGATGACTTCAGTATATCCCCGTGATGGCTTCGGGATAATCTTCGTATGGCTTTAGGTGGCCCCCGTTTGGTTCGAAGTAGCTTGAGGATAGCACAGGATGGCTCCTTGATGGTTTGATATTGCTCTATGATGGCCAGGGATGGCTCTAGTTGGCATCCTTTGATCAAAAGTTACGCTTCAACAACTGCAACTGAAGTCGACTTTCAGCGAGACTAGGTAGAGCTCTTACCAGTCGGATGTTGAAGATGAAATGATTATGGTGCATGCACATATTAAATGCTAGACATGATGCAAAATGCATATGCAGTTTTTGAAGAGAAGGTATGGCCCTATCTTTATTAATATGAGTTTACGAATATAAGACATCTTCGGTTCAATCTTGAGTGATTGTTGAACTGGGATGCGTGAATCACTTCTCTCATGGAGGGATGCGGGTCAATCTCTCGTGAGTATGGCCGCGTGTGCTAATGTCGTGATGATACTCTTGATGCTCAGAGCAGTATTTTCCTGAGATTTTCTTTTCGAGGTTATGAACTTTCCGTTCCTCACAAATTTCTCACCTGCAGTGGGATAGGCTGTTTATGATTTTGTGTTTGAATCAAAGAGTCTCTCGCACTCAGAAGACCTTGTGTAGTAAGGTCACACTCATTCGCTCATGGTCCCTTTGGTATGATGGGATATGTTGACAACAAGTATGAAGCTTATGATTCATGTTTCAGATCCGATACTTTCAGTTAACGCTCATCAAATAACGAGTCAGAGGTCTTTTATTAGGTTATAACGGGGCTGAGAGGTATGATGTATGTCACATGGGACTGGAGGATTTATTTGGGAATGTGGAGTTTTTGTGCAATAGAGGATATGTTTCGCCTTTTCCATGGGTGGAATGATTAGATTGGTTTTGATAACCTTTATTGATTTCTACGGGACATCATTGGTCCTTCGGATTTGGATTTCTCCTTCTTGCCTCTTCTGGTGTACGGTTCGAACCTTTTTCTCATTTTTTTTGAAATTGCATTTGGCTCATCAACTTTCTCAAGCATTCTTTACTTTGTATTTTGGCCTTCAGCTTTGGAGTTGCATTGACTCGTCGATCTTCTTGAACATTTTTGGTGTTCTTTTTATGTTGGCTTTGGAGTTGCATTGACTCACTAATTTCTTTGAACATTTCATTTGTTGTTTTTTTTTAAAAGATGGTGGGGAGAGGCCATGGCTCGGGCTGCTTCGTGGTCCTCTGTTGCTAGGGCATATAAGTATATGTACGTGGGTTTGCATGTTGTGGAGTTTCTGAAGAAAGAGTTTTTCATGAAAGGCTCAGCGGGGCTCACTAAGGGGTTATGTACAGGGCAGTCAAATCTTTTTGGTTTTGTGGATTTTTTATTCCTAAGTGCCTCGCCATCCTCATTAGTCAACGATTGTTTTTCTTACTAATTCTCGGATCTTTGCATGAATCACAGTTCGTATCCTATTTATCTATATTGATCTCATTATGTATTGTGCCTCTCCATGTGCTGAAGGAATGCACATGTCGCTCATGGTTTTACCTCTATGGACTCGCTCTATCTTCCCTTATCGCTCAGTGGATTATCCAATATCCTCATTCGGAATTCAAGGGAAAATACTACTCTTCGCACGCTACTCACTTTGCTTGTGGTGCTGATTTTGATTTAAACCCATGTGTAAATTGAAGGGTCGAGAGTTTAATGATTCAAACATTCCGTTCAAACGATCTCAAGATTTTCCCCAAAGATGTCATTTCGATACGGAAGTATGCAAATGCAACTATCTACAATGCATTATCTTGTGGTTATATGGAAATATATGTATATGATGCATGAAGTTTGACAATGAAGATGACTTATTTTGGATTTTGGTTGAATGTTTTTTTTATGCAATGCATGTATGGTAAGATTACACCTAGTCTCGCTTGAGTCGGTTTCAATTGAGGATCCATAAAGTTCATCTTGTCACCAAAGGCTCTTCAGGCAGTTAGTTGCTGAGTGGGTCTCGGAAGAAACGTGGTCCCAGATGTTTTAGCCGTTAATCGAACCTGACCGCTTAATGAGTGGTAATTCCTATATGCACCAATCAACATGATAAAATGGTCTTGCTCTTCTTGCGATTCTGGATAGGTCAAATAGAAAGGGGAGAGGGATGGGATGCAACCCTTGAAATAAAAACATGACTCAACTACTTGTTGCCATTATCGCCATGGATCAACACATGACCATGCTTAGGTCGGTGATTCCTTAGGAAAGTGCACCTTCGTGGCCTAGGACGGGCGTCTCATCTTTAAAGGGGAGACGTCTCCTCTATCCATCAACTCTTGGACTGCGTTTCTCAGTGTTGTGCACTTGTCGATGGCGTGCCCACGAATCTGATGATAGTCACAATATTCATGTAGATGTGGCCCGAGCTTCTTCACCCTCAAACTGGTGTTGTAAGGTGCTAGGTAACCTCCCTCGTTCAAAATTCTCCAGGCTTCACCAAGTGACATTCCTAGACCCGAATTCTGTCTTTGAGAGTCCTGCCCGGGTTGGTGGTATTCTCTTTGCATGATTGTTGGCTTTGGATATTTGGTTTCAACATCTTCCAAAGCAGCCACAACCTCCATCAGTCGTTTGAAGTCACATATCCCTAGATATTTCAACCGATGTCGGTACACATATTTTAGCCTAGAGATCACCATGCTCTTCCTCAGTAGGTCACTTATTCATTTGTCCAGCCTTCACCCTCCATCGTTTTATGAACTCCCTCACGGGTTTGTCAGAATTTTGGCATGTGATCTCTAAATCTCTACGTGTAACTTCATGATGAAAGTTGTCACCGTATTGAGAGAGGAAATCTAAATACAAGTCTTGGCTTGACTTTCCGTTTAAATCTATGTTCATAATCCATGAGTAAGCAGGTCCTTGTAGATAGAATCTAAAGCATGCGGCTTTCAGCTCTTCGGAAAGGCCATGGAGATTCATGAGTTTATCATATTTGTCGACATGATGTCTCGGGTCTCCAATTCCCTCATACTTCTCCATCTTAGGCAGACTCATGCCCTTTTGTAGACGAGCATCAGGATACGGGTTAGTTGGCTCCCAACCTACAGACTTAAAAGGTTGGGCTAGCTCTAGTTCCGCCTTCAGTTCTTTCACTAATTCTATCATTGGACTCGCTCTGAGATCAAGGTTTTGGATTGAAATGGCTGTCTTAGGGTAGCCGGTGTCAAGAGATTGAGAGGGCAGTGTTGTTCCTGGGTGAAGATGTTGGCTTGAATTTGACGAGTGATGAGGTATTTGCCAAGGAAGGACATATTTTTGTGTGGACAAGGAGAGGTTTAAGCCGGAACGCACCATAGAGGAAGATGGGGCTTGGGTCTTTCCCTTATCACAGACCATTTGTGGTTGCCAATTCCCTCTGGTGGCGGTTGGGGTTCTTAGAGTTGAACTGTACATAGGTGAAAAAGGCATGCTTCGTGTTGTTCGAACTTGGACAGAGGGAGCATGAGGGTCCATTGCTTGAAACTCATAGGCATCGTATGCCGAGTAAGTTGAAGTCTCTTTCTAACTGTTATCTGACTCCACATAGACCCTAGTTATTCTTCTTTGGACACATTCTTCTATCCTCAGGTTTCTCTCCAAGTCATCAGCAAGGTCATGGATCAATCCTTCATGAAAAACCGGCCTTTGACTGCTTGATCATTTCGGGGTGCCCGCTCCATCTTTTCCGCCGTTGCTATAAGCGGACTGGTCTTCTTTCTTTCCAGTTGCCAACTGTCACGAACACCTGCAAGCACAAGGATTAGAATGAAGGAAAAGAGGTAATATCAGTATGTTTTATGAAACAAAAATTTGTTGTGTGATGATGTGTGAATGATTGTTGGTGCAAAAACGACTTTCATTTATTTTGAAAAGGTTGTGAGATTCATGAGGTATGAATGTCATGGATGCGAGCGTATGATAAGTGTCACTTTATCTCATCAATTTTTTAAAGGGGGTGTATCCATAGACACCGCAAATTTCACCCCCATAAAGCAAGGTTTTAAGAGTGATAGATAAAACGTGAAGGGTCGTCTCGTATGTCCTTTCTTTTAAACAAGACGTGCATGCCAAAAGAAACCGACTTTTTGAAGGCAATCTTGAAAACACAAGTTTTCGAAGTGGTGGATATGAACAATATGAATTTTAACGCTCGTTCATTCACAAATAAAATGGGGAGTGGGGAACCCTATACACATTGATCTAATCGAATTCAAAGGGAATGTATAAACCTATACATGTAGTCTATTCAGAAATGGACGAGAGAGAAGAGAATCATAGGGGAAACCTATACATTATCAACCCTAAAAAGTCATTAAAAGGGGGGATTTTGAGCTAAACTTCTTATGAACTCTTCTGGTCCGTCTTCGGGCTTCTGACTGACCACTCATTCATGCTCTGGCTGTTGAATAAATGCTCACTCGTCTTCGGGCTCTTGATTGGTCGCTTGCTCGTCTTTGGGTGCTTGACCGACTACTGGCTAATTTTCAGGCTTTTGCAGCGAAGCAAAACTGTGATCAAATAAAACGGGTTGGTGTTCTTCTGATTTTCAACAGTTTGAACTCGAACCGGTGTCGCTAGTCTTCATGTCGCTTGACTCGGGTTGGTACACCTCTGCTTTTGTATTTGAACGGTTGGTGTTGGTCTTCATGTCACTCGGCTAGCTCCACGGGTTGGTGTGCCTCTGATTTTCAACTTGATCCACTCCAACGAGGGGAATGAGGGATATTCTTGGGAAAGGAAAAAGGTGAATGATCAAGCAAAATCTTATGTGAAAATCCACCACTTTTGTGAAAACATGAAATGACTAGTACGCTCCACAGTAATGGCCGCTGCACTTGAAGGTGGACAGAACTTCAAAAATAGCAGGTCACGACATGGGGACTAAATCATATATTTTGAAATACGTTTGTGAAAATCAACTTTGAAAACTGTTTTTGGAAACGATTTTGAAATAATGTTGGTGAAGAATGTTGTCTGGAATTCATTCATAGAAAGTAGGTTTTTCGAAATCTATTTTTGAAAATTGTTTTTGGAAATACCATTTTAAAGAGGAAGTGGCAAGATTAAAACCGCAAATGTTTATGAGTAAAATTTAGGTGGGATTTGAAATGAAACAAGCTCTTAAACAGCTTCAAGAGACGTGCAAAAAGAATTTCGAACGTTTTGAAACAGATTGGTTTGAAAAAGTGGTTTGCACACATGTACAACATAAAAGAAAACGTGGCTATGTTTGATGTGGAGTTGTAAGTGTTAATGTTGGGATAATCATCTTCCAGGTCAATCAATGATTTTTCATATCACCGGGGGAACCGTCGTTCCTTCACTGTTCATCTCTCGGGATTTATCTCTGTTATGCCTTGTGGGGCACGTCATCAAGAAAGTCTGGAGTGCTTAAGTTCGAAAGGTCAGGATACCCGAAGTGATACAGTCACAAGAGCCACGGCCGGTGATTATCACAACATACTCACTTTTGGAAAACTTGGGGAAGTACTGCATGGGGTCGGGTCTCCCGTCAAAGCACGATAAGGTGTGTCTAAAGTCCAAATTATTTGCTGACTACGTATGTCATGTATGGGTATCCGTAAATACGGGATCCTCTATGAATTTGTAGCGCGACATTGGGCTTTAAAGACACCCGTGGTGCAGAGGAATCATGGAGAACAGAGCCCATGCAATCTTCAGGGTAAGGTAAAGGGAGGTCAGACAGGTGGCATATAAGAGGGTGACTACCCATAAACCCATCATAGACACCAGAGAAGGCAACTGGACACTGAAGGCTCATGGCATACTATATGCTGGCTCAAACTCGGGTAACAGAGGATATTTTTGGATCATGAGCTTCAAAGCGTTAGTTGGAGACCATCCCGTGACATCTGGATAAAAACGGTGACACAGAGGAATGCATGTCCTACGCTACCCGCTCATACAACCCCCCACAATCACAATATAAATATAAAACCGATGAAGTTAGTATCATCCTATTTGCTAAGAATTTTATCTTGAAAGTGATTCCAAATTGGTTGCTTTTTAACCTAAAGGGAAGTGAGCTTCATTCAATCCTATGTGTCTCTTTCTAATCGTGAGCTAATTATTAACCCAATTGTTGCAATGTTTATTGAGGATCTTTCAAGTCCTAACTGTCCTCATCAGATACACACTCTAAGTGTGGAGTAGAGTGCTTTAGTGACTTGAAATGAATCTCTTGAAGGTTTTGAAAGAAGTTGGGGAATCCTGACAATTTTGAATGGAGTTCAGTCTTTCTTGAGTTTGAGAAAATTTTACTCAAGTTTTCCTCAGCAGAGTCGCCATTCTGTGGAGGGTGAAAACCCGTTACTCTGGCATCCCTCAAATACCTACTAAATCAACCGTCTTTCTCAGAAAGCATAAAGGGGAGTGCGAGTGTGCACTACACCCGCTCTCGATGGGCTCCACGCGGACTCATGCCCTAAGGGCGGAAATTGACTAGAGTCGCCACCTAGTTTGACCTATGATAACTAGGAAGGAAGGTCAGGTTCTAAGAACCGTTAATTGACTCTGATGATTTGCATATGGATTGGACTTACCTGGTCATACTCAAGATTCTGTGTGGGTTTGCACCGGGTTACACCCCTTGGAAGTGGCAATGACCACAACCTTGGATTGGTGCCCGAGGAAACCTTGGTCTTCAATTGTTGGGATTACCTTCTTTCAAAACCTTTTTAGAGAGATTCATTTAAAAGCCGGATGAGATTAGGACAGGAAGAGAGAAAGGGAGTGGATGAGGCGAGCTTTCTGCCAAGCTAACGCCAAGAGGAAGAACTGGTGAATTCGGATGAGTATAGAATGAACATTTGGGAAAAGTCTGAGGTTGAGTGAATGAACGAGACTTAGAGTCTGATGGTTTGAAGTTTGTGGGAGCCGAAGAAGGTTTAAGAGTTTCGAGAGGTATGAAGAACACCTTAGAGGGGGAAAGAGGTTTTTGTTTGGAATGGGGTCGCACCCTAGATGGGCTGCCTACGTACTCAAAACCCCTGTTGAGATCAGACCTTACGTAGTTCACGGCCTTTAGGATGGTTGAGTTTTTTGAGGTAATCGAGGGTTAGAAGTGCATGAGGTTATTTGGAGGTGAGATGGCCGAGTGCAAAAGGGTGTTTTGATTGATGTGGGGTTGCACCCTGGGTGGGCTGCCTACGTACTCAACTCTCTGTTGAGATCAGACCTTACGTAGTTCAGGTTTTTTGGGTTTTTGGAGATTTTGGTGTTTTGAGGGTTTTTGAGATGTTTGAAGTTTCAGGTTTGAGAGGTTAGTCTGTGAGACGCTCGGGTCTATGAGACATTTAGGATGTTCATGTGATGGGAGTAATGGGATATCAAGGTCTATGAGACGCTTGGGTCTGTGAGACGTTTGAATCTTAAAAATGGTGGAGGGATTGAAGTTTTTTGAGTCTGTGAGACGCTCGGGCCTATGAGACTTTAGAAGTTAGGGAGAAGTCGGGATTAGGGAGATGATTTGAGTTTGAGGTGATTTGGATTTTGAATGATTATTTGAGTGTGGGGAAATGGAATTTGGGAGAGATCCTATGTTTTTTTTAGGTTCGAGGTTCGAAAATGGTAGAGAAAAATCATTTTATTGTGAAAGGGCGGATGATCTCGAGGGATCACCCTATGTACCCTCTCGAGCACGACACTTAATAAATGGTAAGTGCCGAGGCTCGAAAGATGGGGCAATGAATTTATGTCGAAAAGTAGGGTTTAGAGAGAAACATCATGAATGAGATGCTCTTGGTCAAACCCTAATAACGTCTCTAACTCCCCGGTTTTAAAACATTAAAACCGAAAACAATGAAATCGAGTAGAAGGGAGTTAGACGATTATAAATCCCGGCTGCAACTAGGAATGTAGTCACATCCCTAGCACCTCGCTCGCCTTGTAAAAATCTAGGCTGCAATTAGGGGAGGTTTGTCACCCTAATGCCCCGCCTAAAGAATCCAGACTGCGACAAGGGAGGTTACGATCCCAGTGCCCCCCTCGGATTTTTTTTGGAAGGGAGATAAGTGATGTCTAACCAGGAGGAAAACGCTTTGAAAGTGTTAGACATTTCTTTCTCCGAAAACGGTTTAGTTTTGAGTTAGAAAATCTTTGAAGTTGTTCGAAATTCTCGATGAAGAAACACTGATTTTGAGAAATGTTTTTAGGAGAAAACTTTCTGTATATGTGAGAAGAACTTTTTGTGTTTTGAGAAACGTTTTCTGTGATGTGAGAAGAGTTTTTCCTTTAAAATTCCACAAAATGGTTTCTTTTGAAAACTTGATGAAGTTTGAGTAAAAAGATTGTTTGAAATTTGAGAAAGGAGATTTTTGGATTTTTGAGTTTGAATGGAATTTACAAGTTGGTTTTGAATTGAATCGGATTGGACTGAACTGAATTGAGTTTGAATTGAATTGGGTTTGAACTGAATGTGTTGAAATTGGATTTGAGTTGAATCGGATTGAACTGCATTGAATTGAGTTTGAATTGAGTTTTAGTTGGGGTTGGAAACGGGGCGAGCCAAAGTTAGACCGAGTTAAAGTGGGATCGAATCAAAGTTGGGTCAAGGTCAAAGCTTGGGTCATGGTCGAAGTTCGGACTGGTCAAAGTTGGACGGGGGTCAAAGTTGAGTCAAGGTCAAAGTTCATGTTGGTCAAAGTTCGGATTGGTCAAAGTTAGATCAGGTCAAAGTTGGGTCTGGGCCTTGGTTAGGCTTTTGGGTCGAATCGGACCTTGGTTAGGCTTTTGGGCCGAATTGGGCCTTGGGATGATTGAGTTTGAGCTTCGGGTTTGACATGGTTTTTTAGGCCTGATCTAAACATTGGGCTTTTTTTTGAAACAATTGGGCTTTTGAGAAATGGGCTAAAGATGGGGGTTATTGATTTTTGGGCTTGATTTATGAGATATTAACAAGTGAGATGGATCAATTTATTGATTATTAACTCTTGATTATGGGTGTGTTGAAGGCAAAGGAGGATTCCACCCACATAAAATGAATGAGAGACCCGCTAGGCATGGGGTGGTTTCGCATCCTAAACCCTCCTAAAATAGCCTTAAGGGCTGTTTTTTGAAGTTTTGTTCTTATGTACATATAATGGTGGTTAAGGTATTTTCTGAAGTTATAGGAGATTATTGGCCCACGAAACGAATGAGAGGCCCGTTAGGTGTGGAGCGATAATGCATCCAAAACTTTTCTGTCAGTGAAAGGGTCTTAGAGGATGTTCAGTAAGGCTTAAGATTGTAATTGGAAATAAAATAGGAAATGAAGTAAAAACGCAACACAGTCAAATATACAACGTATGCACGTATAAGACAGGGGAAAAGTTCTGAAAGTAAACTCAATGAATAACAGATCAGAATTGATAATAACCACCAACTAACTCAAGGAAACAATTTTGAGGATTCTAAATTAACGGACACATTGTTTCCAAAATCAAATACTAATCAGACCTACACTGAAACGCCTAAGCCAGCTTGTACCAATTCTATTTATGCCTTACGAGTCTTTTTCTTTTATTTATCAAATCTGAAAAAGTAAATAAAGGGACAAAGCAAAACAAAAGGAGTTAAGCAGTCATTTATTCTACCGTTACTAAACTGAAGGTTATGGTGAACCCAACCAAATGCATGCTGCTACCAATCGCTAATCACCATACTAACTTCTATTTTACAAAGGGCAATTACCCATAATAGGTGACTGAATCAGAAAGAACGAATGTCAGATTATATACATTAGAATAGCTTATCAAGCATTAAAACATATGGAGGCTCGGGCATATATACATCAAGCAAATCACAAAAGAAAAGAGCATTATGCTGAGCTGATGACGGGTCGTGCCCAATACCAGAGAGATTATAGTTAAACTAGGGTTAGAAGTGAGTACCGAAAATTTGTGACGTGGTAACATCTTGCAAGGAGCTAGTCAGTAAAACACAGTGACAACCAGAAGATGTTAGTTCTGAAAAAAATAACAGTATGGAAGACATCCGAGAAGATGGAGAAAATTCATGGGCTTATTTTACCACTACATTGGTGTCACACTCAGAGACCTGTGAAGATTCACAACGACCACCAGAAGGCAAAACAATAGAGATTTCCTCCGTTTCTAGTCAAGATTAGGAGGTAAGTTATCAAGTAATAACAGGGTGTACATAAGAGTCAAAGTATATTGAAAGCTTCAACAGAGCAAGACAAATGACGGAATATCTTTGTACAGAGCAGGGTATGAGACCGACATGTAATCACCAGAGACTGAATTCATTCTCCAGGGTAAATTCAAGACAAGGACACTGGTTCTCCTGGTTACTGGTAGTATCTGTGATCGGTTTCCAGAATTTGAAGTGACTCACATAGAACATAACAGACAAGAATACAAGTAGCAGAATCTCAGCCAAGTCCAAACCAGCCTTTCGAAATGCATCTGTAAAAAAAATTAGAGGAGGGCAAGATAGACGTTGTGATTTCATAGAGTAGGAGACTGAAATCCACACTTCAGTAGCACACAAATGTTTGAACGCCAAAACCCATCGTGGGTTTGGCATTCGAACAACTCCACAACATATGTACGATACTTATTTTTTAAAGGGATAACAAAAGTGATCCAGGGGAGGAATAACATCGGTGCGTACTTCAGAAACAAACCCAAAAGGCCAGTTTCTTCTCCCGCGACCGTCATTTTTACATTTCAACCAGAGGTGCGTACAAAAAACACAATATACAAGTAATAAACAAGGATAAAAAAAAGGGTCCACGCTGTAAAATCCGAAACACGGTGGACTTAAAATTTGATCGCAACTTGACATGAAAAGTGAGATATGGAAGTCTCAGCTTCAAATCGGCGAGAGAGACAAAGCAAGAAGGTAAGAGGGATGTGAACTCATATTTCGGAAACAAATTCCCGATAGAGTCACGATGTCTATTGACCATCGTCAATCCGGTTCATTTGGTGGATAGAAATCGAAGAGTATGAGAAGGAAAAAGACAAATCGAGAGGGAAGAAGAGTTTTTTGAAACGAGAGTGGATGACAGAGTAAATGAAACAATCAACTTACCCCCTTTTGCTTGGAGATGAAAATGAAAAATCGAAGCACAGTAAGAAGCCTGGGTAATGCACGTTGCTAAGGGCGGAAATGAAATCTCGAAGGCTTTAGAATGGAGAGAAATCTCTGGTTTCTTTGGTTTTCGACGATGGGCGTGAAGTGATAAGGGTAGGATTTTATTTTTAGATTGGAGATCGACAAGAATGGAGGCGGGTGAAGAAGAAGAAACAAAAGAACTCGAGAAGGAGCCATGGTGGCTGCGTCGACCGGTTGAAGGTGAAGCCAGTCTACAGTATCGCCGGTAGTTTTTGTTCTTTTATAAACAAATCTAGGGTTTTTGTATACAAGGGCCAATTGGTTTTTTTTTTGGGCTAATGTAACAAGAATGGATCTTATGTGAGGCTGTTGGGTTATTAAAATGGGCCCAGACTGGTAGGACTTTTGGGTGACAAGGAACACAAAAACAAAAACAGGGGCATTTGATGCTCGCAAGTATTGAACCCAGGGCATTTGTCTCCTCCCAAATGAGGCTACCAGCTGCACTATGACAATATTGAATATACTAATGCAAGATATAACAGTAAGATTCTAATACGAGCTAAGAAAAAGAAAACATATACCGACACCCATACTAGGATTCGAACACAAGATTGGCAAGTTTCCAGATGAATACTCTAACCAGGTGAGCTATGCAGAATTCAATATATACATGTAAGAAATAAACTAAAGTTCGCATTCGAATCAGATGACATTTCTAAAAACGCTATTGTGTTAAATGGAAATATACGATGAAATGAATGGGTTTAAATCCAATAAAATGAAATGTTTTTTTCTTAAGAATCATGAAATTATATAAAAAATGAGGCATTACGAAGTATGAAATAGGTGAAATAAGAATAAAAAGTACATGAAATAATAAAATAGTGCTAGTATGATAAAATAAAAATACAAGTGAGTGTCCAAAAATGGAAGTTGAGTTAGATATGTACGAATAACAGTAAAAAGGAGTAACAAAATAAAATAAGATGAAAGGAAGTTTCATCAAACTAGCGAAAAAACGAAATATGCCAGTATGGAATATAATAGCGGAAGGTACATGAAATGATGGAAATAATTCTAAAAATAATAATGATAAAGACAAAATAAAAATAAGTACTAATAAAGAAAATACAAGTAGAATTATCAATGAAATGAAATGAGATAAAGTAAACAAGTAGAAAAATAACATGAACTCAAAATAAAAATGAAATGGCAGATAAATAAGCGAACAAATAGAACCGATTACATGAAATAAATCAAAAATAAAATGGTAAAGGAAGTAAGTAACAAAAGGGACGGGTTTGACAACGAATGCTTTGAAAATTGGTTTAAAAGATTTGTGATAAAATGACAGTTTCATTTTGGTATGCACATGAACATGTTTTGAAAAGAAAGGCGAAGACTTTCCTATTTTATGTTATTTCAAAAGTTTTTTTTATGGGGTGAGAATTTTTGGTGTCTACACGACCGACCCAGCATGGGTCGGTCGTCAACTGCAGAAACATTTTTCTCTATCTTGCGCGAGGCCTAGAATCTTCGTTACGGCTCGGAATTGCTCCCCGTTTGCGGCGTTGGAAAGCTTGAAGGATGGGGAATCTGTTGGTGCATGCCACTAGCTCTAAAAGGAGCCAAAAGTGTGCTCAAGGTGAGCTTTCACCTATCAAAAGATCAAGAGTAAATTACTCGGAACCCCCTTCAGGAATGGGCATAATACGGTTAACCTCCTTGTGTTTATCATAATTATTGGTAACCACCTTGAGGTTACAGTATCTTTGACTATGATCCCCCGAACTATAACTTTGTTACCAAAACATTAACTACATGCTGGTCAATCAGCTTAACCACATTATTAATGCCGGCCTGGACAATAAAACTGCTTAATCAACATCGTTCAACTCTCCTTCATCCCAATTCAGATGCATTTTCGAGGTAGGGTTAACATTTTTCAGACAATAAGAATGCTGATTAAGCAGTCTTGTTTGTCAAGCATGTCATTAATAATGTCATTAAGTTGATGGGTCAGCACGTGGTTAACGTTTTAATAATAGAATTATAGTTAAGGGCTCATAGTCAAAGATACTGTAACCTCAAGGTGGTTACCAATAATTATGATAAACACAAGGGGGTTATTGTATTATGCCCAATCCTCAAGGGGGTTCTAAGCAATTTACTCAAAGATCAAACTGTATAAGTTCACTATTAATCACAAAAACACTATATTAAGTGGTGAAATGAGCTATGCACCAAGTTTAATGAAGGTGTATAAAGACATTAAAACATCATTATTTCACCACTTATCATATACTCATAAGACTTTGTGTCAAATATCAAAACTTATATCATTCTCCCTCAAAAGTTGAGAATACTTATGAACTAAAGAAGTTCATTATTCTCAACTTTCCTTTTTACAACCCTTTTGATATTTTTAATGGGGGAGGTATAGACACAAACCCAGTTGTCTAACTTTTTTTTCTTTGCTCTACAAAATTAGCGACTTAATAAGGTCATTCTTAGTGGGAGTATAAGTTACTCAATACCATTACATTTTTCAACTTTAATCTCAAATCACATTGATAATTTCATTATAGCTAGATTTTTCTAAATCAATAGTCCAATGAATACAATACTTCAT
Organism: Limonium bicolor; assembly: GCA_023374045.1. NCBI lineage: Eukaryota > Viridiplantae > Streptophyta > Magnoliopsida > Caryophyllales > Plumbaginaceae > Limonium > Limonium bicolor. The sequence goes on from CM041777.1 coordinate 281,340,095, forward strand.
GTGACCATTATTTGATGTATCAAACATCATATATTTCTCAAAGGTCCACATGGTAATTTTTCCGCCCATAATCAATCCATGATATTTCAAGGGGTATAAAAATTTCCATCCCCTTCCTTTTGTATGATCTTACTATATCTTATATGAACTATTGTCACTCGAGTAAGAACTTGGAAGTTCTTGATAGTTTAGAAAACTAGTGATCCGACGTCACTTTTCTCATGAATGACCCATTTTCCCGTTTCTTATAATGAAATTTTATTGTACACTAACCGCACGTTAGTGACCCCCCCCCCCCTATTCTTTTGGGCTTTATGGGATTGGATCTATGTTATATCAACTTATATAGCTTGGCACATGTTTTGCTTGTTTTCCCATCAATATGAGCATACTTTATCATTAAAAGTACACATTCAATGTTTATTCTTATCCCCTCAAGGAACATAATGAAGATCTTTTAAAATTCACGTCTCATTCTTCATAGTCTCTTATAGACTATAGAGTTGTATATAAAACATTTTCAGTTATGCATTATAGCATTATCGATAAAGTATGACTCTTTGTCATTCAATGACTCACAACACGATCGTGAATCTATTATAGATTACGAAGATGGTTCAACGTACCATATTTTATTCCTTTAGAGTATCCATGAATAACCAATACCCAAAGCATGCTTATAAAAATGTAAAAATTCATGTACTATAGTGTGTCTTTTGCACTTTATACATGTATTAAGGATGAAACATTAACACTTTTTCATCAATAATGACATCATCTTAACAATATCATTCAGGGATATGTGATGGTCTACCATGATGTCAATTGTAAACATTTTCCTTTTGTACATGGTCTAACCATGTACGGATGTACAATAATCTGTCATAGATTATAGCATTTTTCTACAATCGACCTTTACAAGATAAAATGGTCATTTTCATAAGCTAATTCAAGCTTTTAGTTCCCATATCATCAATGATCTTGCAGATAGATCTTGCCAAAATCAACCTCAAGCTCAAGTTCTTTCATAATCATGCATGATACACATTAGCATTTCAGAGATTAGGTTGGAAATTCACTGGGAAACTCTTTTTTTTTTCCATAATAATCCTCAAATGTAACTCCTCAATGGTTACTTGGGAGACCATGTAACTTATACCAAAGTTACTTTGTATAGAGTTACCATTAAATCTTCAAAAACTATCTAGCTCTCCAAGAACTTTTACAATTTGGTTCATCTTATACCAAGTGTTGACCATTTTTAAGCCAATCCATCTCAAATGCATAGTCTTGCATGAGTGGAAGATAATAATTTATCATTCTTAACCTGCAATGCAATTATCTTGCACGAGGGAGCATAAAGATCTTACAACTCTCAACCTCAAGAGCATAATTTCACATGAAGGGAAATAGTACACTATAATTCTCAACCTCCAATGCTCGTATATGATTGAATAACATGATCCTTTTATTTTGTTCCTCCAGTGCATTCATCTTGCACGAGGACTTATACGGATCTTTTAATCCTGAACCTCAAGTACATTCGTTTTTGATGATCAAGTATTACGACCTTACCTTAAACGTACTCATCTTGCACGAGGGAGCACAATTATTTATCTCAAGTGCACCATCTTGTACGAGGTAATATTATAATTTTGCAACCTCCTTTTCAGTGGTCACATAAGAAAATTCTTAACCTCTAGGGCAACATCTTGCATAAGGTAATATCACTTTTTTTACTATCTCAAAAGGGATTGCCTCATAAACAGTAACTCAAACCCATCCTTATGGAAATACTTTTGTCAACCATAAAATAAAATAAAATTGGATGGAATGAAGGGAGGAGTCATACCATATTAGATGGTTCACTTCTCAAAACGAAAATATATAAAGTCGAATATTACTTTGAGAGAGTGATTATGCAAAAATCATTATACTACAAAACATATAGTTCTTCAGCAATTCAACTAACAGTTCTTCAAAAAACTATAACAATATATTTTCATCAAAGATCTTTCTTTCTTTATTGCATTTTTTTACCTTTTCTAAAAGTTTCTTTTATTCAATAAAAAAACTTGACTCAGCAGAATCTCATAAAATCAATCCTTTTAACATTTTTCTTTCTTAAAAACGTGAAACTTCATAAACAAAAGAAAATAAGGATTTCTTCTTTGATTTAAAAACACATATACACGTTTATATAATTATTTTGAGTTGTGTCTGACTTACCTGCTTGTTAAAAAAATTATGCCGGTAAAAATTGATTAAACTTACTTACTCCCTTTGTATTCAGCAAAGAATACATCAGATGCGACTTCAACATACTTTTCGTCAACACAGATTCACAAAGTCACCAAAAACTCCTTCCGGAGATGCACGATAAGATCCTTGTTGCACTGTGGGTAACAAACTTCCTTGATTAGTTTCAATTGAGTTGTGATTCTTGCTTTGGTGATGAACTTTGTATAGAAGCAGGAAATTGCATTGACCTAATGTTGCTACTGGGGTGCCAAGTGCCAAATCCAGATCTCACGAAGTCAAACTTCGTCAAGCAAATCCAATCTCATACAAGCAATCAACGGAAGATAGAAGGGGACAATTGATCTACAAAACATAAGGGGATTGGTTCTAGAGAAGAACAATGGAAGATAAGGGAGGAATTCAAACCTGAAGAGCTCAATACTGCGTTTTGTTGAGACTCAACATAGTGAAATCAAGTCTATCATGGGAAAAGTACCAAGTCAAGGAAGATCAGGAGGGAGAGGTGTTAAGGGGGATGAGGAATAGATATAGGAGTGGTGAAAGACATTCCCATTATTGCAGTGTTTTATCGGTGTTGACACTTTTGGAGGGTGATGTGTGAGGTAGCAAGGATTGGATTGGTAGGGTGACATAGTAATCTCGGTTTGTATTTTGGTACTTTAGTCAAGATTTGTTGATGTCGTGTTGAAATCTCTAGCTTCGACGTTAGAATGTAATTTCTAGTGGTGGGTACTCTTTTTCCTCCCTGGGCTTTTTCCCAATGGGTTTTGCCTATGGAGGTTTTAATGAGACCTAATATATACCACTCTTTATTAATAAAAGAGCTTTAAGCCCTAACTATAAGAAAAAGCGGCAGTGATCTTTGTTGATGATGTATGGTAGATAGAAGAATATATTTTAGTAGAGTCTATTGTGTTGATAATGTGTTATAACATTGAGAGAATAAGAGAGAGAATAGTAGACAATATAGTCATCAGTTTTGTATTCCATTATACATCCTTATATAGTACACAATATCAACCTTTGAGTGGTAGGAATACAAAATATCAACGATCTCTAATTAATAAAGAGTCTGGGGAGGTTATGAGAGTTTTCACAGATGAAGGGTGTAGGATAGACCAAATAGGGTAATTACGTAAAGAAAAAAAAACTGTTTGCGTGTAGTTCTTTATAACTATATCATTTATACTTAGATATATAATGAGACGGGTAGATACGAAGTTACGTAAATATGAGAAATGAGAATACTCTTCTCACCTTTCGTTTTATATATATATGGTATAAATTGTACTTTGGGTTGGTTGACGCGTTTATAGAGTTTGAACAGAAATTTAATGATCAGCGTTTAGTGAAACATTCTCAAATGGAAATGAATAGGGGCAGCATAGCCATACTATGAACGGTAGGTAAAGAAGGAAGTCAGCTGCCAATCCCATGCATGCGTTATCAACTACTACTCGCTACCTTCCTTTCCAAGTAACGTTACAATTATAGTTCAATGATATATCCTTCATCATAAAAGCCAAAAGTTTCCCTGAATAGAAAACTCAGAGCAGCAGTTCAATTCACCGTGATTTTTATACATAACAGAGAGACGACAAATTATTGTCCAGTACGTAATATCATGAAAAAGTGTCATGGGCATGTCTTTCGAATTTACTACTACTGCTATTACATCCTCTTCTAGTTATATATATATATATGGAAAGAAAGGATTAATTCATCAATGATTGATGACTCAAAATGTACTGTACTATGTTTAAGGCGCCGTTCGCTTGGTACGATTTTTTTTTTTGTTGATTAAGCACACAGTTGTCAATCTGTTATTGGAATATTGTCTGACCATTGTATGGTTGGCAGCACCACATTTGCTAACCACAGGAGGATTAAAGCAAAAGCAGGATTTCCTGCGTTTGTGGAAGGGTTCTAATTTGTGGCTTGGTATACTCATTTCACATATATGACCCTGAAAATTATTACGTCAAGACGAACCAATCTTGCACTTCAGCGCTTTGGACTTCCTCCCCGCCTTATTATTCGGTACCATTTGCTTAATGTAAAAACATGTTGCAATAAACATAGAAAGGTACTTAAATAGATTTACACAATGGATGGAGCTAGTCAGGGCGGAGCCAGAAAATTTATTAAGGGGGGCAAGAATTTTTTTAATAATATTAATTAATATTTTAAAATTAATTTTAATTTTAAAATTAATATAAAATTTTTATATATTTTAAAAATTGATATTAGTTATATAGTTTGACACAAAAATTATACAAATTGAAATGTATAAATTAGATAATAAAGAAGTTTATTTTACCTTTTTTTATTCTCGTTTAAAAAACGGGTATACAAAATTGTAAGTTAATGTCAATAATATAGAACAATAGTTCTAAACTAGTTAAAAAACTTCTTCTAAAAATGACTTTAAGTAATTCTAATATTATTTTAATTTATAAAATCTGTAATTAAAAACTAAAACACGTATTATGGATAGTAGAGTACTGATTAACTACGACTGACATAATAATCTGGTTTACTTTAGACTATGTACTAAAATAAAAAATATTAAGAGCTTTCTTATATACTATAGACTAAAAGCGATTTTTACAATATAATTATTGAACAAATATTACATATTAATATAAGTAAAATTGTATAACCAATAGAATTTGGTGATATCATGGTGATATTTTATAAAATGTTATGGGGGCGAACAAATATCTAATAACATAAATAAACTATATATTAATAGCAGCTTTTGGTCGTAGTAGGCATATTTATTTTTTTTGAAATAAATGATGAATATATAAATGGTAAAGAGTTAATGATAGTTAGATACATAGAAGGTCTATGTATCTGAGAATAAATAGGGCCATCACAGCTAAGAGGAGGGTGGATTTACAAAAACCTCCCAGCACTAGACAAAAACAGCGATACGCTGACAAGAAATTCCCAAGGCCAACTGCCAAAATACCAAACATGGATATACAAAAAGGGATACCAACATACAAAAAGCTCCTAAGAGCAGAGGACTCTATCAAGCCAATCAAAGTCTGTACTGGATGTATTCATTTTCTTCCATATGATAGCCTTCATGGCCGCCTTGATGTCAGAAATTATGAGAGAAGGGTCTCTGGCTTGGTTGGCCATGGCTTGTTTGCATCTTTCAATCCAGAGATGGTAGACAACGTTGGCGACAGCCGCTCTCTTCACTAGATCCGTTGGGCGCCGTCTCTTGTATCGATTGATCCAGTCTGAGCAGCTACGGAGGCTACTCCTGTTCGTGAGGATACCCAGCCAGTCATAGGTGATCCACCAAACTCTGCTCGAGTACCTGCAATGGAAAAAGAGATGGTCGCTTGTCTCCTGAGCACGCTCACAGAGCCAGCACCTGTTAGCAAGACAAATGCCCACGATTGGAGCTTATCGCAGGTTTTAAGTCACTTTTAGAGATACCTATAAGATAATTTAGCCTTGGGGACAGCCCAAGTGTTCAGCAGATATTGAACCAGGGGAAGGGTCGGAGAGGGGTAGAGACATAATATAGAATAAGATGACCCTAGGGCGGCTGGATAGGAGAGAGGGAGATGCATCATTGGATGACCCACAGCTCAATCCACCAATCCCTAGAAGTATAGCTCCAACCAGGGATACCCTTGCTCAATCCAGGATGATCCCCACATGCTCAAGAGCAATAGCTATCCAGCACATGGATTCCATTGCTTTTAGCTCGCACGTCCATATGGTAAGATTGGGCAGGAAGAGCTTATGGATCCATTGATCCAAAGGCGCTCCGAGTCGTGGGCGATGGCTGAGATAGTCTTGAGCATGAAGCACAAGTTCCTTGATGGATGTCCTAAGCCCTAGACCACCATTTTTCTTAGTGTTGTGGTGGAGCTCCAAGCCACTGGAGGAGCGGAGCTGCTTTCTGCCTCTCCTGACCAAAGGAATGATCAAAAGCACTTGTTGACCCTTTAATGACAGACTTAGGGGATAACGATACAGGAGGCCCAGAAGCCAACAATACCAAAGAGAGTGCTTTGGATGACAACAAGCCTACCCGCAAACGAGAGGGATTTACTACTCCAAGATGTGATGGCTTTACGGATGTTGTCCATTAAGGGTTGAAGTCAGCAGCTGTAACACCCCTACCGTTAATCCTATGCTTACCTTCCAATCATCCCAATAATCAAAGCTACTCGCACAGCGGAAAATACCTACTACTACGGTGGGTGGTGATACAACGCCGCTAACCGCCCATACGGCTAGCAAGGCTTACATTACTTACAGTCCGGTCTGATGATCATAGTATACCGAGCTACTACGTTACTTACCGATACCAAGAACAAATACTTACATTAGTGGATTACCGAGTGCCAAAGTATTCAATTACATCATTCCCAAGTTTACCAAAAATAATGAGTTTCTACCAACTACTCATCTATACCACTTCACCATCCTATCAATATCCAAAAAGGTGTACCCCATGGTACACCGGCTAATCAAAAGGCTCCTAGCCGTGTACAACTTAGTACACCATTCACAATTCATTAATTACAACCCAAAATAAATCTATCTAAGTCTTCATCATCTTCACCCTTCTCGTGTACCTGCGTGTAGTAAAAACATCGCCCCAAGGGGCTCAGCAAAAGCTGCGCATAAATTCTGCATATACGCGTGCTAGCTAGGGCACGCCGACTATTTAAGGTCGAATAGGCATGCGGTTCATTTATTTCATACAAACATGCTTCGCATACAACATACATGCATATACAATACATTACACGATTCAAGGCAAACATTGCAATAAACATACACATTACTTACCTTCACGGTGTTAGCCAAATTACGCATCCGGGTTAATCGGTATGCTTATTACTCTTTTACTCATTACACGTTCACTTGCTCTTACTTTACTTACTTACTTTCATTTACTTACTTACTCATTCTTGCTTACTTACTCATACTCATGTTAAGTCGGTATGACCTCCGGCCCGGGGACTACACCGTCCCACCACCGGGATTTACTTGACTCACCAATCCGGGATGCTACCATTTAAGGGATTTGGGCCGCGGACCAGTTTAGGAGTCAGGACTTGGATCCAACCTCTTGTGTCTCTGCATCCTCACGCGTGGCCGAAACTATATCGGACTTCTACTCATTCCAATTTAATTACCAATTTAAGTTAGATTGGTTAGCTTGTTAGGAATCAGTTAAAAGTCCAATCTCAAACACATTCGGTCACAATACAAATATCATACATACACACATTCATTATCATCCATACATTTCATGAATTATACAAACTATGGTTTAAAGACAATATTCACAACATACAACACTACATATTCACAGGTAAGCATAATAACTCTGATTCGTGCATTATCTTATTTGGTGATCAATTAGCACACAACACACAAATCAGAGTAACCAAGATAGCATACGGGGCATGAGGAATCATACCGTTCACCGTTGTACTTGTATCCCAACTTTCCTTCGGTGCTCACAAATCAAGTCCTATAGCATACATATGATCGAGCGATTAATCTAACAATCATTAACTCAACTCGATTTCTCTTACGTTTCCTAACTCATACTTACTAAGTCTTTGAAATTCTTATACTTACGAATTGTTTACTTACTTTCCATTACTTTAAGTTACTTCCTTACTTAACAAGGGTGTTCTCATATACATAACATATATTATATCTATATATATATATATATATATATATTATATATATATTATAATTATTTTTTTGTTTGACCCGACCGACCTTACCCAGGGTCGGACCCAAGGTCGGTCGAAGTCAGTAGAGTACATTCGCTGGAAAATTATAGGGCCGACCGACCTTGCCAAGTCCGTCCCAAGGACGGTCCATTCCAGTGATTTTTGGTTTCGACATTCTGGAGTCGACCGACTTGCATGTCCGGTCCCAATGTCGGTCCATTCTAGTAAGTTACATTACAGGCTAATTTTAGGCCGACCGACCTTGCAAGTTCGGTCCCCAAGGTCGGTCCATTCCAGAAGCTTTCCGTCCTTTGTAAATCTGGGCTCGACCGACCTTGCAAGTCCGGTCCCAAGGTCGGTCCAGTCCAGTATTTGCATTTTTATTTCTGTTTTTCTGTCCCTCTTCTTACCCATTACTTCCCATTGTTCCTACACTAATCCCACATGTTTTAACGCTAATTAAACCTCCTAATACACCTTAGTTCATTCATTAACTCTTTACACATTCTATACTAATTCACACACATAATTTTCCAAGTTTCATTTCAGCACTCACCCTAGTTTTCCTAGTTGTGTTTTGCTACAGATTTAGTTCTAACTCTCCTCATCTATTGCTTCCTCTTCTAATGTCATTTCTAAAGCTTCTAATGCATTACAATACATTAGTTACCTCTCTCAATCTACCCTCCAACTATCTCAAACAAAATCTGTTACAAACACATATTTTTCACCTAGTTTCTAGTTCATAAGTTCACTAGTTTCTAAGTAAATTTGCCATAGTCTCACCTATATTTTATACTCTCACCACATTGTTTATTCACACATTCTATCCATCTCACCTGTTTTCATCAATCAAGAGATACAAAGCCCCCATACACAAATACCAACACTAAAACACTCTTAAAATTCCTGCACTTAACATCCCAATCCCAACTAGGTTTCCACAAGTTTTACATATCTTTTAAAGGTTAAAACACTTGTATTCTCTTAACATTCCACTACTACCCATTACTAGATTCAATACACATTTAATAAGTTACTAAAATCTGTTACATACATATATACAAGACTACACAAGTGAGCACAATTACCTTGTTCCTCTTCTAGTTTCTTTTCTTCTTCTTTCTTCTTCTTCTTCCCTTCTTTTCTCTCTCTCTCCACGGTTACAGCACTTCACAATCTAAAGCTACAACCCATTCATATACACCATTTTAATACACTAACCCTTAACCATTCTTTTAAAGCTTTAATGTAAGTTTTAGGGTTTAGAAAATTCATTACCTTGCAAAGGTGTAGGTAATGTTTGGGATGGCTCAATAGCAAGATTCCAGCTCCACCAACAATGCCAAAATCGGCTAGAATACAAGGAAACCAAGCAAGGGTTAGCCTAAATTCGTTTTGCCCACACGGCTAGAAAAAAGGTAAGGTTTTCAAGAAGATTTTTACCTCAAAATAACAAGGAGAAGGAGGTGGTTTAATGGTGGTCTTGAAGCTCCAAATGCTACACACCCATGAGATGATGAAATTTGTTGTTTCGAATTTTGAAAGGAGGGAAATACTCTCTTGATGAGGGGAAGACAATGGTGGTATTTTTATAATTTTTTGAGAAGGTTTGGGCACCTAACAAGAGGAGAAGTAGGGTTTTTGTGAGTTCTCCATTTTCTCCATAGCCATCGGTTGGAGGAAGAAGAAGAAAAAAGAGAGTGAGGGAGATGGGGGCTGCTACGTGAGTGAAGAGAATGAGGTAGGAGAGAGAGTGGTAAAGTGAGGTGAGTGTTTACTTTATTGTTTTGTTGTTTTGCAAATAAGAGGGGGTGAGTGAGTGTGTGAGAGGAGGGGGGGGTCGGCTGACACACCCACACACACCAACTCCACATTTTATTTTAAAAGTGGACACCCTAGTTTTAGTTATTTATGTTCTACCCCACAACTTCCCGTTTTTGACAGTTTTACTATTTTCTCGTTTTGTTGATTTTTTGGTTCTAAAGCTTCGCTAATATTTATTAATGACTATTTGGTTGACCAATATTGTTACGAGTCTATTTGACCCGCTTAAAGTCACGTTTTCCCGGTTTCCTCGAAAAACATGCTTTAAGGTTCGTTAGCGTTTCTAATCCGTTTTTAAGGATCCGTTTTCTTCGGGATTTGTTCTCTCATGATTATTTACGCTTAATAAGCTTCTAAATACTTATTAGCCTAATTAATCACTATTTTGAGTTACGGGGTATTTCAGCAGCTCTAGGTTCCTAGCTATGATAGGGATGCCCAGATAGCGATAGGGGAATGACCCCTGGTTAAATCCCTTGAGTTGAATAAGCGAGTCACAAGCGCGGGGGGTAACCACACCAAGGAATAGGTTAGATTTGGTTGGGTTAAGCATAAGCCCAGAGGCATTAGAGAACAAATTAATTTTGTCAAGCATAAGAGTAATGGAGCGGTGATCACCTCTACAAAATAGAAGGGCGTCATCAGCAAAGAAAAGATGGGAGATACGAAGAGATTTGCATGATGGGTGGTAATGGAAGCCTGGAGAGAACTGTATTGGTCAAGCAGAGAGAGAGCATCAAACCAGAGCGAAAAGGTAAGGAGACAGGGGTCCCTTTGGCGCAATCCTCGCTCCCCTTTGAAGGATGTTGAAGGGGAGCCATTGATGTTTATAGAGAAGGAGGTGGTTGTGACACATTGAATATCCAATTCCTAAATTCCGGGGGAAGTTTAGGAAGGAAAGGGTGTCCTGGAGGAAAGTCTAGTCAACAGTGTCGAAGGCCTTTCTAATGTCCATCTTCATTGTACATCGAGGGGAGATGTGAGCTCTTGATAGTTTTTCATTAGGCACGAGCAAAGCTGATATTGTCTGAGATGAGGCAGCCTTTGATGAAAGCCCCTTGGTTAGCACTCACTAGGGAGGGGAGCACATTCTTGAGCCTCTCATAAAGGATTTTGCTAATGATTTTATAATGGGTGTTGCAGCAGGAGATAGGTCTGTATTCTCCAAGGGATGAGGCATTGTCCGACTATGGAATAAGCATGATGAGAGTGGCGTTAATCTCTTTGAGGAGCCTACCGCTGTGGAAGAAGCTTTTAGTTGCATCACAAATGTCGTCACCAATAAGGGGCCAGGCTGCTTGAAATACCCCGTAATTAAAAATAGTGATTAATTAGGCTAATGAATAATTAGAAACTAATTAAGTATAAATAATCATGAGGGAACAAATCCCGAAGAAAACGGATCCTTAAAATGGATTAAAATCGCTAACGAACCTTAAAGCACGTTTTTCGAGGTAACCGGGGAAAACGTGTCTTAGGCGGGTCAAATAGACTCGTAACAATTTAGGTCAACTAAATAATCATTAATAAGTATTAGTGAAGTTCTAGAACCAATAAAATCAATAAATCGAGAAATTAGTAAAAACTGTCCAAAACGGGAAGTTGTGGGGTAGAAACATAAATAACCAAAACTTATGTCCACTTTTAAAATAAAAAGCAAAGTTTGTGAGTGTGTGTTGTGTATGTGTCCGATTTGGACCCCTCCCTCACACTCCCTCACACTCTCCTCTTATTAGCAAAAGACAAAAACAATAAAAAGCAAAAAGTAACTATACTACTCTACCTCACACCCCTCTCTCCTACTCTCTATCCTCTCACTCACGTACCCATCTCCTTCCTCCTCTCTATTTTCTTCCTCTCAACCGATGGCAATGGAGTTTGAAGAAACTCACAAAAACCTCTACTTCTCTCCTTTGTTACTCCCTCAAATCTCTTCCAAAAATTATAAAATTTCACCATTGTCATCCTCTCCTCAAGAGCAACATTTCTATCTTTTCAAAACTCGAAAAGGAGAACTTTCATCTCCATGGGTATGGAGCATTTGGAGCTTCAAGACCACCACTAGAACCACCTTCTTCTCCTTGTTCTTTTGAGGTAAAAATCTTCTTGAAACTCCATTGTTTTTCTAGCCTTAAGGGCAAAACGAGATTTAAGCTAAACTCTTGCTTGCTCCTTTGTACTCTAGCCGATTTTGGCACTCTTGGAGGGTGAGGAATATTGTTCTTGAGCTATTCCAAGCATCACGCATACCCTTGGAAGGTAATATAATTCTAAACCCTAAACCTACACTAAAAGCTTAAATAATGTTAGGGTTAGTTTTTAGTATTAAAGTATGTATATGTATGGGGTTTAGTGTTAGAGAATTTGAAAGTACTATAACCGGTTAGAGAGAGAGAGAGGAAGAAGGGAGGAAGAAGAAGCAAGAAGAGGGAAGAAAACTAGAAGGGAGAACAAGGTAATTATGCTCATCTTTGTATAAGCTTTGTAAATGCTTATGTAACAGATTTTTAGTAATGAAAATATGTATTGTAAAATGGTAGGTATTGGTAGTGTAATGTGTAGGAGGGAAACAAATGTTTTAAACCTTAAAAGACATTTTAAAACTGTCACAAATGGGATGGGAGTTGAACATAGTGTGCAGGGAATTTTATAGTGTTTAATGTGTATCATTGTGTTGGAGTGTTAGTGTATAATGATGTTATTGAAAACAGGTGAGGATAATGATAATGTGTGTGAAACAATGTGGTGAGAGTATAAAAATATAGGGGAGACTATGTCAAAATTTGCCTAAGAATAGAACACTTAGTGAACTAGAACCTAGGTGGAAAATTTATGTTGTAACAGATTTTAATTGAGTTAGCTTAGTGGGTAAGTTAGGAGAGGTGTGTAATGCATTAGAAGCTTTAGGAATGACATTAGAAGAGGGAGTTATAGTTGGGGAGAGTTAGGACTAAAATCTGTAGCAAAATGCAACTAGAGAAGAAACTATGTGAGTGTTGAAATGGAATTTGGGAAGAACAAGAGTGTAAGTTAGTATAGGATTTGTGTAAATGAATTAAGGAATGAAACAAATGATTTAGAGTGTTTAAGTAGTGGTAAAACATGTGGGAATAAGTGTAAGAACAATGGGGAAGTAATGGGTGAAAGATAGAACTGAAAACAGAAATAAAAATGCAAATACTGGGTCGGACCGACCTTGGGACCGGACTTGCAAGGTCGGTCGAGCCCAGATTTACAAAGGACGGAAACCTTCTGGAATGGACCGACCTTGGGACCGGACATGCAAGGTCGGTCGGCCAGAAGAATTTCCCGTAATGCAACCTACTGGAATGGACCGACCTTGCGACCGGACTTGCAAGGTCGGTCGACTCAAAATTCTTCCGTCTTGTAAGCTACTGGAATGGACCGACCTTGCGACCGGACTTGCAAGGTCGGTCGGGCTAAAATTCGCCTGCAACGAAACTTACTGGAATGGACCAACCTTGGGACCGGACATGCAAGGTCGGTCGACTCCAGAATTTCGAAACCAAAACTTACTGGAATGGACCGACCTTGGGACCGGACTTGCAAGGTCGGTCGGCCCTGAAATTTTCCAGCGTAATTCCTTACTGACTTCGACCGACCTTGGACCGGACTTGTAAGGTCGGTCGGGTCTTACAAAAAAAAAATTAAATTAAATAATATATATATATGTGTATACCCTTGTATACATATGTATATATATGTAAGTATACCAATGTTAAGTAAGGAAAGAAACTTAAAGCAATGAAGAGTAAATAAATAATGGGTAGGTATAGTAAGTGTAAGGACATAGTAAGTATGACTTAGGAAACGCAAGAGTGATCGAACTAAGTTAATGAGAGTTAATTTAATCACTCGAACATATGTGTGTTATAGGACTTGATTTGTGAGCACCGAAGGAAAGTCGGATTACAAGTACGACGGTGAACGGTATGAATTCCTCATGCCCCGTATGCTATCTTGGTCACTCTGATTTGTGTGTTGTGTGCTAACTGATCACCAAATAAGATAAATGCACGAATCGGAGTTACCATGTTTACTTGTGAATATGTAGTGTTGTATATTGATGTATAGTTTCTTTAATTCTTAGTTTGTATAATTCATGAAATGTATGGATGAATATGAATGTGTGTATGAATGTTGTGATGTACTGTGACCGAACATGTTTATGATTGGACTTCTAACTAATTCCTAACAAGCTAACCAATCTAACTTAAATTGGTAATTAAATTGGAATGAGTGGAAGTCCGATATAGTTTCGGCCACGCGTGAGGATGAGGAGACACAAGAGGTTGGATCCGATTCCTGACTCTTAAACTGGTCCGCGGCCCAAATCCCTTAAGTGGGTAGCATCCCGGATTGGTGAGTCAAGTAAATCCCGGTGGTGGGACGGTGTAGTCCCCGGGCCGGAGGTCATCCCGACTTGACTTGAGTATGAGTAAGTAAGTAAGAATGAGTAAGTAATGTAAATGGTAGTAAGTAAGTAAGAGTAAGAGTAAGCAACATGTAACGAGTAAAAGAGTAATAAGCATTCCGATTAACCCGGATGCGTAACTTGGCTAACACTACGAAGGTAAGCATTGTGTGCACTATTTGTATGGTTGCCTTGAATTGTATAATGTATTGTATATGCATGTATGTTGTATGTAAAGCATGTATGTATGAAATTAATGAACCGCATGTTTAGTGGACGTCAAATAGTCGGCGTGCCCTAGCTAGCACGCGGTATATGCGGAGTTCATGCGCAGCTTTTGCTGAGCCCCTTGGGGCGATGTTTTTACTACACGCAGGTACTCGAGAAGGTTGAAGAGGACGAAGAGTTTTATTTTGATTTCTTTTTGGATTGTAAACATTGAATGGTGAATGGTGTACTAAGTAGTACACGGTTGTAGTTTTTGATTAGCCGGTGTACCATGGGGTACACCTTTTTGGATAATGGAAGGATGGAGCATTGGTATAGATGAGTAGTTGTTAAACTCATTCTTTTGGTAGATTGAAAAGGGGAATGTAATTGAACATACTTTAAATACTCGGTAATCCAGGAATGTAAGTGTGATACCTTTTATAATCAGTAAGTAATTGTAGTAGCTCGGTACACTTAGGCATCAGACCGTCACTGTAAGTAGTATTAGCCTTGCTAGCCGTATGGGCGGTTAGCGGCGTTGTACCACCCGCCGTAGTAATAGTAGAATTTCCACTGCGAACTGATAGGATTAACAGGATGATTAGACGGTAAGCATAGGATTAACGGTAGGGGTGTTACACTGCTTTAAAGAATTTAGCAGTGTAACCATCCAGCCCTGGGACTTGATCATCACCAATGGAGAAGAGCGCTGATTTAATAGCACTATTATCCACCGGTAGGACTAGAGAATCCCTAGCTGGTTGGTTTAGCAGCCTACAATTATCCAAGCTCAGATTAGAGAAGGATCGACAGAGGAGAGCTTTAGACCAAGCGATTGTTGGAAGTGGTTAACAAGGCATTTCTCAATGTCAGGAGGAGTATTGAGTACCTCCCCCTGATCATTGGTAATGGACATTATGGAGTTTTTGTTCCTTCTCGCTTTTATTGCTCTATGATAGAAGGAAGAATTGAATCTGCTAGCTTTAGCCAGCGGGTTTTCGAGAGTTGGCGGAGGAACAGAAGCTCGTGAGAATCTCTAGCAAGGAGCTTATGCCTCAGAGATTTCTCTTGCGAGATTAGGGTTGGGTTCCATGGATCGAGGTCCAAGTTATTTTGAACGTCGGCGAGGTCATTTCTAAGGCTTTGACCTTTGTCCCCAATGGAGCTATACTCCTTTTTATGGAGAGAGATGAGGCCGGATCGTAGATGACGGAGCCTCTGAACAATAGTGTGCATACGGCTCCCCCTAAGTGAGATATCCCACTCATCCCACACAAGGGTAAGGAAAGAAGGGTCCGAGGTCCAAATATTGAGAAACTTAAAGCTTCTCCTTCGGGGGGCGGGAGCGGGGAGGGTGATGATCATTGGGCTATGATCCGAGACCAGGGGAGGGAGGAAGGTAGCAAAGCTCGTGGGGAACCTCAGGATCCACTCCTCATTGACTAAGACGCGGTCATTTTTCCCAAGGACACGCCTGTGGTCGAATTGGTTATTCCACCAGGTGAAAAATCACCCATAAAAGTGAAGGTCCTATAACTCTGCTTTGGAGACACAATCAGCAAAGTCGCGGTAGTCACTCGGCTGAGGATTACGCATGCTGATCCTATCTTGAGCGTAGAGGATATTGTTAAAATCCCCTGCCACAACCCACGGTCCAGTTACGGTGTGGGTGAGATTGATGATGTCCTCCCAAAGGAGGGTCCTAAGGCTAGGGTTGTTCCTCCAGTAGACAATCAAGATGGTAAACTCAAGCTACCTAGGATAGAAGCCTTGCAAGAAAGGATTTGATCTAAGCAATGCGAGGGGGTGAGGGAGATGATGGAAGGGTTGTAGAGGATCCAGATGCGCCCGCTTTGGTGCACCCATAGTTGTGGACCATACTCCAAGCGGAGAAGAAACGAGCTAGAATAAAATGGTGATTATGGATTGAAACATGGGTTTCGAGGAGGCTAAACACACAAAGCTTGTTATTAGCCACAAATTTTTGGATCTCAAGGAGCTTGGGTTGGTCGTTGCAACCCCTAACATTCCATACGGCCAGATTCATAGAGAAGGGTAGAGGAGGGGGCGTGAAGGGCAATGCCCTTCTCCAAGATAGCAAATGAATTAGTAAGTTGGAGGGAAAGGTCCTTAGGGATAGGCTGCAGAGCCTTATCAGGGGGGCTCCTTCCATTGGAGGGGACCTCCAGCCAAGATTCTTCAGCAATGGGATTTAGCACAATCTGAAGAGAGGGGGACATCATTAACTTAGGGTTATTATGTGAGGGGGAGGAAAGCGGACCACCTGAGGAATCAGGGTCAAGAGGACCAGGGTGGGGGCTAGGAGTCTTCGAAGATTTGGGGCTAGGAGCCTTAATAACGGTGGACTGAGGAGCTTCTTTATCAGATGGGGCAGGCTGAGCTAGGGAAGCCTGCAGGTTGGTCTTCTGGGCTAGAGCGACGAACTGAGGGCTCTCTCTCGAGGCAAGACCCAGAGGCGAAGGAGAAGAGCGGAGGGAGGGCTGTTTAGACACCTGAGAGTGCCCGGATCGGGCTGGTCCAGGGCGGGCAATGCTTGGGAAGCGAGCAGACGAATGTCCAAGGAGGCTGCAGGAAGAGCAAGTGATTGGCTCCCATTCATAAACGACATGCTGAACCATGGAGCCACTAGGGGCACGTATCTTGATTTCCCTAACCAGCTCAATGTTGAAGTCCACTTCTATAAGGAATCTAGCATAGGAAATCCTAGTTTTTGAGGCTGTGGATTGATCAGTATGAAGAGGTGAGCCAATCTTAGAGTAGATCTTTCTAAGGCTAGATTGGGACCATAGGCTAGTATGAAGGCCTGGGAGCTGAATCCAAACGGGGATGCGATTAAGATCTTTTGGATTAAAGGAAAAGTCTGGGGACCATTTTTTAAGGACCAGAGGGGACGAGTACAGGAGCCAGGGGCCCTTGTCTAGGACTTGTTGGAGGTCCTCCTCTTTATCAAACCGGAATAGGAACCATCCCTCATTATGAAGAAGAATTTGAGGGGTAGCTACGAAGTTCCAGGCTCTTTTCACAAATTCTCTGACCACATTGAAGCCAAATTGTTTCCCCCAGATATGGCCTAGTAGGCATATTTATGAACGAAAATACTTAAACTTTAAATTATTTTTTCACGTGCACATTTTTTAAAAAATAAGACCCATTCATATTTGGTTTTTTCGTGTTCTCCATCATCTTTTTATTAAATTTTGAATTATATTGGGTCACATGTCATGCCCCAAAAGAGTCTAATTGACGAATGAGGGGAGGAAGTATCTCCTTCCTTTAAATTAAATACCCATAGCAAACATAAGCCAAAACTTCACGACTTGGGATAGAAACCCGCATCCACGAACCGCTGGATGAACACCAGTCTTAATAAATACCTAATTGAAACATCAGGGATAACCGATCTAAACGGGATGTGATAAAATAATCCTAAACTTATCGAAAGCATAAAGATACATTTGAAGGGTAATTACTAATAAAATCAAACTACGAAAGACCGTTATTGAACATAGGGGAACAACCATAGGTACAGTAGGATTAACCAAGGTTGATGGGTTGTGCCCTCATGATCTTCAGAGGTTGTTGTAAAGTTAGTACTAGTCTGAGCATCCCGGGTTGGTTCCTGCATGTGAATCAAGTTAACAATCAACTGAGGTTCCTTGGTTAGGGAGCTTGATTTGCGTTTCTTCTCCATTTTTGCTCGCGAACCGGACTTATGGGAGGACCCCTCCCTCCCTCCTCTAGGATACCATCATTGTTTAACCTATCAGTGTGTCTCCTCTTTCTTTTGGGAGATCCTTGAGCAGTATCATCACTCACGTGCTTAAGTGGAGCTGGGTTAGCCCTCAACACCTCTAGACTGTAGTAACCTGATTGTTGACTGAAGGTTTCACTCCTCCCTTATTGACACCACCACAATGAGCATCCAAACCACAAATAATCTTCAAGATCTTCATACCCTCCTCGGCGGTGCTCATCCGTCTAGGTCTAGAATTAGATGCCCTCATGTAAGGCCCATAAGGGTAAACTCTTCCAGAGAATTTAGACTGATCATGGCATTCCTTAATGGCGTGAAGAAACGAGCCACATCTGAAGCAGATATGAGACATCTTTTCATACATGACCTGTAAGACTAAATTGAAAGCTTCAATGCGTACCTTCATGCCCCTAAGGAGGGGCATATAGAGGTCGAGAAGGACTATGAACCGAAGAGATTCACCGCCCGACCCTCCCTCTTCATCTTCCTACTCGAGAAAGCTCCCAAAGCGTGATCCTAATCATTCAAAAAATCCCTTATGGTGAAGAATGAAGGGGACATCATGAACACGAACGCAGATGGGAAGATAGAGGAAATTATGATCCTTAATTTGGCACCTTTGCTATATCAAATTTTGAAAAACCAACAAGAGCCATCAAAGGTTCAAGGACCTGGGGAAAAACCACATGCAAGGAGTCCGGTGTCTCAAACTCAAGCAAGAAGAGATTGGATCCAGCCAAGTAGGGGTGTCAAAATTGGGTTTCGGGTCGTGTTAAGTTCAACCCGAACCAGACCCGAAAATAGTTTAGGTCAACCCGAACACGACCCGAACCAGGAGCGGGTTAGAATTCTTCAACCCGAACCCGGAGCGGGATTTTTTCAAAATTTTATTTTATTTTTAAATTTTGGATTCTTTGATAACAAACATAGTACTTTAATATTGATTAATTGTTACGTACTATATTTAATCATAAGTTACTAATTAAATGTTTATTTTAGTCATAAATTAATCATTAAACACTAATTTAAGTCATTAAATGTAACATATTTTTAATTTTTAATTAATTTTTTCTGGGTTATGGGTTGACAGGTTCAACCTGAACCCGAAGCGGATTTCAATGACCCAACCCGAACCCGACCCGAAAATCTTTTCGGGTCAAAAATCTCAACCCAAGCCAGGAATTTTACGGGTCAGTTTCAGGTTGGGTTTCAGATTCGGGTCTAGATTGACATCCCTACAGCCAAGTGAACTTTAAGTTTTCCGTTCATTTGCCAAACCCAATCAATGGTGGATTCAACAACATGGACATCGGTAGGTTTACAAAAAAAGAGCTTATCGAGAAGGATGTTGAGAAGCGGAAAAGAATTAGTGATGTTAACAAGATCATCCATGGAGGTAGTTATTTGTTCATCCACGGTGAGCATTAACCTCGCACAATGAGAGTTATTTCATCGATTGACTGAACCCGCATATCTTCCATATTTGACACAACTTAATGGCCAGTAGGAGACTAGTTGGTACACGCAATTAGGTAGCCAGCCGCTACCTAGAGAAAGCAAGAGAGAGCGATCATATTCTCACGGTCGAAATAAGGCTAAAGGTAGCCAAGAACTTGAAACAGTATCCTAAGGAAGAGGTAGAAGACAGTAGAGGAACCAATCATGTGATTCAGAGTAGACATGCTAAGAGAATGTGCAAAGGAGGCGAGCAAAACTATTGACCTTACTAAGTTGGCACGAAATTTCAAAGATTAGACGAGCATGCATTGCAGAGGGCAGTAGTAGTTTGAGAAGCACCGAAGAAGGGATCCTTCAACCCCTGGAGAACGCTAAAAATGAGGGAGGGAGGCCAGCATGTGAGGCGCGTTCTTTGCTAACCCATAATGTTAATACCCTTAACCTAAAGATGTTTCTACAATGAAAAAGAAGAGATAATATTATAACGGGGACTAATTAGAACTCTCATACAATAGACTTTAGCCCCTAACCTAGGAGAGGAGAAAATAAGGAGACCATGTCTCCCATGACTATCCCACAAGCCAACCTCTCAAGGACTTTCGCTAGATGGTGAGATTATGTCCAAAAAGATGGATACTACGTCACTAGTAGATAAAATGTCTAAAACGACGGCTTATAAGAGACGGTTTATAATAAAACCGTCTTAAATAACTCCTTCCGCGCGCGCCATTTAATTTTTAAGACGGTTTAGAATAAACCGTCGTTTATAGTGTTTTTTTTTGCGGAAAAATGTCTTAAAAGACGGTTTAGTATAAACCGTCATTTATAGTTGTTTTTTTTTTTGCGGAAAAACGTCTTAAAAGACGGTTGTTTAAGAACCGTCGTTTAAAGGTCTTTTTTTCTTTGGCGGAAAAACGTCTTAAAAGACGGTTCTAAAATAACCGTCGTTTTACGTGTTTTTTTTGTCTTAAAAGACGGTTCTTTTAGAACCGTCATTTATGATGTGTCTTAAAACCCCTCTCGGTTACACCCCGCTTTCCTTCTCAGCCCTCTTTCCCCGATACTCTCTCGATCATCAACCTCCCGTCTTCCAGCGCCGTAGCTCTTCCACCGATCCAGTTCGCTGCCTAACTCCACCACCGTCACTGCCCGTGTCCTCCTCCATTCGCGCGCTGTCCCACCGTCGGTCAAGGAGCTCCAGTCCCGCGCTGCCCCACCGTCGGTCAAGGTACTCCAGTCGTGCCAGTACACCACCGTCGCCCGCGCCCAACACCACCGTCGCCAGTCGCGCCCAACACCAACACCACCGTCACCTGCAACCTCACCCAACACCATCGTTGAGCAAGTGTTTCGGCGTCCTGCCCCTTCCGATTCTCTAGCCCCTCTTGGCGTCCTGAACCGGTAATATACTCACGGTAATTTTTTGTTAATCCATTACAGTTTTTAGTATTTTGCATATTGGGGATGGTGGAGTGCTCCTGATAGATAAATTCTGAACTCTTGAAGTTATTGTATGTGTTGCTTCTGATATAGTAGCGTATACAGTTTCAGTTATTGTCTTTGATCGTTGGTGTGATAGGATGTTGATAAAGATCTGTTTAGCTTCTCTTGTGTTTCTTCTCCAATTGCTGTTGTTAGTTCTGAATCAGAAAGACAGCTTTTGACATAATTATCAGTAGCTTTCTTGGTTTTGGGATCTGAATTATCATCTGTAGGAAGGACAAGCTTCTCTTTTATCACAGGATCTGCAGTTCTTGGATTCAGATTTGTTAGGTTTTCCCTTTGCGTTTTGGTGTAGGTTTTGAATCGTACACTTTGAAGTTTGGTCCAAAAAAAAGAAGGTTAAATTGAAATCAATACAGCTGCTGCCAATCTAGAAATGACATAATTAAGATATAACATATAACATATATAAGAAACTAGAGCAAATGTTCGTAAATTAAGCTGATGCTCTCTTCGTAACTGTAACTACGTTTGTTAACGTAATTCGGCGTGAGAATGTTGAAAAACAAGGGATCAATGTATTTAGTATTTGTAGACATTTTTTACACATGATTCAAACACTAGCAATTTCGTTTTGCTGGCTTCTGTATGAACTCGAACAAACTGGTGCTCAGGAGAAACCCATTCACTTTATTTGTTGTTTAACAGTGGTTCTTCCCTTCAAGCACATAAAACAGTTTTTTTCAGTCTAATTTCGTGTCATTTTGCTTTTTCTACTTGAGGTAGATTTTGATGATCCAATAAGTGTATCAATATGTGTAGATATACTTCTTTCGGGCATCACCTAGGATGTCCAACACTTTTCTTGATCTATTTGATTTGCCTGAAACTGCATCTCCTTGATCAATTATTCCAATTGCCTGTATACTATACCCAAATGACCGTTCCTCAATCAAGTAGAACGTGATTTAATCTGCTTATTGTTGGCTCTTTTTAATGGTATACTTTTGGGTCAAATTGTGGAGGTTCTTAGAACCGGGAAAACAAAGAAAAACAGGGGAGATCATGCCAAAACTTTCTTTTGAAATTTTAGATCTTCTGATTTTTATCTGCACTTGACTATTTCTTACTATTAGAAATACATTATATAAAATATATAACTCCCCATCTTCTCAGTCTTTGTTGCACCTAATATCTATCGATCGAATATACTACGATTCCACCTAATACTGAGCTTAGTGTTTATTTTTTTCGCCCTAGGACGTACATGCTCTGTGATCTGTTCATTCTCTTCTTGTGAATCACTGGTGGGCTACTACATCTTGTACACCACACAGGCTGAAAAGAGTTCACCTTGGAACCGTAATACACTTGAACTTACCCTCTTCTCTCTAGCATAATTATGACACATGCTCTGCAATCTCATTCCCTTATTGTGACCGCTCTTCTACAGTGATAATAATCACGGGGCTGCTGCATCTTCTTTCTTACATATTCTCACTGGGCTGCTGAAAGCAGTTCATTTTGGAACCGGTAATACACTTGAACTTACCTTCTTCTATCATGTACAATTATGACACACAAGCTCTGCAATCTCATTCTTTTATTTTGACCGCTCCTCTACAGTGATAAATATCACCGGGCTGCTGCATCTTCTCTCTGGCATATATTCTCACCGAGCTGCTGAATAAGGTACATTTAATGTTTTTCCTTAAGTAATATATGTTACATCTCGTACACCAAATTTAATGTTTTTCCTTAAGTAATATATGTTACATCTCGTAGACCTCTCTACTAAACTTTCCGCGCCTTGCAGTGAGTAAATCACTAAACTGCTGCATCTTGTACACCAGATTTTATACAAGCTGAAAACAGTCTACTTCAGAACTGGTAATACACTCAACTTGGTCATATTGAACTTGCTTCTATTACTACTATTTAATTAGTTGACTTTCCTATCATATTCGGATGATTTAGGTTTTTAATTACATTATGTCTTATTTGCTCCTAATTTACTGTTGATGAAGAACTGCTGCTGGAAAACTGTTGCTGTTTTTCACTTCTGAAAAATTGAGCATTGTACTCCTGCATTTTTAAGGTATGTTACAATAATTTGTACCTTCTTAAAACGCACTACTTCGCCTCTGTTTTTGATGCTTTCATTATTATGTTTTTACTATCACTTTTGCACTACAATTGTAGTTACTATTTTTTGTACTGTTACTTTTTATTTTCTTAAACAGAGTTAATCTGATTGGATCCTCACGTTTCATCACCAAACTATTACGCTTATCATCTGCATCGAATAAGGTACATTTAAATGTTTTCCTTAAGTAATATATGCTTATGCAACATATATAGTTAATTACTCGTCCATTGAACGCCTTATTCCCCTCCACAATGAAGTAGACTTCCTTTCGTTCATCCTCGTCGTGACTGACAAAGATACAAAGTCAACAAACTTAACAGTCCATATCCTAGTCTTCATCACAACAATTCTTCTGCCGTGATTATTCCTTTTGTTCATCCTCGTCGTGACTGACAAAGATGCAAAGTCAACAAACTTAACAGTCCATATCCTACTCTTCATCACAACAATTCTTCTGCCGTGATTATTGCTTTATTAATTCTTCAATTTGCCCTTGGTTTTTCACATGTGGCACTAAACAACATTTTAAAGGATATCAGATGGAAACTCATGGATGTACAGCGGAAAATTGGATAACAAGTTTCTTGAGGGAGTTGACAAATTTTGCAATGTTCTGGTCGATAATCTGACTCCTGCTAATAAGGGATACATATTTTGTCCTTGCGTGGACTGCAGAAACTATTTGAAGTATCAAGGGATAGAAAAATAAAGGAACATTTGATTCATCGTGGTTTTACAAAAGACTATGAAGATATAGTCCGGTGGCATGGTTAGAGGGCGGTAGATGTCATGTGTAATGAACAAGAGGAAGTTGAAGATAATCAAACAATTGTGGTCGATGACAATGACATAGTAGACAATGAACCAGATTACGATGACATTGCTGCAATGCTGGAAGATGTTGAACAAGAGTTTTACAATAGGCCAGACACCTATGAGACTTTGCTGGATTCATCCAAAACACCGCTGTATTCGGGGTGTGATTCTACAAAATTGAGTAAATTGAGCGCAGTCTTGAAACTCTTCAATCTAAAATCAAAATTTGGTTGGAGTGATGTGAGTTCACTGCTCTCTTACAGATGATGAAGAGCATACTACCTAAGGATAATGTTTTACCAACATCGACTTATGAAGCAAAAAAGTTGATGTGTCCAATGGGTATGGGGTACAAAAAGATCCACGCTTGTCCATCTGGTTGTATTTTGTACTGGAAGGGTAATGAATTTGCTGATAAATGTCCAGAATGTGGGGAATCACGTTATGCGAGGAAAAACCAAAATGAATGCACTGGTCGTCGTAAGGTGGCATCCCCTGCTAAAGTGTTGTGGTATTTGCCCATAATACCACGATTGAAGCGTCTATTTGCAGTTGAAAAAGATGCGGAGAATCTAAGGTGGCATTCGACTCACAGAAAAAATGATGGTAAATTGAGACATCCGGCAGATGCGTCCCAGTGGAAAAACATTGACATGAAATTTCCTCAGTTTGCTAGCGAGCCAAGAAACTTGAGACTCGGTTTGTGTACTGATGGGATGAACCCTTACGGTACATTGAGTAGCATACACAGCACGTGGCCGGTATTATTGATGATCTACAATCTTCCCCCGTGGTTGTGTATGAAACCTAGACACATTTTGTTGTCACTTTTGATATCTGGTCCAAAACAACCGGGCAACAAAATAGATGTTTTTCTACAACATTGATAGATGACCTACAACTCTTGTGGAATGAAGGGGTCATGGTGTATGACTCATTTGGAAAAGAGAATTTTAACTTACGGGCTATGTTATATTGCACAATCAATGACTTTCCTGCGTATGGTAATCTTTCTGGTCACACAGTCAAAGGTGCATGTGCATGTCCTATTTGTGGTGAGCATACATCAAATATCCGCTTGAAACATAGTGGTAAGAATGTTTACATGGGTCATCGAAAAATGCTTCCAAAGGGCCACAGATATCGCAAGATGTCGATTGAGTTTGACGGAAAGACTGATCACAGTGTGTCTCGTCCTCCTTTACCAGGTTCAGAGGTGTATAAAAAGTGCATAATATTGTCAACAACTTTGGTCCTTCGATAAGAAACACAGAGAAAAATGTATGGAAAAAAAGTCAATCTTTTGGGAACTTGAGTATTGGCAACATTTAGATGTCAGACATTGTATTGATGCAATGCATATCGAAAAAAATGTCGGAGAGAGTGTTACCGGAACCCTCTTGAACATACCAGGCAAGACCAAAGATCACATAAAGGGGAGAAGAGATTTGATTTATTTGAACATAAGGGAAGATCTTTGGCCACAAGAACGTGGCAAACGCATGTTCTTGCCTCCTGCATGTCACACATTGTCAAAACAAGAGAAACATAGTATGTGCAATATCCTCCACAATATCAAGGTGCCATCAGGGTATTCGTCTAACATAAGAAAACTTGTTTCAATGTCTGATCTGAAATTAGTTGGAATGAAATCCCATGATTATCATGTATTAATGCAAGATTTTTTACCCATCGCAATTCGTGGGATCCTACCTGATGCGGTGAGAAACGCAATCACCAACCTTTGCGTGTTTCTCAAAGCAGTATCTGCTAAAGTTCACGATGTGGATAATCTAGAAAATTACAAGCTGATCTTGTTGTCACGATGTGTCAGTTGGAGATGTATTTTCCTCCTTCATTCTTCGACATCATGGTTCATTTGGTTCATGAGAGATTAAAGAGTGTGGCCCTGTATATCTTCGTTATATGTATCCTTTTGAAAGATACATGGGTATACTGAAGAGAAAAATGAAGAATCGTCGTCATCCGGAAGGAAGTATTATAGAGGGATAAATAACAGAGGAAGTTGTTGATTTTTGTACTCACTATCTGGAAGATGTTGAATCCATTGGTCTTCCTAGATCTAGACATGAAGGAAGACTCCAGGGACACGGTACCGTTGGGAGAAAAATGAAGAGAATTGATATTGAAACCCTTAACAAAGCTCACTTAGTTGTGCTGAGTCACCTTGAAATTGTAGAACCGTATTTTGAAATGCACCTGTCCCTGCTTGCAGCACAAAATCCAACAATGAGTGACATCAGGCTAAAAAAGGAGCAGAATAAAACGTTTGTGAAATGGTTCAAGGATAAAGTTTTTTCGAACCAGTCAACTACAGTGCCAGCATTAGTGAAGACGTTGGCACTTGGTCCTAATCTTGACGTTGTTTCATACGAAGGGTATGACGTAAATGGCTACAATTTTTATACGGAACGACAAGATCAAAAATCAATGAATCAAAACAGTGGCATCAATGTGATTGCTTACCAGAGTATGTACAATGTCAGAGG
The DNA here is from genome assembly GCA_023374045.1 of Limonium bicolor. Taxonomy (NCBI): domain Eukaryota; kingdom Viridiplantae; phylum Streptophyta; class Magnoliopsida; order Caryophyllales; family Plumbaginaceae; genus Limonium; species Limonium bicolor. The sequence goes on from CM041777.1 coordinate 281,366,715, forward strand.
TATGGGTCAAAATCTAGTGGAGTTGAAACAATCATACTACGGTGTTGTACAAGATATTTGGGTTCTAGATTACACCGCATATGAGACTTGTGTGTTTCGGTGCAAGTGGATTGACAACAGACATGGTTACCGTGAGGAGAAACATGGTATGAAACTAGTTCATCTTGGTGGTGCAACACCCACAGTTAAGTCGTTTGTTGTTGCAACTAAGGCGAAACAGGTATATTACATTTCTGACCAATCTAATCCTAGATGGTCCTTTGTACTTCAAGGAAAAAGAGGAATAGTTGGTGTGGATGGTGTGGTCGATGAGGATGAATACGACATGCAAGATGAAATACCAAGCCTTTCGATTCAATTACCAGAGTTGGACCATATTACAAATTTTGTGCGGTCAGACCATGACGAAGGAATGTGGATTGATTAATGTGAGCTTATTTATTATTTCTTTTGTCCATCAATGACATTAAATAGTTTATTTATGGCTTTTCCATTATTGATAGTTTTGTTTTCGTATTTATAATTTCTTAGTTTCATTTACTTGTTAATTATCTAAATCTTCTATTTATATTGCATGCAGGAATCAAAATGGACATCGATATGGATGATCCAGACTTATATTGTGATGAGGGTGTGGGTTTGATGGACTATGAACCATCACAGCAACAGCCACAGCAGCATGCACAGCAGCAGCCACAGCAGCATGCACAGCAGCAGCCGCCACAGCCCAGCCGCAGCAGCAGCCACAGCAGCAGCCACAACAGCAGAAATCGTCAAACAAACGAAAGGGTAGGGGGCCGAGCAGTGGGGTGAGGTTGAAGAAAGATGCAGATATTGATCTAATCTGGGATAAATACTTCAGAAGCTGGGGAGACTGTAAAGCTGAGTTCGCAAGCATGTTAGGAAATCTTGCGAAGTCGCGTTGCTCAATTAATAAATATTGGAGGCACGAGGAGGAAGAAGTGAAAGAATCAATGTGGCAGCAAGTACAACAACGGTACAAAATACCAGATGAAGCGCGGACGACGGTTCTGTCACTTATAGGTGCACGGGCGAGGCAGTTCAGATCTTTCTTGGTGGCGAACTGGATCAGGAAATCGCGCGACGTGCCACCATGGATATTTTATGATGGCATGATCACAAAGGAAGAATGGGAAGAGTTCGAGAAGTTTCACACGTCGGAGCAATTCATGGTATACATTTTTTTAATGAATCTATATTTAAGTTTGAATCTAAATTTTTATAACACAAATTTTAATATGTGTATATATTGTTTTAATGAATAGTTTAATGATTTGTATTGATAGGAGGTTCAAGAGAAAGCAAGGGCAAACCGAGCAAAAAATAGATTTCAACAGTATATGGGCCGGAAGGGATACACTGGTAGCATTCCCAAGTGGAAAGATGCCGGTTTGCTCACAAAAAAGAATGACGATGGCGTTGAAGTTCCCATCACACTGTGTATGAAGCCAACCGAGTTCAGCTCTACGTTTTGGGTCACTCAAAAGTAGATAAGGATGGGAAGATAGTACACCCGCGACCAGAGACAGCAGAGTTGGCTGCTCAGATTGTAAGTGTTTAACTTTTTCAATAATAACAGTTTTGTTTAAAAGTTTATTTTTTACAATTTATAACTTATTGCTTATTTTTTGGATCATCTTACTAGGCTGAAGCCTCACAGCGAGGGGAGATAGATATATTGCTCCACCGAGTCAAAATGATCCGCTGAATCAACTTCTTGGATTAAAGGATCATCCTGGAAGGGTTAGAGGTTTCGGGGACAAGTGCGCAGAAATTTGTATTTGAAAAGTCCACCTCAAAAAGTCTGACGGAGCAGGAGGTGTCTGCACTTGTAGATCGGAGAGTGAATGAGGTTGTTTCTAAGGCTTTGGGGGACGAAACCAACAAACTGATCTAACCCGACCGACTTCTTCATCTAGTTGTACCGCCCCTTCTGATCCGTATCCGTTTGCTAATCTGAAGGTTAGTATGTCTCTATTAATCTTGTTCGTCATGGTAAATGTATGACTGTAAAAAATACTAGACTTATTCACATTTAAATTGTAATTTTACTTATTTTAGGAACAAAAAACATGTCGTCTACAAATCACGCTTGATGGTTATCCTGTGGATGCTGCATACGGTACTGTGCTACAATCAGCATCAACTACATTGATTAATCTCAAGCGTCTTCCCCCATTCTATGCTAGAGTAATCCTGCAGACCATCATTGATGGATTTGAGAATGCTTTTCTTCCCATGGATATTGATGGCAAAGTCACACTATTTGATGGGAAGGGTGCTATTGTACCATGGCCAGTCGGTTTTATTGTCATCACTGATGAGGTATGTATAAATCTTTTATGAATTGTTTCCCTTTAATGTATACATTGTTTTAACTTCTTTGTATTATATATGATTGGGTAGATCCCTGATCAAACGAGAAGATTGGGAAACCGTGATGAAGAGATCAACCAATCAATGGATGTTGATCGAGAGAACACACAGTTGGCTGAGGGCAACCAGAAATCCAAGGGGAAAGAACCTATGCAGACAGAGGTAACTACTGAAGCTCAGCGAAAGAAGTTTGTGTGTCCCCCCTTTGTGATCAGTCATTTCGCGAAGTATGAGAAGATACTGTATGACCTGATATTGCAAAAGAGTCTGCATATGGCTAGCGTGTCAGTGTTGTTACCTGAGTGGCTTTTCCATTACGAAGCGGATCAAAGAACATTAATAAATTTTGAGGACATCAAAGAGATGCTGTGCAGAGATATGTTGAATATATCTATCATCCAAGCATATTCCCTGTAAGTGTTACTTTTTGTTTCTTACATTCGAAAATAAATTTAAATAAAATAACTTGTAATTTAAGGACTACCTTGTTATGTATTGGTTTTGCTATTCCACCTTTAATTATTATTATTTTTTGTTGAAGGTATATGAAAGCTAGATTGCGTCATAAAAAAATTGGAGATGTGCTGACATTCTTATGTCCTGAAACAACATCGCTAGATTCTGCAAACAGAGACCCGGCCAATACAGGAACTATGTGTCGCATGGTATAACGAAGGCTGTTCAAAACAGTAGTAGATACGTGATGATCCCTTTCCATCAGACGTGCGTAATACTCTCCCTCTTGCATTTAATTCGTTTTGTTAAGTTTGTGACTTATTGTATTATATGATAACTATTTTCAAAATTACAATCGTAGCAACCATTGGGTACTCCTTGTGTTCTCCATGGAAACATCACAATTACTTGTGCTTGACCCATTACGAATGTATCGTGACTTGCAAATCGACGACTTGTTCAAAGCGTAAGTGTTAGTTAATGAATGCAACTTATTGTTTGTCTATATAATATGATGAACCGCAATTAATGATTTAATTTCTGAACTTAACAGTGCTTATATGAAGACGGTTCTTCAACAGTTTGACAACCTTTTGTTCATCTTGAGGTACAGTTATTTATCATTATTGTGTTAGTCGTAATTTGCTATTTTTGACTGTTTGTTTTTGTTTTCTATATACTTGTCAGTGTCCAAGGCAAATGGACTCTAAGAGTTGTGGTTACTATGTAATGCGATACATGTTGGAAATTGTCTTAAACATAGAGAAGCTCACAAAAGATGATGAGGTATATTATACATTCCATTACATATACATTTTATAATTTGTCTATAATTTTTGTTTAAAACAAATAAATATGTGTCTTTACATACATATTTGTTTATCTTGTTCTCTACAGGTTCGAGAACATTTCAAGAACTCGGGCAAAACTTACTCGGTCAAAGATCTGCAATTAGTAAGAGAGCAGATGTTTTTTCATCATCAAATGTTTCAAGAAATAGAGTACGTATCTATGATCAGTTCTTATAATTTTGTGTAAGTATGATGTTGATGAAACAGTTGGGATCATGAGATAATTGACTCTCCGAAGTCTTCATGTATTTTTTCTTCTGCATCTTTGTAGATCCACGTCAACGGTGGCAGCAATGACAGAGGAAGCTCAAAGGAAGAAAATGATTTCATGGATAGGACTTGGAGGTCAAAAAAATGGTGACTACAAGACTGTCAAGTTGTTGTCATTGTGTGTTTTACTTCACACTTTTTTGGTTAATTTGTGAAAAAAGTATCGATTACACTGTTGGACTAGCTGCTGTCATGATTGTGTTGTAGCTTTTTAAATTGCAATGGCAATCTGTGTGTGAAGCATGCCACATATTACATATTTTGGTGAAATATGATTGTTGTACAGTGCTGCTATTATACAGGTTTGGTAGATGTAATCATTTGTGAGTACAGAGGGAATGAATGCCACATTACATATTTGGGTGAAATATGATTGTTGTACAATGCTGCTATTATGCCGGTTTTGTGGATGTTATCATTTGAGATTACAGAGGGAATGAAAAAACAGTAAAAAATTGAAAAAAAAAAAATATAATATACTATAAAAGACGGTTCAACAAAACCGTCTCTTAAAGTGAAAATGGCGCGACCGGTTTACGTCTATAAAAGACGGTTCTATCGCAGAACCGTCTTTTATACTGATACTAAAAAGACGGTTCTCCTTAAACCGTCTCTTATAATCAATTTCGCGCGTCTGGAATGCGCGCGGGAAGGTGACTATAAACGACGGTTTAAGGAGAACCGTCGTTTAAGCTCCCCAATTCGCGTGTCTGTTAACGTTATTAAACGACGGTTTTGAACCGTCGTTTAAGATAAAATTGAATAAACTACGCCGGTATAAGAGACGGTTCGAAACCGTCGTTTTAGACAGTTTGAACCGTCTCTTTTGGAGCGCGCCGTACCAGTGTACCATAAAATTTGACGGACCAACCAACCCAATGGGTAAGTTCTATAGGTTGATCGGGTGTTGTTTTATATTTCAATTAAAAAGTATAGACACTGCTCTATTTCTATGGTTATGGAACTTATGTAAGACAGAGAATAAGAAGGTATTCCAATAGGGATGAGTTACTTGATTATAATGGTTGCAGTAGTACCTAGGGGTGTATAGGTAGTTGATTTATTGTTGGGTCTGTACTTTTGCAGGATATGTTTTGCCCAGTAAAATTTAATGAGGCGTGATAGATTTAGGATGGGATGTCTAGGTTGTACATTTTGTTTCTCCTATTATAATAAAATGAATGCCACAATTATATAAAAAAATAATGCAAGTTAGAAAGTCTTGCTTTTCTTCTTTGAATTGACTACTAGCTAGAATGTATAGATATGCATTTGATGGACCTATAAGAAGGTGGACTAAGTTGTTTTGAAGATACATACTTCCTCTTCCCTCAAACCTCAACATCAATTGATCAAGCTTTAGACAATAAATACGTGTGGTGCAAGTTTGTGCCGTGATACCAGCATTCCACGCTCCATAGTAATTTGTAGATCAGGCTTCTTTGTGTTCGTAGCTAGCTTACAAACTTCAACAAAGACAAGCTGCGAAAAAGAAACTATACATGGTTGAATGCATTTCGGTAAAATGCACTGTCTTCTTGTGAATTATTTTAGCAAGTGACAGTTGAGCCATGAGGATATTTCCATCAATTAATTTGTCACCGTGCGCGTGATTACTGTAGTTGCTTTCGATCCGGAAAAATCGCACCTCTTTATGGATGTCATAGGACGGATGACATGAGCAAATAGGTCATCAAGTTTATATTGAGATAAATCAAGATGCGTGTTGCACGATGGGAAAGCTAAGGAGGCGTTCGGCATGCATTTATGGACAGTATAAATGTATAACATATGTTATTTTGGACTCATTTATTTGTTTTTGTTGTTCGGCTTAAAAGAGCATAAATGTCAGCACAAATGCCCGCAGCAAATGCCGTTTTTTCGTTTCCGTGCTTTCACTTCTGTTTCTTTACTACACTTCATAATGCAATTACTGTGACTATTAATTTTTAAAAAAAAGAAACTTTTTACAAGTTACTTTATTTGTTACAAATTATATAATACTCCAAATAATTTTATAAAAAATAGTACTACTTCTTTAACCAAAAATTAAAAATAAAAAACCACATTTATAATACAAATCTACAATATATTATTTGTAATACCACATAGATTAATAAAATTAAAAAACCAATAAATATACACACTTATTGATACATAAATTAAAATATTAAAATAGTGTATAGAAATATGAATACATATAAATTTATTAACATGCAAAGTTACAAAAATATTATATATTATTAAAAGTTACAATTCCCCTAAATAAATTCACATAATATTATCAGAAAATTTGAAACGCTTGTTCTCTTTTTATGCTTTTATATTTGTAAGAATTATAAAATTTAAATAATAAAAATATATTGTTTAGAAATTACAAATTTTGTTTAATAATAAAATAAAATTTTATTGGTTATATAAATATTTTTATTTTCTTTGGTTCTCAAGTTTTTTTTACTGTAAATTAAATACTTATAGTAATATATTGTTTGTGAATTTTCTATTTATTTTACTAACAAAATAAAGTTACGTAGTGTAATATAATAAATTGTAATTGTAATACGAAACGGTAAACGTACTACATATAACTAACTTAACCAAACATGCTGCATATACTGCACTGCCAAACAACAGTTTTCAAAACAGCTTGCATTTATGCCAGTACATTCCTACCAGTAAATATGCTACATTTATGCTAGCGTATTCCTCTGTCAAATATACTGCATTTATGCTGCCAAAAACAGTCATGCCAAATAGAGCCTAAGAAAATGATACGTAGCCTCTGGTCGAAAAATGAAGTTGCTCCCACACAACGGAAACAAAATATTGGCCAGCCTCATAATGTAATTTCGTGATATTTAACATTTTTCCCTTTCAATTGTAGTCAATTTGATCAATTTTTAGTGACCGATTAGGGAAAAAAGTTTGTAGTCGAATTTCAGAATTTAATGTTATAAATTCGCGGTCAATTTTTGTATTTCTAAACATTTATGAAAAAAACCGTATGAAAAAGATGTAATACATATTTAAAGTATTTTTATAAAGTTATGCTAATTCATAAAATTCACCAGTAAAAATAAGTCATGAAATACTACTAATTTTTTTAAAAAAATCCATAACATTGGCCAGTAAGAAAAAAGATAGAAATATCTCTATTAGTTGATAAACTAGTTTGAAACGTCATTAGATGTTAAATTAAAAAAACTAAATACTACTATAAAATTGAATAATTATAAGAACATACTCCCTCCGTCCTGAATTGACCTCCTGTTTACTATTTGGACGTCGTTTGACTTCAATTTTTAACATATAAGATAAATTAATTTTGAAAATTTAAGTTTTGCATAGATTCCTTACATGATAAACTATATTTACAAAATTTAGTTTTATAAAATTATTATCTTATATGCTTAATATTGAAGTGGAAAAGCGTGCCATAAAGCAAACAGGACGGTCATTCAGGACGGAGGGAGTATAAAATAGGCGATTTCGAACCTGAAGGTGGTACAAGGTGGCACCCATTTTGTCATTTTCACTTTATCATTTTGTAAAAATTTAAAGTTCGTATCTTATTATATATAAGTCCAAATAACATAAATTGTATACCATTGTTTATCATAATTCAAGCTCTTCAAAATAAGACCAAACATGAATATGTTTTGATAAATTTAATTTTTTTATTTTTTATATGTACATTTGTTTTAAGATTCATTGTGTATCTTAAGTTTAAGAAAAGTGAAACAAAGGTTGTTAAAAAGTGAACCAAAGGTTATAAAAAGTGAATCAGATGTCGTTAGACCCTAAACCCTACACTACAAATCATAAACATGCCTTCGACGTTTTTTAGCATTCCTAGGATGGTTGTTAGGGTGTTTGGAGGGGGTAATCTTTTTGGCATTAGTTCTACACTTTAGATTGTCGTCACTGACTCAATAGCTTTTTAGGGTTTAAGGTCGTTAGACCCTAAATCCTGCACTACAAAGCATAAAAATGTCTTTGACGTTTTTAGCATTCCTAGGGTGATTTTTAGGGTGTTTTGAGGAGGGGTGGGGTAATCTTTTTGGCATTAGTTCTACACTTTCTATTGTCATCACTGACTTGACAGTTTTTTAGGGTTTTTGGTTTAGGGTTTAGGGTCGTTAACGATAAATGAAATGATTCAAATTTGTTGATGTTATCCAAGACTTTATATATAGACCTTAAACCATGCACTACAAACCCTGAAAATGCCTTCGACATTTTTAGCATTTCTAGGGAGGTTTTTAGGGTGTTTGAGAGGGTAGGGTAATCTTTTTGGTATTGGTTATACACTTTATATCGTCCTTACAGACTCGACAGGTTTTTTGGGTTTGTGGTTTAGGACCCTAAACTCTGCACTACAAACTATAAAATGTCTTCGACGTTTTTAGCATTCATATGGTAATTTTTAGGGTGTTTGGAGGAGGGGTAGGGTAATATTTTGACATTAGTTCTACACTTTATATTGTCATCACTGACTCGACAGTTTTTAGGGTTTTGTGGTACGCTGCACTACAACCCTAAAAATTTTTTTCGACGTTTTTAGCAAATCTATGGTGTTTTTAGGGTATTTGGGGGGTAGGGTAATCTTTTTGGCATTGGGTATACACTTTATATCGTCGTTACAGACTCGACAAGTTTTTAGGGTTTGTGGTTTTGGACCCTAAACCCTGCACTACAAATCATAAAAATGCCTTCGACATTTTTAACTTTCATATGGTGGTTTTTAGAGTGTTTGGGGTAAGATTCATTTGTTGATGAATAAGGTTCATTTTATTATTAAAAAGATTAATTTTGTTAATGAATAAGATTCACTTTTAAAATACGTAATATATACTCATTCTAAATATATAAAATTTTTAAGTTTACCAAAACATATCCATGATGCATCATGTTTTGAAGAGCACGAAAAAGACGAGCAATGGTATAATTTTTTTATTTTTGCACTTATATTTTGTAAGTTATAACATTTAGAAAAATATTATTTCTCTCTCCTATATCCACATTCACACACATTGAGAAAGAAGATACAGGACGATTGTTAACTCTTTATTTTTTGTCCTCCAATAAATTTTTAACATGTGTAATGGAGTCACATTCTACCCTGACATTAGCGTGAGGGTCTTTGTACCGTAAAATAAAGTACAATTTTACGAAATATCACTAAATTTTTGTTCACTTCATGAAATGTCACTAAAAAAAGTAATTTATGAAATGCCACAAAGTTTTCTCTAGAATTCATGAAATGCTACTTTCGCCATTGACCGGTATGAAAAAAACACTGAATTACCACTACTAGTTCACATACTACTTTGAAAATTCATAATATTTTTGTTATTAAAAATTAAAATTTAAAAATACTATAAAATATATAAATAACTACAAATTTTTTAAAAAATATAAAATTATTAGAAAATTCATAAATATTAATAATGAATTAATTATTTTAAAGAAATTTAAAAAATTATTAAGTACGCTAAATTAGAATATGAAATTTCAAAAAAAAAACTAAATACAATTTTTAAAAAATAATTTTGAAGAAATAATCAAAATGGGTTAGAAATATAGATAAAATTAAATAATAATTTTATATTTTGTAATTTATTTAAAATATTTATAGTATTTAAAGGACACCTCAAATATGTAACAACAAGCGCTAATCCTAAGACATTTATCTTTCTAACAGATATTGGTTCCGTCAGCATGCACTAAAGGCCAGTGATCATCTATTTTTCTTTGGTGGAACTAGAACAAATGCGATTGGCTTGCGATCCCTACTAACCGCTCTAGTTTTAGCACTGCATTAGTTGGATATCCCATTAGTATACAAAGAAGAAGCAAATATACATTGAAAGACGTGTCGCCATTACCAGAATAGTTTACAAATTTTGGATAGTGTGCAAACGAGTCATGTCGATCAAGCTGGAGAACCTGCACATATTGTCGCGGACATCAAATACTCCCTCCGTCCTGAATTGACCGTCCTGTTTACTATTTAGACATGTCGTTTTGACTTCAATTTTTAACATATAAGATAAATTAATTTTGAAAATTTAAATTTTGCATGTGATTCCTTACATGATAAACTATATGTTACAAAATTTAGTTTTATAAAATTATTTTATCTTATATGCTTAATATTGAAGTGGAAAAACGTGCCATAAAGCAAACAGGACGGTCAATTCAGGACGGAGGGAGTATACATTTAAGCCCGTTATTCGAAGAAGATTCCGACACCATGACTTAAAAAAGATAATGTATTAGGTCATCCACAATGGTGTGAATTCTACCTATAATGTTAAAAAAAGAAAAAAGAAAAGATGAGGTGGAGGAGAGAGGATGTGAGAGGGATTCTTAGGGCATCCACAATGTTGTAGATTCCACCCTCTTGTGTCAGTAATAAATAGTGGATAATAAAAATAATAATATCGACTCCGAAACAACTATCATTGGCTGGAGCTCTGCAACAATAATAAAAAAAATAATAAGTCCTAATTGAATGCTACGGTAAAAATAGTGGATAGGAGGAGTGAGAATATTAAGATACTCCCCATTGTAGAGATTGATAAATTAGTAGGGTGGCTTAGATAATAAAATATTATATTTTGATTACCTAACACCTAGAAATGTGTTAAGCAACCCATCACCATTGTGGATGCCCTTAACTAAGACACCCTCTTTTTAGAGAACCTATGTAAACAAGAGAGAGATTGTGAGAGGAGATAATAAAATAATTTGTTGGTGGGTGGAATCCACTTTGTTATTGTGGATGCCCTTATTCACTTATGTTTTTTAATAGTTGATGATTGTTTAGCTAGGTGATGTTATTTTTTAAAAATATTCGAGGTTTTGGTCTTTTCTATTATTTACTTTCTACATTTATCAATTACTTCTTTTACACCCCAGCTCTTCTATGCCCATTAGAAAAATAGGAGTAAATAATCAAAAAATTATCTATGTAATTTCCTTGCATTATGCTAGAAAATTATCTACTATTAATAACAGAAGGGAGTAATACATTATCTTTAAAAAAACCAGGCTACACTGATCTCTCTAGCTAATAATGTTTAAATTACACAACTAACTTCGCTATGATATTGTTGAAAACATTTTGATGCAATTTACCCAATTAACAATACTTTCGTTAAGAGAATAAAAAAAGTTTGCCCAACTATTTCAAAAGAAAAAGAGTAACATTACGAGTAATAAAAGTTCATCAAAGTCATAACATCTACTAGTTAAACATTCCAAATAGGGTCTTAGGTATCGCATATGTTGGAATGGTAGATATCGCATTCTTATCCCTTCTTGAAACTTCCTAATTGTCACTTTCCAATAATGTACTATGAATATTAATCTCATATAGCGATAAAAATCATTTTCATCGTACAGCCAGTCACTGCTACTGGTGCATGATAATCGACAAGGTCGTCTCGAGATTTCAAGTCTATACTAAAGTTGAAGTGTGGCTTTAATATAAATACATAATATTATATTATTATATTAATACTACTGTATATATTAATTCAGATTTTTATAATACTAAATTCTTTTTTTATTGTTAGCAAAAATTTGGATTTTGAGAAATATATATTCTCAATCAAGTTGTTTTTAATTAAGTGCAACATTGACCTATTAGACTCCATCAAAATAGAATTATGCATATTTAGGAATCAAAGTTTTAAAATCCTACCTCCGTCCTACTTTCACTTCTTGTTTGTTTTTTGGCATGTTTTTTCACTTTAATATTAAGATAAATCTATAAAATATTTATAAACCAAAACATATATATAATTTGTAACATAATGATTCAAAAATTTGTAAAATTATATCATCTTATATGTCAAATATTGAAGTCAAACGATATGTTTAAATAGTAAACCAGACGATCAATAAGGGACGGAGGGAGTAAGTTTTCTTTCCTTCCTTCTGCGGAAGCTTAAGGCTGCGTTCGCCGTTGGCATGAAGATGGTAGTTTTGGGGGTGGTCCCTGCATGGGTCCCACGTGGGTCCTACGTTCTACTCCAATAATATACTACCAATATAAAGCCTTCTTCCACAGTGGTAGACTCCTTCGAGAGATAAACTCCACCCTCATCTCCCTGATTCCCAAATCTGATGCTGCCTCCTCTCCTGGGGACTATAGGCCCATCTCCTGCTGCAACACGCTCTACAAGATCATCAGCAAAATCCTTGCTGATAGACTGAAGGACACTCTTCCCTTCCCTTGTGAGCAAGAACCAAGGAGCATTTATCAAGGGCGCCTTATACTGATAACATCCAGATCTGCTCCTGTCTGATGAAGAACTACCAAAGGCCAACACCTCCCCTCGTTGTATGATGAAGATGGATATTAGGAAAGCCTTTGACACTGTTGATTGGTCCTTCCTTCATGACACCTTATCCTTCCTAAACTTTCCCCCGAGGTTTAGCAACTGGATCATGCAATGTGTCACATCCGCTTCCTACTCCATAAACATTAACGGCTGCCCCTCTGGATTCTTTAAAGGTAAGAGGGTTTACGGCAGGGGGACCCGTTATCTCCCTATCTGTTTGTTATGGTTATGGACATGCTATCTCGCCTTCTTGATCAACTTCCTATTACCCCGGCTTCCGGTCCCACCCATCCTGTGCCTCTCTCCGCCTCACCCACCTCCTCTTTGCTGATGATGCCCTTTTATTCTGCAGAGGAGACGAAGAATCGATTCCCTAATGCTTGGTAAAGTTAAGTTGTTCTCAGAAGCTTCGGGTCTTAACCTAACCCGGCTAAATCTGACCTGTTCCTCGGAGGGGTTTTCCCCTACTCTTGCTGACTCTATCTTACACTCCACCGGTTTTAACCTTGGCTCGTTCCCCTTCCGCTATCTTGGCATCCCTGTCACCGCGAGAAAGCCTAAAACCACTGACTTTAACCCTCTCACCGACAGCATTCGCAAAACCCATCACCTCTTGGGCCGGTAAATCCCTTTCCTTTGCTGGGCGCCTCTCTCTCATTCAAAGTACTCTATTTGGATTGTTGGCTTCTGGGCCTCTTGCATCTCCATCCCAAAAAATGTTATCAAAAGCATCATTAAGTGCCTCCGCTCCTTCCTCTGGTCGGGTGAGGCTGATAGCACTTCCACTCCATGGTGGCTTGGAGCACTATCACGAATACCAAAAAACATGGAGGGCTAGGTCTTAAAGACATCCACACATGGAATAATGCTTTTTTCTCAAATCCATCACCTCAATATTTCACGACACGGAGCGTTTGTGGATTCAGTGGATCCTCAACCACTACCTGCCCAACCAAGACATCTGGACGATCTCTGCTAAGGGTAATGATCCCTGGGCCTGGAAAGCTACTCTCCACTCTAGAGACTGGTGGATCAAACAATGTGGCTCCACCGATGATGCCTACTCCATGCTCCTATCCTACCCTCCCCACCCCCCCCCAGTTAGACTCTTTTACAAGGATGTCACCCAGACTGCGAGACTGTTTACCTGGCGTAACATATGCTGGGATACTTGGGCTATCCCTAAAGCAAAATTTATTTTATGGGTTACTATTAGAGATAGACTAAAAACCTGTGATAAGCTCCAATCTTGGGGCATATGTCTTGCTAACAGATGTTGGCTCTGTGAGCATGCTCCAGAGACTAGCCCCACCTTTTCTTTGAATGCAGGTTCTCATGCAGGGTCTGGTGGAGCACATGCGACTGGTTGGGGATCCCCACTAATAGGACGTCTCCGAAGCTGCTCACTCTGGATCGCCAGATACTGTAAGAGGAGGAGCCCGATTGACCAAGTTAAAAGAGCTGCAATCGCCAATGTGGTCTATTACCTTTGGATGGAGAGATGCAAGAGACCATGGCAAATGAATCTAGGGACTACCCCCTAATCGTCGCTGATATCAAAGCTGCTACGAAGTCCATTATCTGGATGAAGATGAATCATTCCAACAAAGACTCCCAATGGCTTGAGAAGATCCTCTGCTCCTAGCCTCTTTCGTAGGGGTGGATTTTTGTTCCTCCTATTTAGTTCATTTCACATATGTACACGTTAGTGAGGGTTTTGGTATACCCCCCTATCTAACCTTTTTGTAATTCTCTAGGAGTCTGATATATGGTCCCTATATATCAACTTTGTAAAACTCTCTATATATATATCAATTCATTACCTTTTTCAAAAAAAACAATAAAACAGCCAGACCAAAAAACAACCATACGAACACAGCTTTTAGTTTCCATTTTTTCCTGTTTCAAGCAGCATCAAGTAGTTCTCTTCATTTCCACCGTGACTGCCTTCTCGGATGGCTTCTTTTGTTCCTTTGCCTCTTTACTCTTTAGGTTTTGACCAATCTACTCCTCTGTTTGTCTTGTTCCCCCCTCTATTGATGTTGTTTTAGTTCAAATGGAAAACGATATCTACACAAACAAGGTTTCATTTGATACCACTTACTCGTTTGGTGCTAATCAGTGAAGGAAAGTCCTTTAATTGGCGGTGTACTCTTTGGTTGTTCCGAATCGTGCGTATCCGAACACTTCCTTGTATGTCCTCTGCACTAGAGCTGGTAAACGGGGTATTCATTTGGATTTTGGGTCATATCTTTTTCGGATCATTTGGGTTCGGTTCAAATCGGGTACGGGTTACAATAGTGTCAGATAGAATCAATTTCGATTATTTCAGGACATGCTTAATATTTTTTTGAAAAAAAATATTAAATAAATATATACCTAATTTCCTATAAGAATAATACATATATAGATTAGAGAAAAATCAATACAATGTTTATTCTGAATTTCATTTGGATATACTAAGTTTGAATCAAATTTTTTGTCATATTTATTAGGGTCATTCAGTTTAGGACAATTTATGGTCACTATTATTTCATGTTATTCAAGTTGGATAATTTTTAATTACTATTATTTCGGGTCATTTCGGGTTCGAGTCGGTTTCAGATTATAAATTTTCCATACCCTTTCACGTTTGGACATCTAGGTTTTACCCCAATCAAGTTTCAAGTTTATTATATTTAAATATTTTTGGATTTTGGGTTCAAATAAAACAGACGAGTTTTCAAGTTGGATCAAATTTTGGCAGCTCTACTCTGCACCATGGGGGTTGCTATTCGCAGTACAAAATTACTAATCAACCGCAGTACAAATTTTTTTAATTCATATTGACGTTGTACACATGTATGATGTGTCGCTGTGTTTTTTTTTTTCAAAAAATGATATCAGAAAGTAAATTTACCGAAGTAGTTTGTAGTTGATTTAGTAGCGAATTTTACTAGTTACTTTTTTGTTGGAATCAATACAGGAATCTTTTTTTTGTAAAAAAAATTGTTGGATTACATTTTTTATGTGTTTATATTACATTTTTATGTGTTTATATTATTAATTTGACTTAAAATTAATTTGTATTGCGAATAGCAAATACTTTACTATTCGCAGTACAAATTTTTTTTTTTCACCAAACTTAGTTGAATAAGTTTGAATGTTACGGGGAGACACTTTTTTTTGAAATAATAGATGTTTGAATAACCAAATTTAAGTCAATATGAGTAAAACCAACTAAGTTAAAGAGCAACTAATTTATAGAAAAACTAATTATAGAAAAACTAAGTTACAACACTAAGTTACAACAACTAAGTTTAAGAAAGACTAAGTTACAACAACTAAGTTAATGAAAAACTAAGGTATAACGTTTCCCAACTATCTAACCTAGATTGTATTTGATGAATCCAAGGTCCGACAGTGTTTGGATTTCTATAAGTGAACCACGCGGATAGACAGGGGGAGTGGGTAGTCATGACCCATGCCGAACCTTATGAAATGACCCCTCAGGGCCAAATTCCTATGGATCTCTCCTCTTGGGCTATCACGATCGGTATAATTATCGATCGGAAGGTATGTGGAACTTGCCGCACCCCCATAGACAGTAGAGTAGAAAACTACTATCGAAGTGTACCTTGTCGCGATCACCAAACCCCATTTCCGTGTGCATCCATTTATGTGAGGTGCTGGCCCTCCTGAATTCCAATGAAGCGCTCTTAACCGCCGTTGTACGGTCCTTCGTTAAAAAAATGGCCTTGTATAGTCCATTCGCTGGTGCGTGATTCTTCATGTGATTGTACAATTGTACCGGACATCTTTCCACCTCTCTTGGTCTGAATATAGGTAGTCAGCAATGACCCTGAAACCACAATTCCCATCTCCACGAACATCAATATACCCAGTCATATATTGATATAGGTTTGGGTTGAAATTTCTGGTAGTATGGGAAGTCGTCAAAGGGCTTGAATCGACTAGGATTTGATGATCCTCTATTACGTGATCTTGTATTTGATGTCGCTCCTTGTGACTGGCCTGCCCTTGGTCGGTTACCTCCCCAAGACGAAGGTTCTCGTCGGTTTGGTCTTGAGGGCCCGGTAGGTCTGGCCAATCCCAACCTGTTCCAACGGCTCTCCTAATTGGCACACCATATCTGGGTGAAGGAAGTTTTGGAGTTGACTGTAACATCTCGCAATCAGAGTAGGATCATCTGACTGTGCTACCTCAGAAGCTATGTGTCGCCATCTATTTTGTTCCTTCCTCCATGTAGGATACCATATCAATCGTCGATTCATGCTTCTCCCAGCTTAGGGTATACCAAAAAACGATGTATATCCCTCTTGGAGCATATTATACCAGTATCCAGCATGTAGTTTAATTTACAAGCGCAAGGTAATCCCATGAGAGGTTACCTTGTCACATCCACAGATTGAGCTGTCCATTTGCACATAATTTCGTCCTTCCAATCTCCTTGACTAGCTCATCTAAGCAAAGGGTACTAACCTTCCCGATCAGGTCAGCGATTGGAACCCTCATGTGCTCTCTTCTGTGTTTTGTCCTGGCTGCCTCAAAATCCTTTTTTAACTCCCGGATGCTTGTATTCACATGATCGTGAATCTTTGGAAAGATTACATCCAGTGGTGTCTAGCACTCCTTAATCTCGCCTTTAGAGAGAATGTGCGGCCTCCACCCTATCAAATGTTTAAGTAAGTTTTATAGATCTATAACAATCACTGTATTATCTTAAACATTACAGATTAACAATTTTACCTATTTGTTGTGTGTTGCCGAAGTGCAACACATTCTTGACCCAAGCCTCCACAAATTTTTCCTTGTATTTCTCCCAGACTGATGCAACATACGTAATGAAACGTGGTAGCTTCGGTATGTCTCCTTGAAATATGCGTACCTCTCGTTGTAGTCCTGCTCTGTGCTCGAGTAGACAACCGAAGTCCACATCGGACTGCAGCCGCCGCCCTTCCTCTATCACCCATATAAGTCTCGCGCTTTCCCTGAACGTTCCTACTTATGTGCCACCGACATAGTAGGTGATGAGATTCAGGAAATACCTCATCTAAGGCATTCATCAGGCCAGACATGTCGGTGATAAATGTAGAGGTTGTGTCCGCCCGAGGAGACCCTTATTGTTAAGTGCGCCCCACACATACATGTCTGTTGCTTCTGATACAAGGAAGCGAAGGCAATCTGAGTTTTTGCCTATACTCGTCATCCCGATGAACTGAACCAACGCATTTTTGCTATGTTTGTTTTATAGGTAGCATCAGCCTATGACATACGGGGAAACGCATGGAGCAGTAATCTAGATGTAGGGTGTGCAAAGAAGATGGACCCAGTCGTGTTTGATCACCTATACATGTGAATATATCATGTTATCTATTAAATTAACATGAAACCTAAAATGATTGAAGTTATTTGAGACATACTGAGTTGACTTACTTGGATCTGTTGTGTAATCGTAGTAGTAGCTGTTTTTTGTCTAGCTCACTCAGTAGAGTCTGCACCATAGATCGACCATCTCTATTTTACTAGTTTTGTTTTTGTTATCCGGTTGTATATGTCTTTCCTTGTTGCTGACGTTCTGGGTTGATTGTTGTGAGCTCGGAATACATTTGCACAGGGTGGCACACGACTCTGGTTCTTCTCTGATCGTCATAATCTCCTCATCCTCATTCAGGCGTTTTTCCCACAAAATGACCCTCTGCCCACCTCTGCGAGATCATGGTTATGCCATCCGTTACCCCTCGCAAGAAACACCCGTAGCTTGTGTAATACCCCTTAATTTTAAAAGGACAACCACATTCTTTGAACCAGATGATCTGCGCCGGTTGATGACACCAGGTCGTATGTCCTTCGTGGTTTCCAATACCTCTCGCACGTTATGTGGAAATCTTGGCCTGACCGAGAACTTTGAATTATGGTGTAGAAGATTGGTTGGGATGGCCAACACTATCTACCCAGCTTTCGCTTCTTTTTTTTACCACTAAAGGCCTGGTTTGTTTCAAATAAGTAACCTGTGTCCACCACCGTAGCTCGATTATACATGTCTTGCATGTAGTCATCCATCTTGTGCATTATGATCCGGAACACCTTCATCAATTCATCCCAATCTGGATCAGTGGTTGAGTCACTATCCTGAATAAGGTCGAGAGAATGTAGATGAATATTGAAAATATGAAATGTTAGTGCGAATATGATTAACAACGACATAAACTAAATACTTACTGGGCTTGATATTGGAACATACTCATGATCCGAATCTGAAGATGGACCTCATGTTTAGAGAGAGAGCTTGCACAATTTAACGAAATAAGTGTTGGAAGAGAGTAAGAAATAGAGAGCTTCGAGAATATGGAGAGGAGGTTGTGTGAAGATGAAATGGAGGAGGCATCCCTTATATAGAGGCTGGTCTGAACTAGCCACAAGGTTACAAGTTAAAAAAAAAACGGTAACCTGGTACTGTACAGTGACCTGGTACGTGTACCTTTCTGACAAAAGTAATTACCTAAGGTACCTTTGAATTCACTTTGTACTGCAACGGTAACCTGGTACGTGTACAGTGACCTGGTACGTGTACTTTCCTGACAAAAGTAATTACCTAAGGTAACTTTCAATTCACTTGTACGCAAACGGTAACCTGGTACGTGTACAGTGACCTGGTACGTGTACCTTTCCTGACAAAATAATTACCTAAGGTAACTTTGAATTCACTTTGTACTGCAAACGGTAACCTGGTACATGTATAGTGACCTGGTTACGTGTACCTTTCCTGACAAAAGTAATTACCTAAGGTAACTTTGAATTCACTTTGTACTGCAAACGGTAACCTGGTACATGTATAGTGACCTGGTACGTGTACCTTTCCGACAAAAGTAATTACCTAAGGTAACTTTGAATTCACTTTGTACTCAAAACGGTAACCTTGGTACATGTACAGTGACCTGGTACGTGTACCTTTCCGTGACAAAAGTATTACCTAAGGTAACTTTGAATTCACTTTGTACTGCAAACGGTAACCTGGTACGTGTACAGTGACTGGTACGTGTACCTATCTGACAAAAGTAATTACCTAAGGTAACTTTGAATTCACTTTGTACTGCAAACGGTAACCTGGTACGTGTACAGTGACCTGGTACGTGTACCTTTCTGACAAAAGTAATTACCTAAGGTAACTTTGAATTCACTTTGTACTGCAAACGGTAACCTGGTACGTGTACAGTGACCTGGTACGTGTACCTTTCCTGACAAAAGTAATTACCTAAGGTAACTTTGAATTCACTTTGTACTGCAAACGGTAACCTGGTACGTGTATAGTGACCTGGTACGTGTACCTTATCTGACAAAAGTAATTACCTAAGGTAACTTTGAATTCACTTTGTACTGCAAACGGTAACCTGGTACGTGTACAGTGACCTGGTACGTGTACCTTACTGACAAAAGTAATTACCTAAGGTAACTTTGAATTCACTTTGTACTGCTGCAAACGGTAACCTGGTACTTGTACAGTGACCTGGTACGTGTACCTTTACTGACAAAAGTAATACCTAGGTAACTTTGAATTCACTTTGTACTGCAAACGGTAACCTGGTACATGTACATGACCTGGTACGTGTACCTTTCCTGACAAAAGTAATTACCTAAGGTAACTTTGAATTCACTTTGTACTGCACATGGTGTGTTTGGTACGCTTGATTTTAGTAGTCGTTGGACTAGCCGTTGGACATGTCAGTGTTACTCAAATATTATAAAGTGGGTATTAGTGTCCCAACATACTCATTCCTTACCCCGTGCTCTCTGAATCTGTCTAATTACATCTTGCTTGAACTCTTCACACCTTAATTCCCATTTCGCTCCCAAAATCAAATGGAGTTTCCTTTCTGTTTGCACGTTAATTATGTAGCTACTTTTGGTCGTCATGGAGCACAATTTGATAGAAGAGTGGGGCACAGACGCGTAGAGTTACTATGCCATATCCTAGTAATCTCCGGGATCTACAACGACGAGTAATTCGAGCACTACAGTCCCTCCTCGGCAGAATAAACATAACAACAATGGTGTATTTGGGGCTGGAGGGCGACTACGAGTGGACTTTTATTCATGTACGAAATGATACATCAGTTCGCCGGATGATGGAGAATTACATGGAGTATAATGATTTCATCGCTCATATTCCATTACTTGTTATTTTGATCCTATTGAGCCCGATGATGATGATTTTCAACACAAGAACCAATTTATGAGATGAGACGTAATGTAATAGCACGGGGAATAGAGAGACAAAGGTTAGGAAATAATTAGGTTATGTGTTATGCGTATTTGATCTTGTTAGTTCTCGTGTTGTTATAATTTTCGGGATTTATAATCTTTAGTAGATGTTTGGACGTGGAATAAACGTGTTGTTATAGTTATTGACTTTCATTTATGTGATTCATACGATTTGGATTCAGGGACTTTTCTTTCTTAGGAATTTCTACATTTTGATATTTTCATTTCTCGTGACATATACAATCTTTGGTACATGTTAGATATTTCATTTCGACACTATCATTGCTGGAGACATTCAACGACCAACAAAGAATTTAGACCACCCAGATTGGCATTGATCTTAACAAGCACATTTTCAAATACTGATCGTTAACTTTGAAAGGAGCCAGGATTTATAATCTTTAGTAGATGTTGGACGTGGAATAAACGTGTTGTTATAGTTATTGACTTTCATTTATGTGATTCATACGATTTGGATTCAGGGACTTTTCTTTCTTAGAATTTCTACATTTTGATATATTTCATTTCTCGTGACATATACATATTTGGTACATGTTAGATATTTCATTTCGACACTATCATTGCTGGGACATTCAACGACCAACAAAGAATTTAGACCACCAGATTGGCATTGATATTAACAAGCACATTTGTCAAATACTGATCGTTAACTTTGAAAGGAGCCAGGAATGCAGAAACGATGCTTTCTAGAAAATTTTTGGCATAGTCTCCCCTGTTTTTCTTATCTCCACCGGTTCTAAGAACCTCCACAAAATCAACCAACATCATCAACTAACACACAAGTCAAAATGAAAGACAACAAATAGTTCCAAGATGATACTAAAGTTTATTACATCCAAATCCAAGATGACAAGCACTAGGGTGCACCATGCTGGCGCTGGTAACTATCCCATATGTATAAAGAGCTGAACACATCCACAAGACCATCAGTTGCAGCCCTTTGTTCTTCTTCTGGCATCCCCTGACGATAGTATGACCAGTCCCATGCATTGTTCTCTTGGTAGTACGGGCGTGCAAGCTCACTTGCCTCAGACAGTAGCTGTAACACACTTGGTCAGGTAAGTACACATAAAAAATAAAAGTGATATTTAATGATGTACTATGACAAAAGAACTTACTAGACAGGGATCTGGACGATGAACCAGGTGGGTCTGATAAGTCTCAGGGTTTAGGATCTTCGGGTGTGTGTGCTTGGTGTACCAATCTAGGTAGAGTGGGTCACAAGCATGCAACCGCGCATTTGTGCGCGTATACCCTGGACCAGCAATTTAGGAGTGTTTTCCCAGAAATTATACATGGGGGGGTATACACAGGTGTAGGGTTGGGCTTTTCCTCCTCTTTTTTCAGACCTTGGGTTGGGTCTAATAGGAGGTTCAGGGATATCCTGAATGTAACCAAACTGGCGTAGACAGCGACCAGGCATGTATGGCTCATTCAACCCCAAAATCGGTATGTTACCTCTATACCATGTACGCCCTCCATGAACATTAACATTATCTCGACCGTAGGGCAACCAATCAATCTACAATGAACATTAATAGTAAAATGTAACCAACACGAAAGAAAAAAAATAATAATGGTTCAATGTGTTAACAACTACAAACCTTACATTTAGAGCAGTCAAAGCATCTAGATGCTCACGATATCCTTGCAGTGAACGATGATCCTGCACTTGAGAGGTAGATCTCACCCATCTTAGAGCCCAAGGTCTATCATCATTAGCGCCCCAGTCCGGGCTAATCGCTGGTCTTAATGTAGGGAAGTACGCATAAATCCAGCACTGTGCATATAAAACACTAGAATGATTAAGCAGTACCAATTATTAATACTCAGTGAGTTATCATATTGCACATTAGGACACATACCTCAAGTAACGTCATAGAACCACCTATCCCACTGGAGTCGGCACGAGATGCTATCCCTAGCTGGCGATATAACCATGCAAGAGTACCAGCTCCCCATGCATATTTACGAAGCTTGGTACCTTTCTTCACAGGAGCTACTAAACTGAACAGCTGTGGACTCAGACGACCATTTGATTTACCAGCTAATATGGTGGTACCAATCAGATGATATAACCAACCACATGCCTGCTTCATTGCCTCTTCGTTTTCATCCCTACATTGCTGCAACAAGCTCGAAATTGATACAGCACCGGTATTCCACAGTGCCTCTGTCATACTCTCAACATCTGCCCCAAAATTAAGACAATCAGCCATTACCTCCTTCAACTCAGGGGTGGATGAATTCGCTGTCAATGAACGACCGACGATGGGGATTTGCAGTATCATCCACACATCATGCAGGTAATCGTCATCTCACCAAACGGCATATGGAATGAGTTTGTATCAGGCTGCCACCCTCTCCACAAAAGCACTGATCAGGGACATATTGTTGTATGGCATCGTAATATCCTGTAGGTGCTCTATACCAGAATACTCAAGCATCTTCCTTGTTCTTGGTTTAGAAATTTGATCTTTTGGCCAGCAGGTAAGCATCACCCTACGGGATTTGAAACTCAAAACCCCACGATCCTACATAATGACCAATATTTAACACTTACAAAACGTAGTATGATATAAATGATCAAATACAGGAGAAGATATAGAACATACCTTAGCCGAGGTCCATAAGTCAAGCGCCACATGACCCCCGAAGCTAGTGATAACACTAGTGAGTAGTGGACCGCCAGGAACTGGCACCTCTGTCAACTTCCAAGAGGTAGGAATGACTGGAACCATCGCTAGCGCTGCTTCCTCCTCGTCAGTGTCATCCTCCTTATCCATGACTTCATCATCTTCCTTATCCTGCTCCTCATCCACGTCGGGTGAGTCCTCATCATCAGCACCACGACCATCGTCATCAGCATGTGGCGAACGCTCAGTCATCACATGGTCCTCAACAGCACGGGCAGGTGATGGGCGTGGTGGACGTGATGAACTACCACCGCCTGACGGAGCAGTCTGGTGGCTTGATTGCCCTGAGATATTGAAGCTAGAGCTGTGCATTGATCTGTCAGAAAAAGCACTACTGGATGATGACAACTCTGGCATGCGTCTCCTCGGTATATTGAACACCGCCGAGTCATCCTCCGCTACCATTGGTGGTGCTGGTACTTGAAACGCCGGGTCGTTGGAAGATTGACCCGATGGAAAGATGAATGGCGTGCTGCTTCCATGCGGGGGGCAGGATTACTCGGCCCTTCACCAGGAACATGTGCACGACGACGGTACGAGGCCGTCATAGCCTGCTCCGCACCCCGGTCTTTATTCTTCCTCTTCGTGACATGTCTCACTGCTTTTTTTCAGACGATCCATCACTGCATACGAATATCACACAGTTATATCCCTCATTCATAACATAAAAATTCAAACATTTATAATCATATCATTCACAATATTACAATTCAAAAAAATACAAATATTAATAAATCATTCACAATATAGTTAGAATTCAACAAATAACAATTAAAACATTAAGAATCATTCACAATATTATAATACAAAATAAACAAAATAAAACATTTAAAAATCATTCACAAATATTTAATACATAAATAAACAAATTAAAACATTTAAAAAGCATTAAAAAATATTAGAATTCAAAAAAAAAAGAAACTGGTGCGAGTAGCACCACTCCTCGCATCGCCGGATTCGAGTAGCACCGGTGCTCGCTGTTGCCGATGTCGAGTAGAGCAGCTCCTCGCTATGGCCGGAAACGAGTAGCTCCGGTCCTCGCAGGTGGGGAGCTCGAGCCAGCAGCAGTCCTCGTCCGCTTCGGGAGCGCGCAGAAGACGGTGCGAGTAGCACCACGCCTCGCACGGGTAGAACTCGAGCACTGGTGATGCTCGCTAGTCTGGGGCGAGCGGCGGCGGTACTCGCCCATCTCCGGTTTAGAGCAGCGGTGGTGCTCGCCCCCTGGTTCTTTTTTTTTATTTTTTTTTTTTTGAAAATTTTCGAATTTTTCATGCTAGATCTAGCTCAAATGATGTGAATTTCAAAAAACTAACACCAAATTCATACTCAGGACACCCAAATCTATAAGTTGCAAAAAAAAAAAATTCGAAAAACTCACCGGAAAATTTTTCCGGCGGTGGTCCGGCGGTGGTTGGCGGCGGCGGGTGGCGGCTCCGGTGGCGGCTCCGGCGGCGGCTCCGGCAATCAGAGAGAGCTTCTTCCTTCAAGAGAGATAGAGGAGAGAGAGTGAGGAAGTGAGAAATGAACAATCCAAGGAAGGTTAGGCTATATATAGTACGAGCGTTTTTTTACCCGAAATTGACGTTTTCAACTGCGATTTCAATACAACGTTCTGAAAGTGTAACAATGTTTGTAATTTAGTAGAACACAACATAAAATGTCATTAACTTATGTGGAGTCACAATTATAACGTTAAATGCGATTAAATAGGTTTTAACGTCTTTTATTACAATTAGAGCATTTTCACCCGAAATTGGCGTTTTTTAACTATGAATTCAGTACGGCATTCTGAATATGTACCAATGTTTGTAATTTAGTCAAACATAACGTAAAATGTCGTCCAAATTACGTGGATTCACAATTAAAATCATATTGACGCAATTAATACGGGTTTATAATGTTTTGTAACAATCAGAGTGTTTTTTACTGTTTACGCTCAAGAAATTATTTTTAAAAAAAACAAAAGTTAGAACAGACATCATTACATGTGTACAACGTCAGTATGAATTAAAAAAATTTTGTACTGCGGTGATTAGTAATTTTGTACTGCGAATAGCAACCCCAGCTGCACCATCCTCCAGGATTACCGAATCGGTTACAGTGCTGATTGTCACATGCAAAGCAGTGGAGCACTCACCCCATCTACTAATCGCAACATATGAGAAGTTGTTCCTTACTCTCTCTATAGACTTGCCAATCGTCACATGCAGACCAAGTGGAGCCGATAATTTGGCCTCTTATTGATGATTGTGAATTTTGTTCACCTCTTGCATCTCCATTTTGTGGTGCTGAATTGGAAGAAACGAGGCCCGATCGTGTTGGGGTGCAAGGTAAACGATTGTTGTCTGCTGAAATTGATAATAATGGGATGGAAATAAAGTGGGATCGATTTGTTAAACTTTAACGGTTTTCCTGTTAATTAGTTGTTTAGTGAAGATGCGGCTTAAGTTCTTAAAACCATATGATAGTTTGTCATTTATCATGCTATTCACATAACAACTCATGAAGCTCATATTATAAGTACTTTATCATCTTTTTAATTAGATGAGCTAATTAAAATGGGACCTACAATAAGGACCATATACGGTGCAGCAGCTCGTATATGGTGCATGCCGCCCCTGGTAATAGACTCAAACAAGAAAACAACTTTTAAACTGTTTCAAAAAGAAGAATGCAGCTTCTCGACTTCTGCCATGTTTTTTTATAGTTATCCTAATTAATAGGTTTTGAATTGTATGTTATTGAAGAGATGATGGATGTCGATGATTAAGGATGAATCCGACCAATATCACCTACTCTACTACTCAAAAATTCTTTAGCTTTTCTTTTTTGAGAAATATGAAGCTCAATTATCCAACAAAATGCATTACAAAATCGTTTTGTGAAGTTGTATAGTATTTTTTTTCCCAGTAAGCAATGACGATAACTATCATATAAAGTTGGAAAAAGAAGTAGTTGTATGTGATACGGAACCCTAACTTTCTGGTACTTATGATATGGCCGCAAGTACGATATCATTAATTCCACCATTTTCGAATTCTACACGACAGAATGCAGTCGGTCAAAATGATACTGTACAAATACAACTGTCTAAATCATAATGCAAGTATATAGCGGAACAAATTTATGTAAACTAAAAAACATATCATAATAGAAACAAATTTTATATTGCTCTGGACAATTTTTATTTGCTTTAACATTAATCCAATCAATTTTAAACATACTACTCTACATATAACATACAGTCATATATAGCATATTAGTATGAAAGGTGTAACACCCCCTACTACGCAATCTTGTCTTAATTATGTACTTAACATAATAATTCTCAATTTAATTAGAACCACACCGCAAAAAAAACTAATGTAAACCATCCACTAACACTGGTGTTACCGTCGTTATTCACCCATGTGAGTAAGCTAAATTATAATAACATGTCCAACTAAATACAATCTATAACATAACCCAAAATACAACCATAAGGTAGTACATGCTCACTACACTATCCCGCACTCCAACGTCGCCTCCAATTAAGTACTTGTAATATGTTGGCCATAAAAGGCTCAGCACAACCGCTGAGTATGTCACCATACAACTGTCATGCACCCTCATACCCCTTGAGTTATTTGGTCGAGTTAACATGCGGTTCTATTTACATGCATTTCCATTATCAGGTGTACAAATACAATAAACGTACTTGATATTCCAATAAATCACTCTACATGTAAATCACACATATGACATACCTCTCATTCACTTAGTCAATCCAACAAGCAACTCAATATAAAATGTACGAGAGTTAATTAACGTTTCTCGTTGCTTGGCCTTCAAGGCCTATTATTTATTCTTTCGTATTAAGTTTAGTTGATAGTTTACTACTCTCCACATATTTATCTTTTAACTCTTTAACGATCTTGACAGATGTCATGTTAAGACCACCCATTGGACACTTATAATCATAGTGTACAGTTAATACCAAAGTACAATCCATGCTTCTAGTAATAGGTGGATGACACATCCGTCAAGATCTCCTCCCACATTAGATAGTTTGGGTAACTGTTGGACCAACATGCTAATCAAACTTGTCGGATATATATATTTAGAATCTTACTCTTTGTATTTATTGGGCAGTAGTCAGTGGCCGAAGTCATGTGCACCAACAGTAGTGCCCTCCGACCAATGACCCAAAGATCTTTGGATTTCATCGTTGCCCTTTTAAAGACATCCTTTGCGACCGTAGCCTTGCACTAATGGTAGTACCCTCCGACCAAGAAACCTATCAGTTCTTGGAATTTAATACCTTAACAATCATCCCCTCGTGATCGCATGGGCAACCAGGCGTCCTGGATTTTCTCATCATAATCATTATCCACCATTTCCAATACTTCACTATATGATTTGAAGGTGCAATCTATTATGAGGAGGAGTTGGTGGCTCAACTTCATGCTGCCATGACTTTCTCGCCTACTTCCTTGATACATGCTGATGAGTGCAGCTGGGAATCAAGCCGTAAGCTCTCAATCTCTAAGGATATCACTTCATCCTTGCTTGCTACCAGTGCTTCGGGTCCAAGTGAAGTAGAAGGAGTAAATTTCAAACTTATGTGGAGTGGCCTTTGTGAACCAAGAATTGAGATGATATTGTGGTTTACTCTTATAAGGAGGCTGGTGACCAAAGATTTCCTGTTCGAAAGGGTATTATACCATTGGGACAAAGCATGTGCCCATGGTGTACGAGGGCAATGGAAACAATTAAACACTTGTTATTTCTATGCACAAGGTGAGGGTGTTTTGGGATGATATTCTGAGGTGGTGGAATGTATCCTTTCGTTCAAGTCTACAATAGCTGAGATCTAGATGGATTGGTTCGTGATGTCTATATCTGCGAAAGGTAAGAAGTGGTGGCGGTCTACTCTGTGTTATGGGGTTTATTATTTTGGATGCATCGGATGACTTGGTTTTTTTCGAAAGGAAAGTCGAAATGAAGCTCCGAATATCTCCCGTATTGTATTGCAAACTAAGCTTGGAGTTTAGAGGTGGACAAGGTGTGGTGGAAGGAGTTCCCTCTTACCTGTGGAAATTTCATAGGGGTAATTTATTTGAAGATTATTTATAGTAGCTTTGTGGTGTATGTTGTAAGTAGGATGTAATGGTTATTGTCGAGTTGCAGTCTGTTTGTGTGGTTCTAATGTTGATAGTAAGTCATAGGGCTGTATCCGGATTGGGGGGGGGGTACTCATTTTCCTCTTTAGGTTTTTCCCACTGGATTTTGTCTAAGGGGTTTTAATGAGGCCCATTGCACATCCATCCACCTGGTTTAACCAGAAATTATTAATAAAAAGGCGTTAAGCCAGAATTATAAAAAAAATCTAATTCCCTAAGATTCGTTCTTAGGTTTCCAGTGACTAAATTCTCAAATGTATTGTGCCTTTTAGGTCTTATGTATCCTGGAAACGTCAATGGTATTCACATTCGAGTTACGTATCATAAGAGAGGTTTCTACCGTGCTCTACCTAGGAATGTTCTTAGGTTATTGGAATAACATAGTTTATCATCATTCTATCTCAAGTGACGTTTATCTTAGTGCATGTCGTATCTTAATTCAAGATATCATTGGTGTTGACTTGGTTCGGTTAAAGTCCACAAACACACACAATTTGCAAGTCATTCAAGCAATTAAGTCAAAGGCACCAATAACAACAATATAATCACATATAAATTTATAAACAACCACACATATCATCTTGTCAAACATTCAAACACATCTAAACCCAAGGTAATCCTCGGTAAGTGTTCAAATCCAGAATTAGCTGAGGGTCACTACGCGCGGTCGGAATTCTAATTCACTCAGTTAGAAATGACCATCTTGCCCCTGCTTCAATATTTTTCAAAAAGTACCATATTTACCAACCATTTGTGATATATTATGAGGTGCATCCAAATTTTATTATGTGCAGTCAGAATTCCAATACGCTCAGTCTGAAAATGACCAATTTAAGTGCTAATGTAGGCAAAATTTGTTAAAAAACTTCCGAAAAAGCAAAAATAATTCCGAGTAGCAGACGGAGCCCCGCGCCCCGCCGGCTTATCACACACAGCTTGGGCGCCGTCCCATCTATACTAGCGCCGGTGCCCCCTCTTCCTCTTCGTTGCCCGTGCCATTTTCTTCCTTACCGGTGCCGGCCAGTCCTTCTTTTTGGCACTGGGTTCCGGTTTTTAAAAGCACTATATTTTCTTCGTTATTTCTTCGTTTGCTGATCCGTTTGCATCGACGTGTTTGTATTTTTGTCTACTTCGTTATGATCTACTTTGTTGATAATTTGTCTGATATGTGTTGTTTCTTCTTAAATGGGAAAACTAACTACTTAAGAATAAATAACACATATCAAACAAATTATCAGCAAGGTAAATCATAATAAAGTAGACAAAAAGACGAACGTGTTGGCACAAAAAAGATAGAAAAAGGGACTATAACGAATAAGATATCGATTTTAAGACCGAACCCGGGGTCAGCGCCAAGAAGGGTCGGCACCGGCGCCAGTAAGGAAGGAGCGGCATGGGCGCCAAACATTATGGTACTTAATTAGTAAAATGGTAGAAAAATTGGTATAAATTATGTGTTTAAAACACTATGGTACTGAATAATTTAAAAAATCAAAGAAATATTTACTTTTTTCAATATTTTATGATATTTTAATATATTTTTTATTTTATTTTTAATTTATAATATAGTTTTTGTGTTTATTATATTTTTATTTTTCTATATTTTTAATATTTTTATTGTTGCTATTTTTTCGTGATTTTTTTTAGAATCTTTTAACACACTTAGGGGCATATTATGAATTTAAAAGTACTTTGTTAACTAGTATGAACATTTTTGTCTTTTTTTCTTTTGGTCGATGACTGTAATTGTTTTCATAGACTTTTACAAAAATTTATAGTGTACTTTCGTGACTTTCTTTCTAGTTTAGGGGAATTTCATGAATTAACAAAAATATAGTGGCATTTCATAAATTTCCCTAAATTAATTTATATATTTCAATTTTTAATTTAATTTATGTATCTAATATCAATTTTTAAAAATATAGTTATAATATTGAAGATTTATATTAATTGGAAAATTCTCACCCCTAACAAATTTTTCTGGCCCCGTCCCTATCAGCTTGTGTTTGTATGTTTACCCCTACTTTTCCCACCCACAACTCTTCTACTCCTATTAAAAGTGAAGATAAAATAATCCAAAACTTGTCTCCTAAATTTTTTTTTAAGTTGTATTAAAAAAGCATCTATTAAGAACATCAAAGATATATGCAAATACTCTAATCTATCAAACACGTTGTAAAATTGAATGCATGTATCCAAAATATATGATTTTATATTTTTTATTTAAGTGTATTAATAAAATATATTATTATGTGCATGCATGTTTAGTTATTATCGTTTTTACATAAAATAATTATAAGAATATTAAAATAATATAATATGTTTTATGTAGTTGTGTATACAAAAATCACCGCTACAAACCAATTATACACAAACTAAAATCACTGACAGTAGACTGAAGAATGGAGATGAACAAAAATTGACTTTCAATCAATTTATCAAGGGAACGAAAACAAAAATGAAATGTAATTCCAGCCGTAAATCAGTAAGGGAAACGAATATTAAAGTTTAGATTACAGCAGTGTTTCCAAAAGCATTAAAGTGGTTTTTTTAAAAAAAAGAAGTTGTGAATACTTAATATGGGTGTGGTGGACCAACCTCGAATGAGCACACAAAATGTCCGGTCCCAACAAACCTTCTAACTCTGTGGACTACAAGTTACAACGACGATAGAGAAAGTGAAGTTAGGTACGTAGCTTCCTCCCTGTGGCTCAATCCAGCTTCCTCTCTTCAACCCAGCAATCTCACACGAATGACATCATACAACCTCGCTTGCCTTCACCTGCCCCCATCTCCCTTCCACCATATAAAACCAGTACTCTCCCTCTCTTCTCGACATTCCATTTCAAACACAACATAATCACTAATTCCCTAAATCAGTTCATTAAACTTCCACCCCGCTTATAAAATTCACAACATCGATCAATCATACTAAATCGATCAAACCGCCATGGGTTCAGAAGGTCAGCAGCAGCAGCAGCAGGATCAACAACTAGTTCATGTATTCCTGATATCATTCCCAGGTCAAGGCCATATCAACCCACTCCTTCGTCTCGGTAAGCGTCTTGCATCTAAAGGCCTACTCGTCACTTTCACACACCGAATCCTTCTGGCAAGCAATCCACAAAGCCAACGGAACTAAACGTGGTGAACTCTGTCAATCGGTGATGGTTTTCTCCGTTTCGATTTCATTGATGACGAATGGTCACCAAACGAACCCCGTCGTCAAGATCTTGATCAATACCTTCCACAACTCGAGTCCGTTGGCCGTCGTCGTGTCCCACAAATGCTCCGTCAACTGGCGGATGAAGGTCGACCCGTCACTTGTCTCATAAACAATCCATTCATTCCATGGGTATCTGATGTAGCGGAAGAACTTGGACTTCCATCTGCCATGTTATGGGTTCAACCTGCGCTTGCTTCTTATCATACTACTATTACGCCAACGGACTCGTCCCTTTCCCTAATGAAGAGAACCTTATATTGATATTCAAATCCCAACTCTACCTTATTGAAATGGGATGAAGTTCCATCTTTCTTACATCCAACTACACCATACCCGTTTCTTAGACGAGCAATCCTTGGTCATATCGTAACTTATCAAAACCATTTTGTGTTTTAATGGATTGTTTTGATGAACTTGAACATGATACAATCCAATTCTCATCATCATTATGTCCAATTAAACCAGTTGGTCCACTTTTCAAAGACCCAAAACCAGTCACTTCATCTTCCGCCGCTGCTGTTCGTGGTGACCAACTTAAAGCTGATTCAGATTGTTTATCATGGCTTGACACAAAACCATCTCAATCCGTCGTTTACATTTCATTCGGTACCGTTGTTTTCCTCAAACAAGAACAGATTAACGAAATCGCCTACGGTATTCTCTCATCAAATGTAACTTTCTCTGGGTAATGAAACCACCACACCCCATACAGGTTTGATTCCCCACACTCTCCCTGATGGTTTTCTTGATAAAGTCGGTGATAAAGGTCGTGTTGTACAGTACAGTCCACAAGAACAAGTGTTAGCACATAAATCAGTTGCCTGTTTCGTTACTCATTGTGGATGGAATTCAACTATGGAAGCGATTACTTCTGGTATGCCGGTGGTTGCTTTTCCTCAATGGGGTGATCAAGTGACGGATGCTAATTTTTTAGTTGATGTATTTGGGGTTGTGTGAGGATGTGTAGAGGTGAACATGAGGATAAGATTGTACCGAGAGATGAAGTTGAGAAATGTTTGAAAGAAGCGACGGTAGGTGTGAAAGCTGAGGAAATGAGAAGAAATGCGGCGGAGTGGAAATTGAAAGCTGAAAATGCTTTTTCTGAAGGTGGGAGTTCGGATAAGAATTTACAGGAGTTTGTTGATGAAGTTAAACGAAGGAGTGTGGATGTTGTTGGTGAGTATTTGAAGTTAACGGCGGGTGTTGCGGTGGAGGAGGAAGTGAAGAAAACCGCTGGTAAAAAGTTGCGTGTGGGGAAGCTGACGGATCGGGAGCGGCGGTTGGTGTTAGTGGCGGTGTTAATTAATTAAGTTTGTTTGAATTGAATTTTCATGTTTAATTAATTTATGGTGGGTGTGTTTTAGTTATAGTGCTCTACTTAAAAGAAGCGGTGGTTAATGAAGAATGTTGAAAACAACGGGTAGATGTGGTGTGGAGAGATATAGCTATGACTGGATATTGATCTTCTTGTCTCGATTTTTTGCTATGATTGCATCTCCACCGACGGTGCCTATTGTATTCTGCCTCGTGTAATTGTAGTATTTCATCATTAGTAGTAAAAATTCATCCGGGAATAATGGAGGACTCTAGCTAGCTCCCTTACTAGCTATTCAGTATTTATGTATTCAATGAGTCAATCACTTTCTTATCTAGATTATCATTTCAGAGATACTCTAATTAGATGTGTTATCATGCGAGAGTTAGCTATCAGCTACCAATATGTCATGGTCTCACTCATGGAAGTAAAGTTCATCACAGTCTCTCAAAAGAGGTAGACCACGACATGTAAATGTCAGCGAAAATGTGTGCATTGATCTCATTGTCCGAAAACATAAATATTGACATCTTTAAATCTCTAGCTATATTCACTGAAGAAGACATTTATATTTTTTTTTTGAAGCTTATAGGTCCTAATTGAATACCGAATTCACAAACGTAACTGTACAATGGTTCCCCTTGTGGTCCAGATAACATTACATTATCATATATTTATGTCACCTCGTATTAAATGCCTGCCTCGGCCATGATGATCATATGACTGGCGCCGGTTCATTTCACACGGATAGTGTAGTAAAGTTTTGACGTAAATATATGACGGGCGCCGGTGATAAAACCCACTGGTTCACGATTGATTAGGGAAATCAAGAAGATCAGAGATCAAGAATCTGGAAGAGCCTCAACGTGGAAGGCTTTGTTGAACCAAGGCAAGAGAAGGAACAAAATAGACAGACAGAGAAGACTAGCTCCTATCTATCGCATATAAGGAAAGAAAATACAAAACCCCCGCACAAACTAACAAGACAACCCTTATTACAAAAGTAAGACCAAAACAACTAATAAATAAAACATAATAATTTAATAAAGTAACCATGAAATCCTAACAGCCCCCCTCAAATCATGCATGGAGTGCATGATTTGAAGACAAACAGACAACATCCTCACTTGACACACTGCCAATCCTTCAAACCCATCCTCTTAATCAGCAAGGGATAGTGTTTTCCAGGCAAGGTTTTTGTCAACAGATCCGCAATCTGATTTCTGGAACTAACAAATTCAACAGAAATCAGACCCTCCTGTAGCTTTTGCCTTACAAAATGTATGTCCAACTCCACACGCTTCGTTCTCCGTGCAGAACAGGGTTCTTTGAAATGTGAATGGCTGCTTGGGCTGTCTGATTTTACAGGTACTGGTTTGATATCAGAACCACCAAGCTCGTTCAACAACCTTGTCAACCAGCTAAGCTCGGCAGTGACTTGGCGCATAGCCCTTTATTCAGATTCTGCAGAAGACAAAGCAACACTAGTTTGTTTCTTAGACTTCCAAGATAAAGGCTATCACCCAAGCAAATGAAGTACCCGCTAACAGACCGTCTAGTGTTAGGACAGCTTGCCCAATCGGCATCACAATATGCTATCAGATTGAAATCTTTTCTGTTATTAAACAACAACCATAGCCCACAGTTCCCTTAATATAACATAAGGTTGCAATGCTGCTTGATAATGTAAATCAGTAGGAGAATCCAAAACTGACTCAAAACTTGTATTGCAAAACATAAATCCGGCCTACTATGAGAAAGGAAACTAAGTCTCCCAATCAACCGTCTATAACACTAGGATTATCTAAAGGTTTCCCTTCCTCTCTCCTCAGTTTCACATTCATATCCAAAGGGCTGCTACAGTTCTTTTGTCTAAGCAATCAAATTCAGCAATCAAGTTCTCACTGTAACTCTTTGTAACAGAACTATCCCTTCTGATGTATGAAGAAATTGCATGCCCAGGAAATGATGCAGAATGCCTAAGTCCTTAATTTTGAACTTCTGATCAAGATCAAACTTTACTGAATCAATCATCTTATCGTCATCACCAGTTACAAGCACAAGCACATCATCAACATACACAGCTAAGAAACTCTTTTCCTTTGGAATTTTTGATAACAGTGAGTAGTCATTCAAGGACTGCCTAAACCTTGATTCCTAAGGAATCACTTAGCTTTTGGTGCCACTGTCTAGACGCTTTTTTCAGCCCATATAGAGACTTTTTCAGCTTACAACCTTACCAGAATGTTCTAACCTGTGACCCTCAGGAACCTCCATATAAACATCTTCTAACAAATCACCGTGAGAAAAGCATTTGTTAACATCTAACTGAGCAATTTTCCAATTCATTTTAACCGCAACAGAACTAAGGCCTTAACAGTAGTGAATCTGATAACAGGAGAAAAAGTTTTCTAAGTAATCGACAACCATACTTTTGAGTGAAACCCTTTGCTACTAATCTAGCTTTGAACCTCTCTATGGAACCATCTGCATGGTACTTGATTCTATAAACCCATTTGCACTTGACTACCTTTTTACACCGGGGGAAGATCTACATGTCCTATGTTTTATTCCTTTCCAAGGCCTTAAATTCCTCTGACATAGCTTCTAGCCACTTAGGGTTTCTAGCAGCATCAGCAAAAAAAGTGGGTTCATCTTGATCACACAGTTTTACACCAGAACAATATGATTAAGCATCTGATTAGGAAGCACATATTGATTCTTCCAATTAAAGCAGAAGAAGTTATGGTGTCATTTTCAGAAACACAACAAGATCTGAGTCAGTTTCAGCTTCAACATGAGTTTCATTATAGGCACATGCAGATTTAGAAATTCTGGCAGATAAAATTTCAGAGAAGAGATCTGAAGTTGACTTATCTGTTTTCTTGATTCTTGTAAGTATGTCCCACGACATAATCCTGAAGGTACTTGGGAGGGTTCCTTTCCCCTGTGAGCGTCTGATTGGTCCTTCCATTGCAGCTTCTTCTTCACTCTCGTGAGTGCCCAATGTTGTTTCACATCACACCAGCCTCCGAAGGGATGGACTGGGTCATCAGGTCTTTTCACCATTGTCATGAACATCTGTTTGGTCTGTTTGAATATCTGGATCTAAAGTTTCCTGATTGGCTCGCTGCTCAGTTCTCGAAGAACTCTGTTCCTTCTCATTATTTTCATCAAACTCATCAACAAAAGGGTCAGTATCATCAGCAGTTTCATAATTATCAGCAGTAACATAATTGTTCTTGTCCCCCAAAGTAGAAGCATTCCCAAAGGGATAGAGATTTTCATGGAAAACAACGTCTCTGTTAAAAATCTTATTATTGTCTAAATCCCAAAGTTTGTACCCTTTCTTTCCTTGAAGATAACCAAGGAAGATGCATTTGACTGATTTTGATGCAAATTTGTCATGTTGTGGTTTGTTTATATTGGCAAAACACAGACAACCGAAGCATTTTAGCTCATGATAATCTGGTTTGACTCCATAAACAATTTCATATGGGCTCTTATTATTTATGCTGCTAAGGGCATTCTATTTATCAAGTAAGTGGCGTTTAATATGCTTTCCCCCCAAACTTCAAGGGCAATCCTGAATGAAACATTAGGACCCTTGCTGTTTCGAGGATGTGTCTATGTTTACGCTCCACAACACCATTCTGTTTGTGAGTGTAAACACATGTTGTTTGATGTATAACCCATTTTCTTTAAGGAAATTGGCAGCATAGTGAGAAGTTCCAAGTTCAAATGCATTATCTGTTCTCAAGATCTTTATCTTTTTCTTAAATTGATTTTCTATCATTTTAAAGAAAGAGATTATCAGATCAAAGCATTCAGATTTGCTGGAACACAAATGAGTCCATGTTGCCCTGCTTTTGTCATCAACAATAGTCCAGAAATACATTTTTCACCATGAGTTCTGATTTTATACGGACCCCCACATATCAGCATGTATTAACTCAAAATATCATGACTTTGATGCTACTGTTTTTGAAAGGAAGCCTATGTGATTTGGATCTGCAACAAGATTCACAAACAAGTGGTCTATTCTTTTGTATAGAGTGAACAAGTTCAAGACTCAAAATTTTTTCTTTGGGAATATGGCCCAACCTATGGTGCCATAAGCTAAAATCATCATGAAGATCAAAACAAGACTTACAAGCCTATTTTTACAAGCTAAAGATGTGTGGGTCCCTTCATTTCTTCTACCATTGTCACAATCCAAGACATACACAGCCCTCTGTACAATTTTCCAATTCGAACGAGTTGGTTCTTCTTAGAGTCCTGATGAAAACAGGATTTAGAGTCAAACAACAACTGACCATTCAAAGTTTCACAAATTTTGTTTACTGAGATAAGATTAAATTAAAAGACGGAACAAATAAAACATGTTCTAACTTAATCAGAGGGCTGATTCTAATCTCCCCTATGAACTTACTATCTGTGGATGTCCATCAGGCATGGTCACAGTGTGTGTGTTTCTTAAGCTCATAATAACTATCAAACAATCTTAATTCACCACACATATGATTAGAGGCTCCCGAGTCAATGATCCATCAGAAAAATCAAAATGCTTTGTTCCTTCCCTGCCCCTTCTCATGACATTTTCTTGAGTTCCCCAAGCAAACAGATGTAAAACAGTGATTTGGATATTTTGTGAAAGGAGACAAAACAGTACTTTGATCAGCAGAATTGTAACAATCTACACAGGTCGGACAAGGAGTATCTCTTGAGTCATTATCAGGTTTATCATACACATAATAATTATATTTAGTCAAACCTTTATAATGATTATTATTCACCACACCACTCAGGTAAGATTGAGGATCAGAATCGTTACCGACAAAACCACCATTCGAGTAATGGGTGGTTTGAGGATCCGTTTGGTTGGTTGTGTCTTGCTGATGTACTCGTACAACTTACTCATCTGGTCTTGAGATAAAATGCCACCGAAAGGATCCTTATGGAGGTTGTCTTTTGTGTCTTCATCTCTTCTCTTCTTGGGATCCGACAGCGTTCACCAGACTTCTCTTGGACTTGGGATTTCTCCATCCTTGTGGAAAGCCTATCTTCTGGAAACAACGGTCTTCAGTATGCCCCAACTTATTGCAGTGGTTGCACTGTAGGTTACTACGCTTGGCATTTCCTTGATAGCCTCTTCCAAAGTTCTTCTTGCTGGGTTCGACCGCAAAGGATATTGAGTTTCCTTCTGGGTTGCTGTTGGAAGTTAAGCGTTTGGTTCTCTCTTCTTGAATCAGTAGAGAGAAAACGCTTTCGATTTGAGGTAGAGGTGTAATCGTCAAAATGTGCCCGCGTATGATGGCGAATCTATCAGTCAACCCCCATCAGAAACTTGATAACCCTATTTTTCTTGACGTATTCCCCAAATTCTCAGTGGCGCCACATGTACAGGAATCACATTCGCAGACTGGAACGACATCGCTGGCATCAATTTCATCCCATAATCTCTTCACTTTGTTGAAGTACTCAGTCACGGTATCGGACCCTTGGGTGATGAGAGCCATCTGATGTTCCAAATCGTACATACGAGCGGCATCTGAATGTCCATATCTGGAGCAGAGTTGCTTCCAAAATGCGCTGCGGTGGGAGCAAATAGGACGGTCTCTGCTATACTCTTCTCCAATGCCGTTAAAATCCAAGATCTGACCATCGAGTCACATCTCATCCATGCCTTGGCCTTGAGAGCGTCGTCCGTGGGTTTCTTGAATGACCCATCCACGAAACAGTACTTGTTCTTCGCACCGAGTGCGATGGTCATCTGCATCTTCCATTGTGCGAATCCCTGCCCATCGAACTTGTTCGCCAGCATAAGCCCGGGATTCTCTGCGCTTCCGAGAAACAGTGGATCTGCTCCTCCAGTCGAGACATTAGGGTTCGAAGTTGAAGTCTCAGGGTCCTCCGGTTCTTCGATTTTCTTCCCTCCCCCCTTGTCTCCATCGTCTTCATTTGCCATGACGAATGCGTTGGGAACTCAAAAATCGGCGAAGCTAAGCAGAAGCGCAAAATCGCGTCGCAAAAAAGAGAATCAACGAATCACGGCTAGAAGGAAAAAGAAGGGAGGTTAATCAATCGTGAAGGAATTTGAATCGTTGCTCTGATACCATGATAAAAACCCACTGGTTCACGATTGATTAAGGGAAAACAAGAAGATCAGAGATCAAGAATCTGGAAGAGCCTCAACGTGGAAGGCTTAGTTGAACCAAGGCAAGAGAAGGAAACAAAATAGACAGACAGAGAAGACTAGCTCCTATCTATCGCATATAAGGAAAGAAATACAAAACCCCCGCACAAACTAACAAGACAACCCTTATTACAAAAGTAAGACCAAAACAACTATATAAAACATAATAATTTAATAAAGTAACCATGAAATCCTAAGAGCCGGTTCATCCAAACATACTGAGTATCACTATCAACTAATTTGACGTCAAAACTTTACTACACTATTTTTTTTAGAGAAAAAGAAACAGATCAATGTTACACTATTGTATATTTGTATACATCCAAATATACTGAATGTTCACCCATTACCATAATCCAGTACAATTCGGAGAAAAAACACAACGAGCACCCATTGACATCACTAACGGCGTATACCAAACAATTATACCACTCGGCCATTGATAACCGAAACATACACACACTCATTTTATCTTCGTCAAATTTTGTACAAGTATCTTCAGTTGACACAACTCGCCAATTGCACCAAACTGACCTTACTCAAATCATACTGTGAGAGTTAATTAACATCTGTTTCTTGAGCATAAAATAGAGAAAATGCCGGCGAAGGCAAACAGAACAAAACTCTTTATTGTACTTTATAAGTTCAACCTTCAAAACAGAACACTACATAAGTAAAAACCTCAATCTTGGGAAATACTATAATTTTTCAGAAAACTAAAATGGACTGGTCTATCACAGTGCATGCATGCATTCTTTTTTTTTTTTTTTTTGAGAAATCATCACACTGCAAGTCAGTCTGTGCTCTTCTTTAGATCTCACACCACACACATGAAAGCACACGCGGCAGTCAACGTTTTTCTTATTCTTTTTTTTTTCTCTTCCTTTGTTCTACTATAGTGTAGACCGTCATCGATCCACCACCACACAACAGGGTCTCACTCACGCCATTGTTCTTCTCCAATCTCCAACACACGTTACATCAATCTTTGTTTTCGAAAGCACAAAACAATGCATGATCCCTTTCATTAAAAAATAAGTATACTACTATGAACGATCCAAAATTTTCTGTAACACGAACCCCAGAGACATTCTTAATTACCTAACCACTGAAATGCACCAAAAGTCACGTGCTCCGCGACCAGACTCACACCATTACTCCTAGCTAGCATTACTTGCCACCTACCATGGTTTGTGCGCCCCTTGGGTAGCGTTGTATCACTGTCATGTCATACATCCACAACAGCCTGTGCTGCTTCCGGTACCTACAAAAAATACAATCGCAGCAAATGAATGGTCGTCCGCTGTGATTCACACTCCCCTCTGTCTGTCTCTCCTCATCAGCTCACTCTTAACTTACTCAATAAAAAAAAAAAGTAGAACAAAGATGAAAAATAACCACATAATGCAACGAGTACTCAGACAGTACTAACCAGGCAAAACTACGGTAGTTTCTGTAAGATGCATGAGTTAATACCCACAAGAAAGCTAACACTCCACCAATTGGTCAAAAGCATGTCCTTTTTTTACCTAATTTTCTGGGAAGTACCCTCCAATTGCACATGCACTTGTTAAAATGATTTCAGCTGAGTCGATCACTAACTGCCAATCAATCTATGTAAAGCCAATTATTAAGACCAAGAATTAACCTGCACTATTTACTAGCGGTACTCGCTTTCTGCATAATACTATTAGTATATTAATAAACAATGATTAACTTCTAGATCACTGTATGATACTAGTAACAGATGCATGTGTCTTTTTTTTTATAATTGGCTGGTTGCCCAGCATATATAGCAGTACTGAGGCATGAATGTCTTTCCCGCTTAAGGATACACCGACTCAACTCTTACATAACCATTCTAGTCCTACTTTACACAGAATCTTACTATAAAGCTTAGAAATCTTGTCCTAGGGACCTTCATTGACCTCTTCTTACTACCTTCCAGGCTGGGTAATCGGAGAGTAAACTCCTTTCCCCCTCCACCCCACCACCGTCCTTCACGGCGCACCTTCCTTGCATCTCTGACGACTCTTCCAGGCTGGGTAATCGGAGAGTAAACTCCTTTCCCCACCACCGTCCTTCACGGCACTTCATTCCTCCACCATGTTGGGTAATCGGAGAGAAAACTCCATTCCTCCACTCCCCAGAGAATAAACTCCTTTCCCCTACCAAAGTGGGTGGTAAGAGGATTCGAACTCAGGACCTTCCGTCCCCTTCTTCAGTCCTCTAAGGGTTGAATCGGTATTTGCGGTCCTTACATAAAGTTCGTATCTCATCTTGGTCAATTTTCACAGAATTTTAGTACTCCCTCCGTCCTGAATTGACCGTCCTGTTTGCTTTATGGCACGTTTTTCCACTTCAATATTAAGCATATAAGATAAAATAATTTATAAAACTAAATTTTGTAACATATAGTTTATCATGTAAGGATCACATGCAAAATTTAAATTTTCAAAATTAATTTATCTTATATGTTAAAAATTGAAGTCAAACGACATGTCTAAATAGTAAACAGGACGGTCAATTCAGGACGGAGGGAGTATTATTTTTGTATCCCCAACTCGCACCGCGCAGTTCTTGGGATAATCAAAAGACAATCCAGCCCCGAGACTCCATCTCTCTTCCAAAACGGGAGAATGACAGAGGAAGAACCATCCAGCAATAGAAAAACAAATCATATAAGTTTAAATTAATCAATTCCATAACAACTAGATATAGATCTGCAATTCTAGAAACTGGTCACAAGCATCTTTGCAGACCTAAGCCACGCAAACAAAGAGAAATCCCTCCCAACCATGTTACGTGACACAATTTGGATCCCCTGTTTCAATATTACTAGAACTAAAAGAACATACATGCCATGTCACTTTTACCCACCTTCCGGTTCAAAATCCAGGGAGCTACATTTTACGTCTACCTACTATTTAGGTCTACCTACTATTTTTCCGATTATAATAACAATACTCCGCAT
Organism: Limonium bicolor; assembly: GCA_023374045.1. Classification (NCBI taxonomy): domain Eukaryota; kingdom Viridiplantae; phylum Streptophyta; class Magnoliopsida; order Caryophyllales; family Plumbaginaceae; genus Limonium; species Limonium bicolor. The sequence goes on from CM041777.1 coordinate 281,408,895, forward strand.
TGTTAGGTTTCTTGGTTTTGTCTTGTTCGATATTTTGACAGTAGTTGGGTTCAGAAGGTTATTTTCCTATGATGATAGCAGCATATGCATACACAAGGATTTCCAAGAAAAAGAGGTGAAAAGCAGTAGGCAAGTGAAACATTGTCTAGTAACGAGATGAGCTATGAATCATAATATAATTTAACATCAAATTAAACTTACACTTCCCATCATGCTTTAACATTCATGCAGAAGTAACAGGGTCTTTGTGTGGATCTGTGGACTTACCTCAGTAACTCTCAGAGTCCGCTTTTACTGAATCGGAAGTGTACACATTCAAGTGCTGTAACCAACAGTTCAAATGTCAATAATGGAGGGGAGCAAGGACCACAATTACCTGTTATTTTAAATGCAACCATATTAATTGAGAGAGCAAAGGGGCAACAACGAAATAAGACAGTGGTGGTTCAGTTACGATTCCACATTGTCATAGAATATGTTACTTCTTTCAACATTCATTGCCCTGACTCTGATGTCAGGATTTCAGAAAGCCATGATTTTTTTCTGTACATTCAACCATGTTTTTTTATTTTCATAATACAACGAACCTAGCCTCCTCTTCAAACAAACTTCACATCGTATACACTGGAGGGGTACGCTCATTTAATGATGAAGGTATGCTGTGACGCTGCTACACTCCCCAGATCTGGAATACCAAAACATGCTTTCATAGAGATCTTGTTTTACGTTAACATTGATAAGTTACGATGCTCATAGTTCTCCAAATTTTTTTTTGATAATTGGATGGTTGCCCGGAGAGTAAACTCCTTCCCCACCACTGTCCTTCAGTGGCCAGAGTGAGTAATAAGAGAATAAACTTTTTTCCCCACCAAAGTCGGTGGTAAGAGGATTCGAACTCAGGACCTTCCGTCCCCTACTTCAATCCTCTACCACTCGGATGTCAATCACTTGACAACTCATGTTCTCCAAATGAACCAGCACAGTTGGCACTTTAACTCCTTGAGGCGGATGGACTTTACATCCGAGATATTGACCATTCATAATCACCCGCTTATACCATCCAAATGAATTACAAATTGGGAATAATGATAAAATCGAATTCTGGGGATTTCAGTACAGTCTTAGGTTCTTCTAAGGCCCATAGTCATACTTGCCAAAGTCATCACGAGTTCAATGTTAGGCGAGAAGATTTTTTTTTTTTTTTTGATAATTTGGGCATATAGCCATATTATTTAAAAGAGATGATGGATGGGCTGTGCTTTGTTAGGCCAGAAGATATTAAATCAGGAAAACTGAGCTTGGGGTACAGGAGGTTCAGGATCCCTCCAGATGAGGCTTAGAATCCCGGATGAGGTTCAATAATGTCTTAGCAGCTATTGCAAGTTTCATTCTAACAAACCCTGACAACCATTTATTGCTATAGTAAAAGAAAAACAAGATGGTTCGTATTCATGGATGAGGTTCATATTCACATCGAGTTAGTAATTATATATTTTAAATCTCCAGTTATTAAAGCAACATTGCCCCTTTATGGATCTACTCAAACGATGTACTTTTTTTTTTTGATAATTTACTGCCAAGGGCAGTTTGTGGCAAAGTACGCTTCAAGAAGAAGCACTTGCCAAGTTACAAGGCACCAGACATTACAAAAACAATACAAAATAGAACAGTAACAAATAAAACACGCAAGAGAAAGAGTCAATAAGAAAACATGGATCAAAATGAGAGGGAGATTAGAACTCTAATGAGAGACTATCAGAGAGAACTAGATGTCGAGATCTCCGGCGATTTTCTTTATTTTTCTTTTTTCCTCAACCCTTGCACTCTTCTCGGGCCTTCGAGAGATTTTGAAAGGTTCTCAATAGATAATAAGGGGTTTAATATGCACCTTTAGACGCTTACCAAAACCAAGACAAGTAACTGCCTCTTTGTTGGCAATTTTATCGGCCGTGTCTTTCCCAATTAAGCTAGCACCGATATCATAATAAGTTTGCATAGAGTCAGGTATTTCATGTGGCAATGGAATCATGGTGGGATGGTCTGATGTACTACTGGCCACATGGACTGTGTCAATCGCTTCATTAGGTTCAGAGTTGACTAATTCAATGTGAGAATCTGACCCAATGGCTGAGTAGCTTCATGAGAAACATCACACACACCACCAGGAGCATCGTCAATATTCTCAGATGGAAGATGGGCAGATAGAGCAAGTTGTTCCTGTAGGGTCTGATCTGGAGAGCACGTCAGAGAATGAAATGACACCTGATTATTGGGACCATCTTCAGTAAAACCGTATTCAAGCAGACGTAGAGTTCCAAGACAACGCAGTGCATCAGAGCTCTCACGATCTGTCTGAGAATCGTTAGTATCCTTATTGGTACAATTAGCACTTCGGGATGGGGAACTTGAACTTGAAATTCCCCCACCTCATCAACTATCTTGTTGTCCTGGCCTGTCACATGCTCCACAGACAGAGTTGGAGACAAGGAAGAAAAAACTTGGAGATTGTTGATTTCACTAACACCCACAGTTGTAGGGATTTTTCGTAAGGACAGTGAAATTTTCCTTAATCAAGGTGAATTGATTGGTTTCAATCCTAACAATCGCCTCTGAGTAGCCTAGAGCGCTTGCTTCTTTGTCTCCCTCAATGACAATCACTTTTCCTAGGTGTTGGGCAATGGAGATGATATTCTCTGTAGACCATGCCATCAATGGAATTCCTTTGATTATGATATCCGCAGAGTCTAGTGTTCGGTTGGTCAGAGGGCTCCCAAGCCTTGATTTTCCAGTGAGCTTTCTTCTCCAAGAGTTTAATACGGTCTTCAACAGAATGCAGAACAACAACAACCTTATCACCGGAGAGGGGGATGATTTCGTCCACTCGCACCCATTTACTAAGCTTAATCTTGAGTTGCTCAAAACGAAGATGATTTCCAGATTGTAACACAATACTTCTCTCTAGCTTAGAGACCATCATATTTGAAGCTTTAAAGAAATAGAGTGTGGCAAATGTGAGAATCATGAGCAACAACCTTTGACAAAGGACTGTCAATCTCTTCAGCAATTCGATTCTCTGGGCAGAAGAAACATTTTTTCTCAGTGAAGAGGAGCAGACGGAGCGGCAGAAACGGAGCGTCGGTCTTTTGGTTTCCAAGGGATGGCTTGCTCAACAATAATCTTACGCCCTTCAATGAGCCAACCATGAAGATAACGCAAAGCTTTTCTGCATCCCTTTGGAAGTGGAACTCAACAAAGCAAACGTCGATTCAAGTCGACTCTTTTCTTTCTTGCTATTCGAATATGACAAATGTTTTCGAAAGGATGAAAAAGATTCCACAACAGATTGATACTTACATTTTCCCGAAGATTGTCGACGAATAGCGTGCTTTCAGGTGTTGGTGTAGGCAGACCCATCTTGAAAACGTAGGAGGATGAAACAGAAGGAAATTTCTGCTCTCACTTTACTGTTGTAGGCAAATAGGGTTAGAAATTAGGATTTTTGAGGTTTTAGGGATTTGGAGAAGAGTTGGGCAGCAGAGCGGTAGCCGGCACTGGAAGGCGCAGCAGCAAAAGGGATAATACGAGCACCGGAGCCAACACACCACCGGAGAATGAAATGTTGATATCTGAAGAGGAGAACCGCAGGAGAAATCCGAATCACTCTACAAGCTCCTGGAGCCTTCAGCAACGAGCAACTAATTTCCATCTTACTCCATGCTGCCAAGACAAACCCTAACATCGCGGCGAGTGTCCGCCGCATAGCTCCCATCTGTGAAGCGACTTTCAGATTGGTTGAATTCACCTCGTCTTCCCCAATATAGGAATGGTATTGCTTGTTGTGACGATTGGAATTTTTTTGGCAGTACAATTAGTCAAATAACAATCGCTTCATACTACCCGGATGAATGGCCAAATCTAGAAGAAGATCTGAAATTGATGGAGGCGTTTGATTCACTCTGTTTCGCCAAGGATGTGAACGTCTTGCGACCGATTCACCAGCAACGGGGTGCTTTTGATGGGGGGCTGGCGAGTTCGCAGCTTGAAAGCGAGCACAGGGACGGGGGAGGGGGGGCGAAAGAGGAGACAAGCTACGAACATAAAACCATTGATTCAAAACAAACATACTAGGCTAAAGATTGCACTCCATCTATAAGCTCCAGCAGCATTGACACATGCAATTTAACTACCCTAAGCCCTGAGATACACGCAGTTTCCAACTATATATTCAGCCACGCAGAAGCTAATCACCAGTTCTCACGTTGTAATTTCAAGAGACTATGTGTAAGAGAGGGCTAGTCTATACGGCAAACACACAAAGACATCAACAACAGGTGGGGCAAGGTACCCAATTTTTCTCATAAAAATTATTGGTCTCAAAAGCTTACAATCATGGTTATCCCTCCAATACGCTTAAGTCCTTATTTACAGAAATGATATACCAACTATTAACCCTTTAGAACACTGTGTACTCCCATGCATCCTACAACCAAGACAAGTTAAAAATATAACCCCTCATGCGCTTCCACAAGCACCAAACTCCAAACTGCTCCTAATTTGAACATGATGTTCCATAGGAAATTGTTGTACTTACTGAGTGCATCCACCCGATTTGAACATGGCAAACTGAAGTTGAAGTCCATGGATATGTCAATTCAAACAGAAGCAGAAATGGGTCACTAGTAAAAATCAGACTTTTTGTTACAAAGGTTCTGATTGATTTAGATTCGTTACCATAATTGTTATTGGTGACAAGTTTTTCGTTACCAAAAAAGAAAGTACTAAAGATTAAAAAAAATAAGACTATAGTAACGATATAAATGTTATGAATCATATTTTTAGTAACGATATAACTTTTAGTAACAAATAAAAGTCGTTACGATAAATAAATTGATCTTTGGTTACGCCATCGTGTGTGTGTGTACGATATGTAACAACTTTTGTCGTTACAATAAATTAGATTAGTAACGATTTTGATTTTTGGTAACGATTTTTTTGTTGTTACCAAAAGTTATATTCTAGTAGTGGGTAATGGTTGCAAGAAAGAGATAGTGCTTCATAATTACTCCTTTGGCAATAAGACAATCGGTTATGAACCCTTGCACTGTCCAACATTCCCGAGCAATTAAATTTGAAGAATAAACGTCGTTAAGTTGATAAGCTCTGGGGGGCTCTCTAGTTAGAAGATAAAGAAACTTTACAACTTTGCAACCAGGATGATGGTGGGAAGAACCACCTGCCCCCTTTCAAACAAGCACCAGTAAACGAACTAGAACAGCCGAGCATATCAGCTGTTCACACGCAGGGTCTAACTCCACTTCTTCTTAATCAAAGCCAATTTCATGGTGTGGGGTTGAGGCCTTGAGGGTGAACTGAATACGCTTGGATTTGAATCCACCCAGTAATCCTCGGACGCTGTAGCCAATAACCCACTACTCCCAGTGCAGCGCAATGCCATACCCACCAACACCCATTCAACTCAAAACTTGTCTGTCATCGTTCTTTAAAGACGCATTTTCAGCCCGGCAATCCATGAGAATGGATACATGTCATCAAATCAGGGAGTCTAACCTTCTTTACTGGGACATGCTATTCATCTTCCTCCGACTCACCTCGTCAGTTGGTTCACAGTGTGTGGTAGCCTCACCAAATGATCTTCTGGCTTCTCTTTTTGAATATTGGACAATACCTCAATACGGTTAACCCTGTAATTTTTAGACAAATAATAAAACCGGCTATAACCTTTCAGAATACTTTTACTCCCCTAGCATCCTCTAGCCGCAAGACATAACAATCTAAACCCCACACTCGTGCACTCCCATCAGCGCCTAACTGCTTCCCCTCTCTCCTGCAGCATCTCACTTTCATTTTATAACATAAACCTTCAATTACTAACTAGAGAGACAGGCTAGAAGCAATGATCAGCTTCAAGGTATTGAATTAAGTTTTACAACTGTGACATTGACCTATTCCCATAATAGAAGTGTCAAAAAAGCTGAGTGATAGTAATCCCACAGGGAAACTTACTATGATCTTACGGCATTGCATATTCAAAAACTTGATGACTAATCTACAAGGCAAGGTCATATAAATAGATAGGCGGGTGAATGTGGATAGAGAAACACTGGTGGAACGCGAGCCTTTAATTACGGTCCAAAACCGTGTATAATTACGGTTCTGGACCGTAATCTACCCGGGCGTCATAAAGATGGCGACGTTTTAATTACGGTTTAAAAACCGTAATTAAGGCCCTTTTCCGTCCCCGTGCCAAAAGACTTTACATTACGGTTATTGTTAAAACCGTCATCTAAAGCATAATTTTTTTTTATTATTTTTTTTTTTACAAAGCTACACAATTGCAACAGAGCCAGAATTATAACAATAAGAACAGAGGGCAATCAGACCACAAATGTGCAGAAAACTGCACAATTGAAACACCTGAATCAAATACCAACAACACAAATTCATTCTATGCACACATTGCAACAGAGATAACATCTAATATACACCAGATCGAAAATCTGTTTACAGCTGAATCTGTTACAGCAACAAAAAATATTCAATACAGCAGAATCTGTTACAACAGCTAGCAATTCATTACAAAAATAGTTAATACAGTAGCTAGAATCTGTTACAGAAGCAGCAGCTAGCAGAATCAGAGGGCTACAAAGGTAGCAGTGTAACCTATACATGGTAGATACAGCTAGGATGACTCCCAGCAAGAAATTGCATAAAACAAAGCGTAAAACAGTACAAAAACGGTGCAGAAAACTGTGAAAAACAAATCCATCATAGCAGCATCAGAGCTAGCTAGTCTACCACTCCATTCTCATAACATGGCTGACATGCTCTCTCTGACATGCAACAAGTCGTTTGGACTGTAAGTCGAGAATTTGGTAAAATGCTCTTTAATCTGCACAAGAAAAGGAATGGAACACATAATGAGATTAAGATAAAGACACAAAAATCTGCCGAAAGAATTAAATACAAGACAGCGTCGTATTACCTTGTCTTTATCATTCTTAAATCTGGAAGTACCCGCAGAACTCGTACATATATCCGCATCACGTAGTACCCGCAACTCCTAGAATCATTTTTGGTAGGACACTAAATCACCAAATCACAAATGTAAAACAATTGTACAAAGATAATAGCAGCACGAAGAAATACATGAATTACCAAACTTGATGTAATCGACGGTCAAATCACCAAACTCTCCCTGAGGGGTTTTTTTGTAACAACTGTTACATATATTAACAAAAGCTTAGCAAAAAGAACAAGTACATTAATTTTGGTTCAAAAACTTACAACAATTAAATAGTAATAAAAACTTACTCTTTTGATTAAGTCTTCAGTGTTGAATTTCTGTCCACTGCCCTAGTGGGATCTAGAACGAGTAAGAGTGCGGTGTCACGCATATATAAACAAAGCCCAGTGTTTGGGTGGCTACAATGTCAAATACAAAATGAAATGAGAAATGAAGGTAAAAAAGTTAGCTAATTAGTATGTAATTTTATATCAGAACTCACGTTTGGTGATACGGCATTAGAATGAATAATTTATTCTGTCGATCAGCAACATTGAAGCAATGAATCATGTATTTACAAAACCTCCCCGGGTCCCTAGTGACTGAGTCGTACGATAAACGCTCCGGGCACACCGTAGTAATGGAGGTCATGTCCTTCTCAGCACATCTCTCAAGCAGACCTCTATTATATCACATGTACTATAAAAAGTTAGCCAATGCAACTTCATAGATACTTATTCTATATGTTTTTACAGTATGAGGAAAGAACACTTACTTTACATAATCTTGAATAATGTTAATGTTCAGGTAATCTCCACACATCATCTCTCTGATGTCCCCAAAGTTGATTGCCGTGATCATATCTTCTTCGTAGTGAAACATCGACTTTGGAAGCGTCATCATGAAGTTGATAGTACCAGCATTTGACTTCGCAATGATCTTGTCGTAGAGATTCATCTGACGAGGCCCCAAAACATTAACAAGTTTTTGTGGTAGTGAGAGCTTATTTTTAGGCGCCTCAGAAGTCCTGGTGTGACCCCGGACGGGCGCTGGATTCTTACCTTTCGCACCCCGACTCACTGGATTCTTACCCTTCACACACAAACAGTAAAGCATAAATGTAAAGATAATTACTAATTGATTATTATAGTAACATTAAACATTTATCTAGAACATACCCTTGTACTTCTGACAGGATTCACCGGCGCGCTGATCTCTTCTTCTCTGGGTCGGGATACGCGGCGAGGAAGCTCAGGGATCTTAGGATTCGCCGGCGCTTGGTCTCTTCTAGTCTGGGCCGGGTTACCCGGCGAGGAAGCTCAGGGATCTATAATAGATTAGTGGAGACACTTAATTCTAAATAATGCATTTTATTAGATACTAAATGGTTGTCAAACAGTCTTACCTCATCGGTGACAACAATATAACATGCTGGCCAGGGCAATATGTCTCCCTTCGCTTCGATCAGCGTGCATTTGTTGTCAAACGCCATGGAAGGTATGCATGCTCAAATCCATCAATTATCAGGTCCAAGGTCACACGCGCGTAGAATGGGGGTAGACGTACGAAACTGATGAGCGTGAGTGGACCTGATGGCAACACTGTCCCGTAGGCCGCATCTACAGGGTGCCCTTCTAATGGTATTTAGAGACGGCATTTTTGTTGCTCCTTTAATAACAAAGATAATACGTGAAATAAATAAGTGAGTCCAATCTAATACTATTTAAATGACTTTATTTTAGGAGAAAAATAGTTAAACAAAGTTAACCTGGATGTTGGCAAACGGGTACGGGTCAGCGGCCGGAGCACAACTAGACGAGGAAGACAGTCGAGGAGGATCTTGCTGCTGCTGCTGAGTAGTCGCATGTGCAATCGAATTCAACACTTCCTGCAGCCTCTCCTCGATAGCCCGGCGCTCAGCAGCCTGTTTCTCGTCATTAGCTTGGCGCTCAGCAGCGAACTTACGCTCTACCATCGCCTCGACTTCAGCAGCACTCATCTGACCCTTCCTAGCAGATGGCGGGAATACGTGCTTCTGACGTACTTCTCCCCCAAATCCTCTAACACGCCCCGGGTGATCCTTCTTCCCAAGTATTTGATTGAGAGCGTCGTCTTGAGAAGGAGGAGTGTGTATGTCTACTTCTCCTCTTTGTGCCGCTTCATACTGTCCAATTGTCAAAGAAGTTAACACTAATTTAAGATCAACAAACACTTGAGTATATAAGTAAATTATTTAACAGCTACTTTCAAATACTTACAATTTGGTTAGCCAGTTGTTCCATCGCAGCATGAGGAAATATCCTCTGACCTTCGCTGGTCGTTTTCTGGCGTCCCAGTATGTACATCTGCACCCTCCTCGCCTCAGAGACATCCTCGATCAGGCATTCACTTCCATCCTCGTTCCTCTGTGTCAGCAAACCAGCTTCTTTCCATATGTCGAGGCTGCCCACATATCCCCTTCGTCCCATGGTGTGGGGGTAGAGATTAGCTTCACGGTTTTGCCGTGCTTGTTCTTGTTTTTGCTGTTAAGAAAGTACAACAGAAAATTAATTAGAAAATCAGGGATAAAGCATTATGAGCATTAATTAAGAAAAGAGTACACACAAGCATACCCTGAACTCGGGGGTGGCGTGCCGCTCAACGAACTCCTTCCACTCCTCTTCAGTGATCATGCCATTGTACACAACATACGGCGGAGGCTCACGTGGGGGCACCCTGTTGATCCAATGCTCAACCAAGTAGTGGCGGAATGATTTAGCTTTGCCGGACACCAAAGAAAGAACGGTCTTCTTCACTTCTTCTGGGATCTTATCGTTCTTGGCACCTTCTTCCAGATGGTCTCCTTAACTTCTTCCGGGACTTGTTTCCATGTGTGGTTGATGCAGCAATGTGATCTGCCAGAGTCCCTAGCATACTAGCGAACTCTGACCTGCTGCCCCACAATACCTCCCATACTTGTCCCACAGAAGACTAATCTCATCCGGTTTCTGCAGTTTCAACCCACGGGTCGGACCTCTACCTCTGGGTCTCTAAGTAGCACTCGTAGAAGGTGCACTCATGGAAGGGCCAACAGCAGCAGCGGCAGATGTAGATGGACCAACAGCAGCAGCGGCAGATGTAGATGGGCCAACAGCAGCAGCGGCAGATGTAGATGGGCTAACAGCAGCAGCGGTAGAAGGAACCGGTACCATTTGCTGCTCATTTTCGAACTCACGGCAAAATAAATTGAACTCTTCATCAGCCATGTCCGGATCAGCCATGCCTGCAAGGATTGAAATACAATTTGAATTAAATTAAGCATTTCATAATGATCATATACAAGCAAGAAATAAAAGAGTGTTAATTTCATATAAATTTTTATAGTAATAACTTACATACACCATTATCTCTCAACCCACATTCCCTCGTTATGGTCTGATCGTATATACTCACGATGACCTGTGACCTCAGCCTCTTCCAATGAAATAGGAACAGTTGGAGGTTCATCTTCTGCATCATACTCATCCTCATCAACCACACCATCCACACCATCCACACCAACTATCCTCTTCTCCCTTTAAGCACAACAGACCATCTAGGATTACAGGGATCAGTTACATAAAATATCTGCTTAACCTTCGTCCCAACAACGAATGGCTCAACCGTGGGAGTAGCTCTAGACAGATCAACCAGTTTCATACCATGCTCCTCCTCACGGTAGCCATGATTGTTGTTAACCCAGTTACAGCAGAAAACACACATTTTGTAGCTGTTGTAGTCCAATACCCAGATGTCTTGTATAACACCGAAATATGATTGTTGTACTGAGACTGGACTATGACCCACGACACCGATGTCATATAAGTTTTGATAAGCTTCAAGCTCTACACCACTGTTTTGATTCGTTGACTTCTGATCCTGACGTTCTGTGAAAAAGGTGAATCCGTTGACATCGTACCCCTCATAAGAAATTACATCCAGATTTGGTCCAAATGCAACTACTTTAATCAGTTCAGGCACATTCGTGGACTGATCGGACAACACTCTGTCTTTGAACCATCGGACAATGTCCTATTCTGCTCATTTTGTAGTCCAACATCACTCATGTCTGGATATTGTGATCTTAAAACACACAAGTGTTCATCAAAGTATGGTTCGACATCTTCAAGATGACTTAGCACAACTAAATGAGCTTTGTAAGAGTGTTTATGTCAATTCTTTTCAGTTTCCGTCCAACCGTGCCAACACCCTTCAATCTGCCCTCGTGTCTAGAACGTGGAAGTCTAATGGTATCGACACCTTCTAGGTAATTGGTGCAGAAGTCTACAACTTCCTCTGTGATAGTGCCCTCTATAATACTACCCTCTAGGTGACGACGGTTCTTCATTTTCTTCTTCAGGACACCCATGTACCTTTCGAACGGATACATGTAGCGAAGGTACAAAGGACCACACATCAGAATCTCTCTTACAAGATGCACGAGGAATGTATCATTATGTCGAAGAACGATGGAGGAAAATACATCTCCAGCTGGCACATTGTCACAATAAGATCCTTTTGTAATTTAGACAGAGTGTCCACATCAAGAACCTTAGACGAAATGGATTTGAGGAAGACACTGACGTTTGTGATTGTGTGTCTGACAGCATCCGGCAAGATCCCACGTAGTGCAATTGGCAAAAATTCTTGAAGTAGGACATGATAATCGTGAGATTTCATTCCTACTAATTTGAAATCTGTCATGCACACTAGGTTTCTTATGTTTGAGGAGTAACCTGATGGCACCTTGATGTTGTAAAGGGTACTGCATAGACTATGTTTCTCTTCTTTAGACAGAGTGTGACAGGCAGGAGGCAAGAATGTGCGTTTTCCACGTTCTTGCGGGCCAAGCTCTGTGCTTATGCCCAACTCAATTAAATCTTTTCTTCCTTTCAAATGATCCTTTGTCTTTCCTTTTATGTTCAAAAGGGTGCTAGTGATACTTTCACCCACGTTCTTCTCGACATGCATCCCATTGATACAATGTCTAACCTCCAGATGCTGCCAGTACTGTAGTTCCCAAAATATTGATTTCTTCTTCCAGACACTTTTTTCACCACTTTTGGTTGGCGGCCCGAAGTTGTTCACAATATTATCCAACTTTTTGTAAATCTCTGTACCTGTCAAAGGCTGGCACGCCACGCTATGATCAGTTTTCCCATCGAACTCTTTCGCCATCTTTCGATACTTATGTCCTTTTGGAAGCATTTTTCGGTGGCCCATATACACGTTTTTGCCACTATGTTTCAAGCGAATGCTACAAGTGTTTTCACCACAAATCGGACATGCCAACGCCCCCTTGATTGAATAGCCTGAAAGATTAGCATAGGCGGGGAAATCATTGATTGTGCAGTACAACATAGCACGCAAATTGAAGTCCTCTTTATTAAATGAGTCGTAAACCGTAGCCCCTTCATTCCACAAGAGTTGTAGATGCTCTATCAAAGGTTGTAGGAATACATCAATTTTGTTGCCCGGTTGCTTTGGACCCGATATTAACAAAGACAACAAGATGTGTCTTGGTTTCATGCATAACCACGGCGGTAGATTGTAAATAACCAAAAGCACAGGCCAGGTACTCTGTATGCTACTCAAAGTACCGTAAGGGTTCATCCCATCCGTGCACAAGCCTAGCCTTAGGTTTCTCGGTTTGTTACCAAACTCAGGAAATTTTACGTCTATGTTTCTCCACTGTGGTGCATCAGCGGGATGTCTCAATCTGCCATCCTTTTTCCTGTGAACTGAATGCCACCGAAGATTCTCTGCGTCTTTCTTAATGGAGAACAAACGTCTGAACCTTGGAATGATGGGCAGGTACCACAGTACCTTAGCTGGTGAACCTTTCTTACTACCGCTGATGTGAGTTTGTTGTTTCTTATACCGTGACGCTCCACATGCTGAACAACTTTCAGCAAATTCATCCGATTTCCAAAACAGCATGCAACCATTTGGACAAGCATGGATTTTCTGGTACTCCATACCCATTGGGCACATTAGTTTTTGGGCTGAGTACGTAGTCGTTGGTAAAACGTTGTCCACCGGAAGAACGTATTTTAATAGTTCCAGGAGGTCAGTGAAACTTACGTCGCTCCAGCCATGTTTCGCTTTCAAGTTGAATAGCTTGAGGACGACACTCAACTTGCTTAACTTTGTAGGGCCACACCCGGGGTACAACGGTGTTTTGGATGAATCCAACAAATTTTCATATTTGTCTGGCGTGTTAGAGTAATGTCATCCCACATCTTCGAGCATAGTCTCAATGTCATCATCCTAGAAATCTGGCTCAACGTTCGCTGTAACGTCTTCTGGATCACCAGCAACTGTATCATCATCCCAAGTTCTTCTTTCTGTGTTTGCCTGACCATTATCCCCTTCGTCAGGCTTAATAACATCAAACGCACTCTGACCATGCCATCGGATTATGTCTTGGAAATCTTTTGTAAAACCGCGGCGGATCAGATGTTCCTTAATTGTTTCAACGCCGTGATATCTCAGATTGTTTTGGCAGTCGATACACGAACAAAAATATGTCCCTTGTCTGTAGGTTTCAGATTGTTCGCCAACACCGTGCATAACTTATCAACTCCTTCTAAAAACTTGTCGTCCAAATTTCCGCTGTAAATCCCACAACAAATCCATCTCCGCTAGTATATGAAGGCAGCATTCATTCATACCGTCACCCGTGGCAGAGTCTTTACACTTTTGTATCTTATCAACCTAAATCCATCCATGAGTATTAAATCCACCGGTGAACGTGTTTTTAATATGTAATTTATTGAAAATTTCGGCAACATCTCCATACAGTTCTTCAAATGCACGATATTATGATATTAATCAATAATATATGCATTCAAAGAACAATAAAGAGATACTGCTGAAATAATCAATAAAGTACATATTAAAAGCACATTCACACCCTAGGTGTGAGATTTAACAATCATGGACAGTCCCGACAGGGACTGCCGAAGATATACCTCTATTAGATATCTTGGGCGGATAACTATGTTTGGTAGTTTGTCAAATATGTATATGTATCTTATATATAATATTATATTCTAGCCGTACGATTACCGATGCTAAGACGGTTAGGTCGGAAGCCTAAATAAAGTCGTAGTCCTGATGCATAAATGAAAAACCAACATTAGAATTCATCAAAAAATCAAGGTTAAATGCTAGCTAAATCGCGGAAAAAATCGACAGCATCTCCCCTATATTTCTACGTCTCCAAATCAGTTATATCAAAGTCAAATTCGCACGCACCATCTAGAACTGGTAACATACATAAACTTATCTTCTTCTACTGTAAATGAAGTTTGTGACCTTCTCTGTAGTACTTCAGATTGAAGGACTGAAACTAGTCATTCTAGAACCATTAAAATACCGAAACTCATCTTATTCTTTCTGGTGGTTATAACAATAGCATTGTTGATTCCTGTCACAGCTTGTGAATCGAACAGTGAGCATCTGGCATAGCAGATTGAGCAATTGAAAATGAGCTATTTTCAGGAATCGGTAATATACTTGAACTTACTTTCTTTCCTGTGGCAGTTTTAAGTAGTAGCATTTTTAAAACTACACTATTATGTATTAATTGTAATACTAAATGCTAAGAATAAATAAATACAACAGTATACAGTTTGGTTTGCAAAATTACCGTTACTAAGCACCGAAGTGGGCAAGTAGTGTAGAAATCAGCCCACAAACTAGGTTGCAATTAACTGTGAATCTGGGCACAAATATATGAACAAGGTTAGAACATTTGCCATTACACTCTCAAGATTCGATACAAACGAGGTTAGAACTTGCAATCGAAATACATGTATATGAACAAAGTTAGAAAAAAAACGACAATCAATCGATCGCATACCCAATACGCGATAGAGACGTCGACAGTGAGACCAGTGGTAGATGGGTGGTGACCGGCGGCGATGGGAGTGACAAAGGTGGTGGGAGCGACGGCGGCGATGGCCGTTAGCAAGGTGACGGGAGAGAGGAGGCGATTTCAGTGAGGAAGATAGCGCGAAAGAGAAGAAGAGTTACTGTGAGTACAGTGTGAAGAGTAATCGGCAAATGTTTAAAAGGACTTTAGATTACGGTTTACATGTAAACCGTAATCTAAAGTCACACTTTAAGTGACGGTTCCTAAAGAACCGTAATCTAAAGTGTAATGAAATTTAAAAAATAGCGTGAAAATTATTTGGCATATGCTGGGTTTCAAACTCAAGATTGATGGTGTTGACTCATGTACCCACGACCATTATGCCATGAGTCTTAGTCGATCAAACATAGGTAACACATTAATATAAAGTTTTTTTAATCTAAAATACACTAGTAAAACGACGTCGTTAACTGTAATTTAGATTACGCGCAGAGTCGAAAAAATCAAATAATACGGGAAATATTTGGCGTCAGGTCAAAACGACGTCGTTGACCCTCAGTCGGAGATAGGCGCGCCTTTTTTAGGACGGACTTTAGCTGACGGTTATTAGTAAAACCGTAATCTAAAGTCCATTGACCGTAAAGCGCGCGTCAACACGAGACTTTAGATTACGGTTTCACTAATAACCGTCATCTAAAGTCCGTCCTAAAAAGGCGCGCCTACCTCCGCTCGATTATTGATTACGGTTAATTCAATAAACGTCGTTAATTAATTCCGGCCTTCCTATTAATCACGGTGTCTGTTAAAGCCGTGATTAAACCACCGTCATTAAAGGCTCGCGTTCCACCAGTGAAAGCAATAGTGATAAAGGTCAACAAATCATTGCATTCTAGATGGGCATCACAAAAAAATCCAAAATCTGAAAATCTACTTTGTTGCATCATCAGATGTCTAATTTTTACTGGCAAAGACACAACATATGAGCCCTGACATTATTCAGACATAAGAGCTAAAAAAGGTAATTAATACCTTCTGAAGTTGATTTGATGAATAACCAAAGCAAGGATCATCTGCCATAAAGTATAACCAAAATGAAAGAAAAAGAATTCAAATAAGGAACACTACAGTAAAATGGATGATTTTATTTTGATATGTCAATCAGTATGTTGTCGAAATGCATATGAACCATTCTAAGGGCTAGCGGAGCACTGACATGTCCGTAATATGTTACAGGATAAAGAAGAGCAGCTGCTTCAACACATTCCCCTATGCTTGGCTGAGTTCAAGCAGCCACGGACATAATGGGTCCCTTTGACAAACAAAGGAAATCATTAAGTTTCAACAAGTACTTCAATAAGTGAACACTTTAGGACACAAAATGTTCAACAAGAAAATTCTTCTTGGACTCAGTCGTTAAATGCACATAAAGGATCATTGCATTCAGATCACAAAGGGCCATTTCCTCCCAGCTCCAATCATAATATTCCTGCAACAATGGAAGGATCCTGAATCAGTAAATGGGGTGTCTTTACTTGTAAGAGCTCAGAATCAGTGCCAGCACTCAGTGTTACAGACCAAAACATACAAAAAAACATATCTAGTTCATGAACAGGACTTATTAGCCCCAGTATATTCTTCACTTCCTTCTCTTGCTATCTACTCCAAATTGATGTGTGGTGCAACAATGCGATGTTTTACTTATCAGACCCAGATATTTTTGAAATACATCTAACTGGCTGATAGAATAGTACCAGGAAAAAGAAAAGAGAGAGAAAGACAGCAAATTTAGCCGTTCACGAGTCTTATCTTTCTTAGACAGTGTAACATGCCCAGGACACCGATGTTGGCGACACACACACAAAACCACAATCTATAAGAGTTGTTCTTTGGATTCAAAAGCCAACAATCACCTGACTGTTCGCGCAAGAATAACTAAGAGAAAACAGGAGGTCACTTCTCCGGAGAGAGTAAGCTGCAAAGAAAAATTATAGTGGCAAGGAAGAGACCATGGAATTTCTGCGAGCATGAGACAAAATTGCTTTCAAAATAATATGAATAAGGGGAATATCTTCCAATCTCCTTTACTAAAAAGGAAGAAAGATCAAAAAGTAAAAATACAAATAAAAGAGAAAAAATTGAATTTTCTTTTTCTTTTCAATTTTTCAATATTTTAGATTTTCTTTTATATATATTTGTTATACTTATTTCAATATATTTTAATTTTTTAAAATTGTACTATGCTCATTATCTTTTATGAAAGTGGAATAAAGTGTTTCAATTGGATTGGGTTTAGTGTCTTTTTTGGAAATTCTCAAAAACAATATTGAATATTTGGTTAATTTAAGTGTGTTTTTTAAATTAGACACTCAGGTTAGAAAGTCATTTGTCATACTGATAAATTCCATAAGATATAATATTAAAAAGGAAATTAATAAAAAGAACGGTAGCTCATATTTAACCAAGTAACGACTCAGTCCCATTCTTTTGCACAGCTGAAACGAGAGTTGATGTCAGTTGTCAGCTAAAATTAAAAAAAGTAGAGAGAAAAAATAGTTGATATGACAATTGATGTATATGACATTCAGAGAGAACAACTAGCTGATCAAATAAACTAACTTATAATATCGACAAAAGAATGGGGCCAATGTACAACTGGGAATCAGACAATGTATCGGCATATTAAGTTATTGCGGACGGCTTCGAACCCACTGGATCAGTTCGTAGCATGGTCTATGTCCAAAAGTGGACTTACCTCAATAATCAGTAGTAATGGTGAATCCGCTTTAACTTGATATATAAGGGCATCCACAATATGAAATATGTATACATAAAAAATAAAAAAAAAACTCTATAGTGGTGTAGAATCCACCAAGTTTCTCTTTTATCGTTTCTTATTGACATTTAATTGATTGATTGTATCAATTTATTAATAATTTTGTACAGGATAATAAAGTAAAAAAAAGATAGCGTGAGAAGGGAGAAGAGAAAATAGTGCGAGGAGTGAGAATGTTAAGAAACTTTCTTATTGTAGGGATGAATATATTGATTGGGTTGCTTAGCCATTAAAAAAATATTTTTTGTTGACATGGCACCTAGAAATTAGTTAAGAAATTCTCCACCATTATGGATGCCCTAAAATGAATCAACATTCAAATACCAATAAAAGAGTGGAGGACAGGTCACGGGAGTAAGTAGCACTACAGTTGCCATTCTTTTGATGGCTCAGAGACAAACATAGAGAAAACTAAACTGATTAGATAAATTTGTTTCACAAGAATGAGAGTATATTGCTGAAACGGTATCATGATTAGTGAAATTTTTTAATGTGCTCGTTTGTCCCAAACTAATTTGGCTTAACACCAAAACCGAAAATAATAATAATAATAACACAATAGTTAAGTGACGAGACCACGTTGCCATTAGATTGTTCAGATGAAAAAGAGGCATAACTTATCTGCCCATTCACACATCTTTAAGTTATTTACAGAATACAAAGAGCCTCCTCAAGCAAACTTTACATCTTATACACGGTGTGGGGTGCATTGACAATGTCCGACAACCATCCCTAAAAGGAAGAAGATATGATAATTACATGCTACTGTCCATTTCCCTCGACCTCAGAAAGCCAATCATGCTTTCATAGAGATCTTGCTTGGCATTAACACTAATAAGGAAGTCAAGATGGCCGTAGTTCTCCAAATAAACCAGCTTCGGTTTGCATTGCAACTCCTTGAGGGTGCGCTTTACATCCATGATATCTGCCAAGGCGTCATTGCCCCCGTATGCCATCCAAATGGGTAGCAAGTCCGGTATGACGCTGATATTGAATACTGGAGGTTTCACCGTGCCATACAGTTTCAGGTTCTTCAATGGCCCATAATCATACTTGGCAAATGTCATCACGAATCACTGTTAAGTTAGAAGATAAAGAAATCAGGAAAGGAGAGCTTGGGGTAAAGGAGGTTCAGGTTCTTGGCCATTGCAAGTTCTATTCTTATAAACCCAGAAAACCATCTACTCCAAATAGTAAAAGAAACAACAAGATTCATGTGAGCAGGGTTAGGGTCTTACTCTGGAAAAGGTGGTTCAGATTCTTGGATGAAGATGGATGAGGTTCATACTCAAGGTATAAATCCACCCTAGAGTTATTAAAACAACAATTCTTCCCTGCAAGACAATAACATTGTGTCTTTCAAGATCTCATCAAAAGAAAAATCACCCCTGATTCTCGAGAAACTACTAGGTGAAGATTGCACTCGATCTTATATACTCCAGCAGCATTCATACATATAAACTACCCTGAACCCTGGTACCCAGCTGGCAGTTTCCAACTATTCACCCACCATGAAGCTAAATAACACTGCATACCGAGTTATATCCACATATAAAACTTTCTAAAGAAGAAGCACGAAATGCTATGGAAGGAGAATGATTAATGCCAAGAAGTATGTTTAATATTACTTCCTTTCAGGATAGCAGCGACGATTAGCTTGAAAGTGTTGAGATTAAGGTATCCATCTGGTGACGACTTCATATTACCCATATACTACAGTGTCAAGAGGCTGAGTAACAACAACCCCACAAATAGATTTGCTATTGATGTTATGGCATTCCATATTCAAATACTTGATGACTCATCTACAAAGGAACGACATACAAACAGATGGGTGGGCATGTGGATAGAAAATAAGCTACTGTTGGAAATCCCACAAAGGGTGAAGGGCATAGAAAATTACCAGTTATTGAGGTTAACAAATCATTGCATTCTAGATGGCCATCACAAATAGAATCCATAATCCGGACACCTACTTCGCTGCAATCATCAGATGTCAAGTTTTCAAAGGAAAATATCGACAATGCGAACCCAAACATTATTCAGGCAAAAGAGCTGAAAAAAAAGTAAAGTAATAGTACCTTCTGAAGTTAAGCTGATGAATACCCAAGGCAAGGATCATCTGCCACGGTGCATAACCAGGACAAAAGAAGGAATATAAAGTCATAGAGAGAAAAAAACAAAGGAAAAGAAGGGAAAATGTATTTCATTATGTATATCATTATCAGTACTTGTCAATGTGCATATGAACCATTCTAAGGACTAAAGGAGCACTGACATGTCCCAAATATGTTATAGGAGAAAGAAGAGCAGCTGCTTTAACCGATTCCAGTACACTTGGCTGAGTTAAAGCAGCCAAAGACATGATAGTTCCCTTCGAAAAACATAGCAAAATACATTTCACAAGTGTCCGGGACACAGCATACCAGGGACATAAATGATTATGCTTTAACAAGGAACTTTGGCACCTGAGAATGTCCAACAAGATAAATTTTGGACTTAGTTGTCAAATGCACATAACGGATCATTTCCTTCAAATCACAAAGGGCCAATTCCTCCCAGCTCCAATCCCAATATTCCTGAAACAAGGGAAAGGTCTTGAATCAGCAAATGGGAGTGTTATTACTGGTAGAGCTAATGTTCACATTGTCAGCACTTAGGACCAGGGGAGCACCTTATCTTTCTTAGACAGAGTAACATGCCCAGGACTCCAGCGAGTTCCACGGACATTGGCAACCCATACATCAAAACCACTATCTGCAAGTACATAGCCCAAGGATTGCTCTCGGGAATTCAAAAACCAACAATCGCCAGCCTGTTTGAGCAAGAAATAACTAAAAGTGTCAGACTGAGACGGTCATACTTGATAAAAAGAAAAGACAAAAGGATAAAAGAAGACAGGAAGTGACTTCTCTCGAAAGTGTAAGCAGCCATAGTGTAGTTCTAACTTCTGATAGCAAGGAAGAATCATCGGCGGGCAGGAACAAAATTGGTGTTAATATAATATGAAAAAGGGGAACATCCTCCCAAAAATCCATCAAAATATGCCATCACCCAATAATTGGTGTTCAGTAAAATGACTTCCAAGGGGTTAATTTAACTTATGAAGCCTCTCTTATCAACTACAGCTTGTTCATCTAAATCCCTAGAAGTTGTACTTACAGTAAGAAAGAACAATTAAAGGATGGAGAGCACGCTATGAAAGGTTTGTGTTCTCCAACGCAAAGATTGCCTGTGCAGTTCAAATTCATCCGCAAGTCATTTTTATTCTATTTAGCTATGTCTGACCAATATGTAGCTACGATTGAGATGAGTAACAATTAATTGCCAATTAAAAGAATGTTTTGCCTAATTTGCCTTTCCGTATCGAAATTAACGTAAAGTTGCAGAAGAAGTCAACTCTGTATACCTTTAACTTCTGAAAAAGTACCAAATTCGAGTAAAGCCTAACAAGGCAAAGTTGCTTAGTTCACTACATCAAACGTAAGACTCATTTGACTGGATCCTGTACTACTTTGTCCTGGACAATTTTGGAACATAATATGACCATAAGAAAGAGAGGCGATCAGATGATCACCATAAATAGTCCATGTTGAAGTAGAACGGGAGGGCCAACCGGCAATCCAGGTTCGTTAAAAGGGGAAGATACTCGTTGTAGAGCCAATATATAGCCATCCTCGGTATGAATCTGAAAGCAGAAAGCGTAAATAGAGTGTGATCCCAAATCAGTACCAACCAGAATAGAGCACGCAGCAGGCGGAAAGTCTTACAGTGTGCTCGGAGCAAATGTATCCCGCAGAGCGAATGAGGTAGTCGCAGAGACTGCCGGCTCTGACAAAGGGGCGCAGGTCACCGGAGAAGTTAACGGCTGCTATCGCGGCGGACAGAGAGAGCCAAACGATAGAAGCACACGTACCTGGGACCCCAAACTCATCTTTCTTCTTTGACCTGGCGCTTCCCGGTCAAACTGACGCGGAAGGAACTATAAAAATAGTGTAGTGGTACTAATATTAGATCGTCTTAACTATATTTATTGAAATAAAGATATGGTAACGAAACTGTAAAATCACACTGTTAATGACAGTAAGAAATGGGTTTAAAAAAAAAGTTAATGACAGTAACAAAACATACCTTCAATACTTAAAACTAACCTGGCAATTCGGGTCACTCGTTTCGGATCCGGTTCGGTTCGGGTCAATTTGTAGATATTCACCATTCGTTCGGATCGGGTCGGGTTATCTGGTTAAAATTAGATTCGGGTGACTTCGGTGTTTGGTTGATTTCGGGTTCGGGTGCTTTCGGTTCGGGTTAGCTCTACGTTTTTTTTTATTTTTTCGGGTTATGGGTCAAATTTGGGTGACTTACCGTGTTATGCTTAATTGACAAAATTTTTAAAAAGTACAAATTTAAGCAATCTTTGTAACTTGTATTGATTTTCATATTTGGATCCAAATTCTCTTAATATAGTGTTACTATTGATGAAGATTGCTATTGTGTATTGGTTGGTTATACATAATCAAACTGGATGACAATATCTTTAATATTAATTTTTAACTATAGATTTATTAATTGTATCGACCAAGTATAAATTTAAAATTTGGTGAATCATCGGTCAATATTCGGCACTCAACGCCCAGTCTATCCCCCCCTACAGTCGACGATGTGTCTGTGCCTCCTGTCATCCCACGCTCGTCACACCCCGCACACATCCTGCGTCAGCGCCCGTCATTTCGAGCGTCGCGCGCCCATGTCAATCCATTATCACCTCGCGTCTGTGCCCCTATGTGCCCGTCATCACCTCGCGCCCATGACTTCATGTTGTGTGTGCGCCACCGATCACCGCCTCGTGTGCGCGCCTCGTGCGGATGTCCTTCAGTAACTTATTGCTCCCAGGTAGGGGTTGTCCGTTTATCTTCTTATTTTGTCATTTTTAACCCTAATTTAATTTAATTATTCATACAAATATATTTACGTGAGATGTAAGTTTTGTGATCTTTATTCTTTTGAACCAATTTCCTTTGACACGGCAAAAGATGGCAAGAATTGTAAAAGGGGAATGAAAACATTCCTTATTTTAGTCCCAGTTCATGGAAATTATGCGTTTGTACATGCCAATAATAAACAGAAGGATAATGGAAGTTTGTCTAGTTTCATGCGTGGTTTGGGTGAATTCGGTTCGGGTCAGTTCGGGTGAATTCAGTTCGGGTGGATTCGATTCGGGTGGATTTGGGTATATCAAATTTCGGTTTGATTCGGTTTTGGTTTGGTTCGGTTCGGATTTTCGGGTCACATTTCGGGTCACATCATTGGTTTAAATTCGGGTTCGGATCTGGTTGGATCGGGTCGTTTTTCTGGTTCGGGTCACCTTTGCCAGGTCTACTTAAATTAAAACCATACCGGATACTACCTCCGTCCCGTCATAAGTGTTCTATTTATTTTTTGGCACATTTTTCTACTTCAATATTAAACATATAAGATAAAATAATTTTTAAAAATTAAGTTATATAATATATAGTTTTTCACATGAGGATTCCATTGTAAAACATATATTTATAAAAATACATTATCTTATAGGTTAAATATTGAAATCAAACAACACATCCAAATAATAAACTGGACACTTTGACTGGGATGGAGGGAATATTATATATTTCAATGAGGAATGCATGTTCATTTAAAAAAAAGTTGCACTATAATATATTTTTCACTAATAGTACATTTATATGTCCTTTGTACTATGGTTGTGTGAAAGTGTTTTTTAAGTCCAAGCTTCCATTAAATTTTAATTACAATCCTAGATAGTGACCAAACAACCAAAGCAAACCTGTAATAAAGGCAAGACGACTATGAACAACCTTAGTTTTATGGGTTGTTGCAAAAGTAATCAGACAGATTGTCAACAGTCAGTTGACTATAGAAGCTTAACTTGCTTCTTCTAAGAGTAGTCGACTACTCTTTTTTTCAGTAATCTAAGATGAACTAATATACTATCTCTAAGGTGAGTCAAGAAGTAAAATATGTACTTAAACTTACAATTAAACACCTTCAAGACCAAAATAGAGTCCAATGATACAGTAAATTCATAAAGCCGCCTAGTAGACTAATTAATCGTACTCGTATCATTACCATAAGTAAATAGTGATTTGTTGTCCTTCAACTAGAGCTCCATGTGTCACATTAGTTCCTACCCAACCTTACCAGTAACCTCCACCGTCGACGTCGTGCATGTTACCTACTGAAACACATTGATCGACGTCAGTTAGCCGGAGTCACCCTGTTCCCCGGACTCATCTTCACCACCAACATACCATCACTTCTGACGGCAACACATGAGTTGACAAATCTCAAAAATTTAGCAATTGAAAAAGCGATGAAAGATGCCCCTGCAAGTCATGCCAATTTCTCCCAGCGATTCGATGCCAATTTCCCTCAAGAAAGTCCTCACACTTCCATCTTCACCAAAAACTTAAAAAATCCAGAACCATTCTACCCCAACCAACATGTAAGCCCAGATTTTCTGGGGTACCATTGTGGCTAGGGGTATTCATAATCGGTTAACCGCATTGGTGGTTAGTCAATATTGATAACCGTAACTGCTTCATTTAGAAACGGTTAGCCGGATTCGGTTAACCGCCGGTTTCGGTACGGTTTTCCTGGTTAACCGTAAACCGGGTAAAGAATTTTTTTTTACTCTTTTAGATTACAACCTATAATTAAAATCATAAAATTTTATGTTACATCATAAGTTTTGCTATTACAAGCCATCTTAGTTTCCCTTTACATCACATCTAAATTCTATCATTACATAACAACAAGTAAACTTTACCACTAAAGTATTATTAATAAATACAAACCAAGTTTCACCAATCACTTGAAAAGTTGATAGACTCATCAATTGTTATTATAGGTTGCCCTGTTGTGAGCTCCTTCATTCCTACAAGTTTTATAGAAAAAATTAGAGCAATGATACGAAATATTAATTGTAAGATAACTATATGATAACAAATTTGACCTTCATCGATTTTCATATCTTCTAATTCAAAAAAAATTATTAGGGTTTGAAATCAAAATGAAAGAAAGGAAAGTGTATATAGACTTTTAGAAAATCTCATTTTTTTATTATAAATAGTTAAACGGTTTATTTGGTTAACCGGTTTGGTTAAAAGTGATAACCGGAACCGGGCTATTTAAATGGTCGGTTAACCGAAACCGGAAAACCGGTTCGGTTAACCGAATTTTCAGTCAGTTTTACCGGTTTCAGTTAAGCAGTTCCGGTTTTTTTTAACACCCCTAATCGTGGCCTTCCAGCCAAGCCCCTCTTGTGAACACATCCAAAGTCGACTGCAGAAACCTCCACCCTGCCAAAACAAACGGCAAGAAACCCAGGATGTAGATCGGGCCCAAGAAACAAAGAAAGTGAAGACATTTCAAACCAATTTGCACCCCTACCATTCACGGAGGTCAAATGCAAGGAAATGGAAGCGGGGGACTCATGAGATCTGAAAATGCTCAGCGATATGGAGAGAGGCACGAGCAGAGGATTCCCAATCAAGAAGAGATCAGACATGGGTGGTAGAGAGCAAGAACCCGTGAGGAAGGCGGGAGTGATGGGACGGACTGCATTCGATTTCCCAATCGATTCTCGATTAGCCATTATCTGCAAACAAAAACCACCGGATACAGCCACATGCAACAGTTTCATGCAAATCCTATGGAAGACAACATATAAGCCTCGTGCTTAAGGTGAATAACTAAGCTTTGTAAACCCGTAAAAGAAACCACCACCAACATGGTAGTGTAATGGATAATGGGAAGGCCAGGGAAAAAGGGAGCAAGAAGAAAGAATCTATAAAGAACCCATTGAAAGACAAGGGAGGCAGTAGTGGACCTAGGAAACGTTTAGAAAGGGTAGACGTTTTTTTCAACACTATCATTCTTAATATAAAAATTAGTACATAAAAATTTAGAACACAACGACTAATTTTAAAAGTTTTGAGGCATGTGTCCCCTTGCATCTGCCCTTGAAGAGAGGGAAAGGCAGGATGTGAAAGGGTTACGAAGATATTATTGTAGTGTGAGCAACAAGTAACTATAAAGAATATTGTTGTATTGAATTGATCGATTACAACTATTGTACAAGAGACTATTTATAGTAGGGATTCTACTATACAGAGGACTAAAACACAACGTTTAACTAATGTTACTTATCTCTGTCTTTGTGATTTGGGTTACTATCATGGGCTGGACTGACAGAGGGATGGACTGGGCTTGGTGTCATCGTACTTCCCCTTGTTCTAAACGACACCAGCAGAAGTTTGGAACAAAGAAAGTTAAAACGTTGATGACGGTAATGATTTGGTCATAATGTCCGCAATCTGGTCGTTCGTGTGAATGAACGAGATAGCTAGGGTTTTGTTCATCACTCTCTCCCTCACAAAATGGAAGCCAATTTCTATATGCTTCGCCCGAGAGTGGAATACGGGATTTTCTGCAAGATATAAAGCCCCCAAGATAGATGCAGAACCCGGTGGTGGAGCGACGGTCTTCGTGAGAACCAGCCTAGTTGAAATACCCCAAACCTTAATGTGTTAATTAATTACGTAATTATAATTTTCTAAGGCTAATTAAGTCCTTAAGCTCATTGGTGAAGAGATAAAAACCAAAAAGAAAAAGAAAATGCGAAAAAGTCACAAAACGTGAAAACGCGTATTTAATTATTTAGGAGGTATATAACCTTCACTAGGGTTATAAATATATTTGTATACCATAATTACACACTAAGAACATGTGGGAAAAATTCCGGAAGGAAACGGATCCAAATAATGTGTTAAAACGCTAACGGAGTCTAAAGCGCGTTTTTCGAGAAAACCCGAAAACGTGACTTTAAACAGTCAAATGACCCCGTAAAAATTATAGTTGATCATAAGACTATAAATAAACATTAATGGGAGTATAATAACCATTAAAATTAAAGAAACGAGAAAAATCCGGAAAACGGGCCCGGATTAGTGAATAGTGTATAAACCGGGAACATATGGGGTGTAAACTGTAATAAGAGTGAAATACTCTCCAATATTGTAAAAACAAAGTCTGATTCCCCTTTTCCCTCTATGACCCACGTTTTGCCCTCTCTCATATATATATGTTTACACTTATTTGACCAAAGTACAAAAGCTAGTAAAATAAAACAAAAGCAAACTACTTTATTCCTCTCTTACACATTCTCTTTCCTCTATTCTCTTCTTCTCACGTTTTTCTTCACCACCAGCACATTACCTCTGTTCCATTTCTTCTTCAATGGCGATTTCAAGAAGCTCCAACCAGCTCCATCTTCTTCTTCCATTTTCTACCACTAAACAAGCTCTAAATCGAAAAATAAATACACCATAATACTCCCCTCACCTTGGAGATTAATTTCCACCCTTCAAAACCTCCAAATGGTGATTTCGAATTCCATGGGTGTAGCTCATTCGTGAAGGAAGAACCTCCATTGTTGAGCCAAAACACTCCTCATTGTTCTAAGCTTGGTTGCCTTCAAAGAGTGCTGGAGAATCATTGTTTTTTTGAGTGCCTAATACTCCCTTGGGAAGTTGCAAGGTAATGCTCTAAATTCGAATACCTAGAGCCTCCTTATTCAAGTGTTGTTCAAGAACTTTATTAGTTCATAATGCTAATTGGTACTCCATTGGGCTTGGTCATTATATTAGCAATGCAAACTCATTTGAAACCGGTTGTTCAACAAGAACTAAAGAGGGGGAAAATTCTTGAAAGAAAACTCAAGGTAAATGGCTTACCTTAATCTAGAGTAATGCCTTTGGGATTGTATTTGTGTTTGTGCAAAATAAGTGCTTTAAATGCATTGAGTGTAATGCAGGTGTTGCTTATTAATGAATGAAATTCAGTGTTTTGTTAATGTTATTTAAGGGCCTAAGAGCCAAGCACTTAAAGTTAATGCATATTGGTGTTGTTGTTGTTTAAGAGATGGAATTGATGTCTGGACTAGTGCCTTGAATGAGTTTGATGGTGTAACACCCCTATAATAAAACAACAGCGGAAAATAAACTAAAGGTGCTACAGACCATCGGGCTCCAAACACCCGGTACCAACCTCACCAATTACAACCATTACAATTAACTAAGTTACGGTCTGAACTTCGAGAAAACCTAACATTAACATAATAATAATAAAACGCATTCGCTCTCCATAAAACCTAGTCCCATCCCAAACGCTCATTCTCTTCGTGGCCACCTGTAAATCAATTCGTACCTGCAAGATGAAACCAAGCAGCCCACCCCGAGAGGGGTGAGTCAGTTCCCTGGAATGGAACTGGTACAATTCTCCAAAAACAAACTTATAAACACATCACTCTTTAAAATAAACAGCAACATGAAAACAAACTCTTAAAAGTAAAATAGAGATAAAGCACTTCAAAACAATCAAGTTTAAAGAGAAAGGAAAACAAGACAAAGATAAAGAACTTCCAAAACAAGCCATCCACTTAAGTAGTCACACCACATAGTTAGTAAGCATCCATTGTTGATGTTAGAACCAATTCCCGTTTGGAGTATAAAGACTCAGATAGTCACAAAGGACTAGGAATAATAAGATAGATCCAAGAACCAATAACTCAAGAGTGGAATTATTCAATTGGGAGAGATGGCCCCCACCGCCAGATATCAATGTCCATATGGACGAGGGATATACAGCCCCCTGCTGTCAGATTTAAATGTCCTGGTGGACGAGGGATATACAGCCCCCTGCTGTTAAATATCAATGCCCCTATGGGCGAGGGATATACAGCCCCCTGCTGTTAAATTAAAAATGTCCTGATGGACGAGGGATATACAGCCCCCTGCTGTTAAATATCAATGCCCCTATGGGCGAGGGATATACAGCCCCTGCTGTTACCATTGAAGACGCGCACGTCGAAAGAAAGATTTCCAAGATTGACCTTTTTCCAAATTCCCACTAGATCACCAACTACCCAGAGCAATACCAAAACACTCAGTCCTACAGAGTGCAGAAGCGTAAACCCCAAGCAGTCAATGTCTAACGGGACACCAAGTAGAAGAAACCAATACCCAAGTGAGTTCCACACCCAAGGCTCAGTTAGTCACACAAGCTGAGTCAGTCACACAACCATTCCCTTTTTAGAAGTTCCTCTTAAAGTCAGTTAGCGTTTTCCAAAACATTCCACAAGTCAAATAGCAAAAATATAGGAGTACGAGAAATCGTACAAAACATTCCATAGAGTCCAAAACACAACACGCTGAGTACGAGAAATCGTACAAACATTCCATAGAGTCCAAAACACAACAAGCTGAGTACGAGAAATCGTACCTGAATAACGCTGTAGCAGTTCTAGTCAACTTGCGCAAACAATCAACAGTACTCTGAAGAATATTAAAGGTAGTCTATCATCAATCACTTGTAGCCTAAGTTAAGCTTAAATAAATTCCTTACTCTTATTTCTAAATCTCAATTGTCTTTTAAGCCCTCACTTAAATGCTATGAATAACCTTTGACTTGTCTTAGAATGTTGTATAACTCAAGGTTGTAAGACCAAGGAATGTATTTTATTAACACTTGTTAATTGTTCCACCCTTATCCACTTTACCCATACCTAACCATAATTCTCACATTAAAGACCTTTATAACGTAAGTGCATTATACGTTATTCAATCAATCTTAGAATTTCAATAACAATTCTTAAGCTCAATACTTTTATTCTTACTTAGGACATACTCGTGTTATGACCAATGATGGGTTTATCTTAGAATACTATACTATTATTTCACAATTTATTGACTATGTATCTTTATCAATATCTACTAGATAATCCATTATAACTAAGTCTTCCCCCTTAACTTAATTCAGATCTACACCCCGTATACTGAAATCGTAGTGTTGTAGATGCATTTTAGTACACTTATTTGAGCTACTAAACTCAATTATCTTATCTTTAGTTCAGAATGGCCTTTAATTACAACCATCTATTAATCTTGTCATAAGTTGTTAAATTACTTTTCATCTTGAAATAACCATATTATAGTTAACTCAAACTTATCGAACTCTCACATTTAGTACCCACAAGGTATATTATTTACTTAACCATAACTTTATAATAAGGTGTTTTAAGATAACATTTTATGTATCCTTACTTACATTTAATTCCCTAACTGTTTTACTTTTACACACATTCTCTCTATAGACCATGTATAATCCTTTTATATTAAACTTCGTTAAACTCAAGTCTTAAATACATTTTATATTGTTTACAAAACCTAAAGTTTCAAAAGCATAACTTAATAAATTAATTTCCTTTATTGCATTTAGGATGAACATTATATCTTAGCATGAGGTAGAATTTATCAAAAAAAATTAAATTCCGGTTCATAAGTGAAATTGTCAATTACTTAATAAGATAATATATTCTGAACAATCTCCATACCTTATATTCAAATGACACATTAATATTTCCAGTGTCAAAAGATAAATCAATATAATCTCTTATGTAACCCAGTTTCATCTAATTAAAGGTTTAAAGATTTTAAGTATCTAATTTCTATTTACAAACCTCCTTAAAATTCTACTAAATACATTACTTAACTATAAACTCACATCCTGAATATTGGTGTTAAATGTATTTATGTGGCTTAACTAGTTGTAAGAAACTTAAGGATTATTATTTAGATTAAATTTCTAATCATAGTTTAATGTAGTTTTTATCATAATCCCTTTTAATGATTTATCTTAAAATATTAAGTTATTACTCAATACCATAAAATGTTAGAATGATTAAATCTAGACTTACTAATCCACCTCACATTTAGATGTAAAAGTATTTTACTTATTTTATTATGGTTTATATATTAAGAACATCTAGATGTAAACGTATTACATTATTTATTAATTATAAGAGTAAGTTCTATGTGTAAAAATCTAATTACAAATATTCCTAAGTACCAAATTATTAATTACCTAACCAAATTATAGATTTACATTCTGGTCTTTGACAAATAATATTACACATGTATTTTAATATGGTTTATATAAATCTTAGAAATCCAAGATAACTCTTTAAGCTTAATTTCATAACCACAATTCAATACTACCTCATATAATATTCTTTTAATAGTATTATGTATAGGTTTAGTTTAACTTATTAATTCCTTCATATTCTATTTGCTATAAGGTATTTTATGTCTTTATTTATTATTTATCGTATATGTATACTAGGATTTATTCAAGACATTCTTTATGTAGTTTTATTGCATTTAATTATTTATATTAACTTTTACACATATCTACATCCAAAATATGGTTTATAAAATAAAGTATTTTCCTTAGCTTCAATTAAGTATATTAACTACCATATTATATAATTAATATAAATGTAGATTAATTTAGTTCCTTGATTTAACCTAAGTTACTATTTTATTCCTTTTAATATATGTATAGAAATATATATATATATATATATATATATATATATATATATATATATTATATATCCTTAGTTTAAATTAAAAATATTAACTCCCATATAATATAATAAATAAAATGTAGGATAATTAAATTCCTTAATTTATATAAGTTTCCACTTAAGTAAGTATATATACATATGTAAATAATTTCACTTCTCTTAAAAGCTAATACCAATAAATTTTAAACTTACTGTTATAAAATGTTAATTTAGTTTCCTTTATTTTCCCCAGCTTAGAAGTTAATTAACAAACCATACTTTAATTTTTGGTTACATTAAAAACCTTATATTATAGGTTATTCTTATGAAAAACTCATAAACACAATTTTTAAAACCTTTTTCCATTGCCCAAAAATTCCCAAATTTAATATACAGTAACTATAACATTTTAGACATATTATAAAATTTTTATTTCATAAAAATATCTTTTTAATTTAGCCAAATAATTCTAGAAAACCCGTAACTTGCAAAAATCATAACTTACGTTTAAAAACTCCAAAACCATATTAATTTACATAAAAATAAACAAGATAAAATAAGGAATCTGTGATTAAAATTTCAAGTCAAAATACATTCGGGAAGATATTTAAATTAACCCAACAAGTTAGGACTATTTACTGGAATTTTATAAACTTATAATAATTATTTAATAGCACGATCTAATCCCGGCCGTCCAATCTTTTAAAACGAGATCGGACGGCCCCTGTACACCCAGTTTTTCAGCGAATTCAGATTCCCAGTCGAGTACTAAATCATCAATATCTCCTAATCTACAGAACGAAATCGAGTGATTCTTGTTTCTATGGATTCGAAATCGAATTTTCGTTCTAATGATACCGGTTTCCCCAATTATAATGCAGTATATAATGGAATTCGAATTCAGTTCGAATGTTAGGGTTCATAATTGTTACAGAGTGCGATTCGAAAACAATTCCAGCAAATCCTCCTAATCTAACACATAATTGACTAAATTGAGACATGGGTTAGATCGAAAACATGACTACGAACAACAATATCGGAGAAATTTAATCGGAGACTCACCGGAGTGTGCGAATTTGGGTGATTTCGAAATCGGAAATCTGGAAAAATTCAAACTTGAATGTTTTCGAGGAGCTCACTTTGCAGATCTATAAGTTAAGTTCTAGATCGAATTAGAATACGTATAAGGCCTTAATCGAAATAGGAAACTTAGATCTACATATTGATAACAAGAACTAATCCTAACTCGCAACACAGAAAGAAATCGAAGCTAGAAGTTGCGAGTTTACCTTACGTTTTCTGGAAAGAAAACTGTGATTTTATGCTGTGATGAATTCGAAACTTTAGACACCTCTCTCTTACAAACGGTTTGGAATTAGCTTTGGTCATCAACATGAAAGTTATAGAGGGATTAGAGTTCTTCAAAACGAGCTAAAGAACATGGCAATTTGGCTAGAAACGAAGAAGTTATTGGCTAGTCTAAGTTACCTGAATTCGAAGAGAAACTGGAAAACTGCAGCAATGGTTTTGCAGGGTAGCAACTTTGGCTCGAATTTCCGGTTGATTTAGAACTAGTTAGGGCTTGTGTGAGTTATGGTTGTTTAGAGGAAATGTAGGAGAAGGCAACAAAGAAGACGGCACTCAAAAATTCAATAAGATGAGAAAGTTATGAAGGTCACAAGATAGGGCAAAATCGGTTCCGAAAATCGTGGAGATAGAATCTAAGTGTGGGCGCGTGTGAGCTTGACACGTGGCAGATTTTAAAATTTTGATTCAAAACTTCAATCTAGCATAACTTTGGCTAGGATGATCCGTTTTTGACGTTCTTTTTATCGATCTTCATGGTTTTTCATAACCTATTTATTGGTATAGGTTTCATGGCCTGGTTTGACCATTCTCAAAGAGTCAACTCTAGCAAGGCTTAATAAGCTTTAAGGTTTCTAGAATTTTATATTGACTTTTATATTTCAAAACAATGTTCCAACACTTCCTAAAATCTTTATAATATATTTGGAGTGTTTAATAATTTTCCCAAGATTTATTGACTTATAAATCTTATTATTAAATTCATAATACTATATAATAATATATAATAATTAGGAGAAAACCCCTAAATAAATTTCACAACCCCATATAATAATTTAATATTCATAATTCCATATAATAATTTAATATTCCTCATTCCATATAATAATTTAATACTTAATAATATTATTAAAGGTTTAATAAAAGAAATCCCCTAAATTAATTTAATTAATTTAGGGGTATTTCAGATGGTTGGAGTGTTTTGGTGAGCTGAATAAGGTGTGGGAACATGTTAGAATTATGGGGAGACCATGTCAAAATTTGTATAGAAAACCAATGGTTTAAGTGCATTTCTAAGTGGGAACAACCTAGGGAATACTAGGAAATCATTAAAGGTTATATTGGTGAAAGAAAGTAAATTAAGGTGTTCTTGGGTGTTAAAAGGACTTAGGTGTTTATAGTGTTGAGTAGAGTGGTTTAAGAGCCTTATAATGGTACATGGAGAATGGGTATGTGAGTGTATAAAATCTGTAGCACATGAGTGGGGTAAGCATTGATATTTCAAGAAAAAGAGTTAGTGCTTGTAATCTTGGAAATGAAGTTGGACTTGGGTTCTAGAAGTGCAAATGGTCATGAGGAGATTTGGTAAGTTTGATGAGAGGTGGAAACAAGCAAGAAGAAGTAAGAAATGCAAAATAGTGTAAAGAATGCAAATTGTGAGAGTTTGGTTTGTTGAAAATTGAGCAAGAATTGGGGTAAGGACTTAACCAATGATTTGGAGAGGTTTAATACATGTTTAAAGATGTTTAAACATGTAGGAAAAATGTGGAAAGATTGTGGAATAAGTGGAAAAAAATTTGGATGAATTTGGAGCTCAGAATGTGTAGAAAAACGGTTTTTAAAATGGGTTCTGTTCTGGACCGCCCCTCGGGACCGCCCCTGTGGGGAGGTCCAGTGCCCAGAAATGTAGAAAACGAAAAAACGGGTAGCTTCTGTTGTGGACCGCCCCTGGGACCGCCCCAGAGGGGCGGTCCATACCAGAGAAACACAAAAAAATTCGTTTAAGGCTCCTAATGATGGGGGATTGAATGGTAATGGTTTTAGATGATGTTTAGGCCTTGTTTGGTGACATGTAAAGGCCTTAAAGTCGGTAAACAAGTGTTAGGTTTGGTGTGAGAGTTGTAAACTTAAGATCACAAGAGAAAAATTAAGTATAACGGGATGACGGGGTTAACTATGGGCGCAATGGACGCTAAACAACATATTACCCCAATGTTAATGAAAGTAATTGTATTGTTACCAGTTGTTCAAGGATTGTTCAAGGAACATAGGAGGACACAATAGGGTGGACCTTGGTGACAGGTATGGTTTTCTTGCAACCTGTGTCCTACCGGATTACACCGGCTTGTATGCCAATGTGTTTTTCTGTGTGTTTGCCACCTTGCAAGATAAAGCATGAAATGAGTTTACAGTAATTCATTATTGCGGCGTAATTAATTCCGATACCGCTTAACCTTAGTTATGTGTTAAATAATAGTTAACCGACTTTAGGTTCACATAAGAGATCGGTATTCGGAATAAACGTCCCAACCCATGGGAACGTTCTAACTACGGCTATCAGTGCGTTAGTGTATGTTGTTATCATGAGTGATGTATGTGACTTGTTGGATATGTTGTTGTTGTTATTGGATACAGTTATTCATGTTTGTTAAAAAGGGATATTACTCCCCATATGTGTCTAACCGAGTTAGTAACACTATGTGATGTATGTATGTGGTAAGTTCCATAAGGGAACCTCTAACTAATAAGTATATGTTATGTATGGAGAGGAATCCGGTTGTTCCGGTCGCGCGTGTTGTTTGGGAGTTAATACATATGTGAGAATTAACTCCCATCCTGTTATGTTAGGGTTGTTTTCCTTCATTGGATTTCGACCTCCCACTAGCTTAGCTAAAGCTTACCTACCCGACCTCCACATCGGGCTAGGAGGGAAATTATGTATAATGTTGGTAGGGTGTCGATGCCTAAGTTCGCTTCGACTCCCTCTTTGTCATGTTACGGTTGTTCATCCTCCTGGAATTACAACCACCCCAAGCTTAACCAAGGCTTACCTACCTCATCACTATTGGAGTTAGGGGGAAATTATGTATGTTGTGATCGGTCCTATATGAGGCCGCCACTCAAGTAAAGGAAATGTATGTATGTTGTGCTCGGGCTTATATCACCCCGGCATTCCCTAAGTAAAGTTATATCCTCTCAGAGGAGAGAAATTAAGTTGAGTATGTTATAAAGTGAAGTGTGTTGTTATTGAGTGTGTGTGCTAATTTGTGTTTGTGCCCTATTAATGGATGTTTGCTTATAAGCATGATACGTGTGAGTTTGTGCATGTTTGAAATAAATCAACCGCATGCTAAGACGACAAATAGTTGTGCGTGGCCCGGTAGCATGCGGGCTGCGGGATTACCATACCAGCAAAGGTGCTGACCCCCTTTGGGGGCTCCCATACTTTACAGGTACAAGGAACTGGAAGCCGTTCGAGAGTATGACGGGGTAGTGTTGTATGTGGTAGTCATGAGAATGGTGGATGTATTATAGGTGTAGTAAGACCGAAAATGTATCGGCGTTAGTTGGTAATTACTCGGTACAGCTGTAATGTAAGTGTATAATGACTGTTAGACATGGAACGGGATTTATGTGTAGTCACTCGGGAATTTAGTCCATCAGACCGGTACAATGTATGTATGTTAGCCTTGTTAGCCACGTGGGTGGCTAACGGCGTGTAACACCCAAGAGTTAAGTGATGTTGTGAGTTATGAATTCCGCTGCGATATGTTGTTAAGTGTGTTGTTAGTAGTTGGGGTGTTACAAAAAGTGGTATCAGAGCGAAGTATCGCTCTGATGACTGATTTACCGAGATTAGGAAGTACCGAGTTAAGAGTTTAGTACTTTGGGTTAAGGGTTGAGTGATAGCGTGAGAAGTACGCTAGTTAGGGAACACCAGTGTGTACTGGATACCTACGATATCCATCCCGCCCTCCACAAACCCTATTTTATAACTTGGAAAGAACGCCAGAGAGATGAAAGTCCTCTCTTACTCGGGAATACTCGATCTGGCCGTTATTAAGTATCCCTATAAGTACGGAGAACCTGTCATACGGTAGATTCCGAAGGGCGAGAATCCCGAAGACGGTTCCATTTGAACAATGTTAACCGCCCTTGTTAGCGAAAAGTGAAGAATTCTATGCATAAGAGAACGGAATTTTCGGCACCCTGGGTCGACATGCGAAGCAGTCGAGGACAACCAGCTTGCAAGCACTAACCGTGCAACAGTGGAGGAGTGAAGTAGTAGAACCCGAGACGAGTGTCCACGGGACTACAATGCCGACTAACACACCAACGGTACACCAACCGAGCAAAGAACTACGACGTGGTACGAGGAGGATACAATACTAAGAAAAGGGGGGTCTCCCAGGATGGGAAACACCCTAGTTAGTGGTTAACATGTGAAGACAGTAAGATGTACCCAGAAGATTGTTGTTAAGGTTGTAAGATCAAGCAAGGGCCAGCAAGGCCATTGATGTTAGTGCGGATGAAAACAATACCACAACCAGTGTGTATTGAACCGATAACCAGTTAGCATGGCGCACTTGCCATGGCAAGTGCTGCTATAACAAGGCTGTACAGAAAATTTTAAACAACTACCGGTACTTAGTAAAGTACCATGAAGTTAAGTGGGATTACCATAACTGTGGAAGGGCTTAATAGCCTGACCTCTGTACTTGGAAATACACCAGTCAGCAAGAAGCTAGACTTGGATAAGGCAAAAACGTTGTGAAACCAATAGAATTTTTCTTTCAACTTAAATTCATTTTCAAAACCGTTTTCAAAACCAAATTTTTTCAAACCCATTTTATCTCTAACTTTCTTTAAACCAAACCAGAAGACCTACACAGGCCTCCGTGCCACATAGTAGGTAAGTTTTACCCAGTTACTTTTAAAATAACCGGATGGAAACCGGTAAACCCAAGGGTAACAACCCGAGGAATGGATTGAGTTCATAATAATACAACGGTGGATAAACCTTCCCTTGATTAAGTTCGGGAAGCATGGAATGCATATTATCATAGGATAATATAAGAGGAGTTGACAACAGAATACTTCACCTAGGCGTGTGACGGACACTACGAGTGTACCAACTAAAATGTGGGACGACCGCACTCCGATAGGAGCTTGTGGGCCTGAAAAACCTTCTTATTGGGTAGTCGGGCAAGTAGCAATGTATCAGCAGGGTACCCCACGTATGTATACAAGTGGAGTCTGGAACACGGGAAGTAGTCGACTCCATACTACGGTCCGAAGTAAAAGTCAAGCAAGAGCAATGGATTACATCAAATGGTTGAAGTAAAGGAACCCAGTCAAGTTAAGGAAGACTAAGGGAAATTAGTAAATTCATTTTAAGGAAATGTTTAAAGGTGAACAAGTGCGAAGTGCACTGGTTGGTAAGTGAAGACATGGAATAGGTCATAAGGAACCTGAAGGACAAGACATATAGCTGGAGTAAGTACCCAGCCTAAATATGGTGAGGCAGATGCCTACTATGGATACGTTGATGTGCAATGAACGGGATGACTCCCGAGATGATCACTAGAGATATCAATCTCACTGGAGAGGATAATGAATCAGCCAGGAACGCGAGGCAATGTAGTTGATTAAACGTACTTATAAGTACAAGCCAGATGTAGTGGCATGACCTAGTAACACCCAGGAACTATCCCTAAAAGGGTGTTTGGATCAACAACGGTTGAATGAGATAACATGATAGAAACGCAAGGGTCGAAACTAACACCCAGTTTAAGCAAAAGGCGTCAGGAGGAAGTCTGACATCCTTGAAGGGGCATCCCATGAAAGGAATAAATCATGGAGCCCAATACAACCTATAAACCGTGTATTATGTACGGGAAGTAAATGTGTGTGAACAGCCTACAATGAGCAGAGCTCGAGGCTAGGGCTTATAAGCCACAAGTAAAATGTGTTAAGGAAATGTTATTGACCACAGAGATTTATGTTATATAAGTAAGTAAGCGGATAACGACCACTGCTTCAAGAGTGGGGATACCTCGTGATATGTGAGACCGCAACAGTGGTAGTTATGCAACAGTTCAGGAATATGTTAAGGTTGACCACGTTGTCATTACCCAAGAATAATGTGAGTAGGAATAAATTGAAAAGAAGTATTTGTACCAGTTGTGGAAATCAGATGAGTAAAAAGTCAAATAGCAACCACCATAGGTGTGGGATGCTAAATGTGTAATGAACGACGCTCAAGGAGCATAGAGACTCAAAAACAAGCGTGTTCAGCAGTCAGCCAAATAAGTGGCAAGACACAGTGTAATGGCGGAAGCTAATATAATAGCGGATGCAGTGTAAGTTAATGTTACACAATGAGTAAGGGCACGGGGCGCAGTAAGCGACCATTGCATAAGTGTTGCTAAATAATAATGTGGCAGATAAAACCAGTTATGGGTCAAACCCAATGAACATGCAAGGTAAGTAATAGCAGACAGACTGGGCAATAAGCCAGTAGTTGATACTATGTGATAAGGAAAACAGTGTGAATTCCTATTGCAATCGCATAAGAGATTTACTGTCAAGAGTTTACGCCTCTGCACTCTGTATGACTGAGTGTTTTGGTATTGCCTTGTGCGGTAATGATCGAGTGAGATAGCTAGGAAGTTTGGGAAATGTTAAATGTGACAGAAGAACAAGACTTACGATGTGATAAAACCGATGCATGAGAGAAGCACGATCGTACCAATCAAAAGGTACTTAGTTGGCATAAGTGACTACAGTAACACAATTATTAAATATCGGTATGGAATATACCTCAAGTGTTGGAAATGATCGACAGAGTACTACACAATAGGTAGTAGCTCAGACTTAACCGACAATAAGTCGGAAGAAATCAAGTAAGTTATTGTGGAATACAGTGAGTTATCATGGAAGTGGATAGTAAGTCTGTAACTCACCGAGTTCGCTCATGGTAAGTGATACCACGCGTCGGTTGAGAAATCAATATTACCAAGATGAAGGTGATAATCGAAGATATACAATACAGTAAGAATAATGTATGGGGCAAACTAAGCTCTAAATTATCAAGAGTTGCGCAGCAGAAACTGGTGAACCAGTGATTCGAACGATGAATGCGAATAGTGAACATGAGTGAATGGCAAACTAATGATGCCTAAAAGCCTCACAGGCCAGGATCGAACCAGTTAAGAGTTAAAATAAACCCTAATGAGAAGTCTTGGTTAGGGACTAAACCGCCAATATGGCTAAGATCCTCAAACCAGAACACATTGTGTAATAAACCGCGTGGAGATAAAACACTTCACGACGGTAGAATGTTCTAAACCAGTGATTAACTGATTGATTACGTGGGCGTAATCCCTTCTAAGGGGGGTAGAGCGCAGAACCACTTAGTGTCTTTTACCGTACAAGTGTACGTGAACTATGATGTGCATAGCACAAAATGAATTGTTTTGATGATTGGTGCGCGTGTTACATAAACATACGCATTCATTCATGGTTAATTGTGGTAATTGCGCACAGAAGATGCGAATACCATTGTGATAAGTGTGTTTGTTGTGTTAACGGATGTGTGTGAAAGTATAAGTATAAGGGAGTAAGAAACTCCCGGGGAACTAAACCCCGACTATGTATGTTCATACAATACTAAATGTAAAACCGTGTATTGTATTTTTATAAAAGCATATATTATACAGTATTGTGATTTATGAAGAGGTGTGACACCAACATAGAACCTAGTGAGAATTAAATTCCCTAGGTAACTTGATTTAAAATAAATCTGGAAGATGATTGATAGACAGAGTTCTATCCCTTGGAGATGTAATGATTACAACTAGAAGGATTAAAGATAGAAAATGGTACATGTTTGAATTAGCTGTTGTTTGGAATTGAAGTGGGAGGTGAAACTTGATTATCATGAGATCAAGGGAAGCCGAACACAAATTGGGGTGGAAAGATAGTTCAACTCTGATGCTGATCACATTAGGGTTGGATGATTCTTGAAACTCCCTATAAGTGGTCACAAATAATCACATCAAGAATAAGATGCAGTTAGCAATAATTGGACTTGGAGTTGTATTGAGTTTTCAAAAGAATTTTAAATTGGGTTTGAAATGTTTTTCAATTGGTATTTTCAAGACTTCAATAAATATTTTTAAGATTCTTAAGTGGTATTTTCAAAGGAAGGACTACCTTTATGTGACCTCGTAGAGGATTTTCAACTTGTATCCTTCCAATAAAG
This sequence comes from Limonium bicolor, assembly GCA_023374045.1. NCBI lineage: Eukaryota > Viridiplantae > Streptophyta > Magnoliopsida > Caryophyllales > Plumbaginaceae > Limonium > Limonium bicolor. The sequence continues at coordinate 281,449,466 of CM041777.1, forward strand.
GATTTCATGATACTTAACCTCATAGAGGGTATTTTCCTACTACTTGCTCACGAGCTGAGGACGTATGAGCCTTTGTCTTAGGACCGGTGACATGAGAAGTATATTTTAAAGGTGTATGCAATCGTTTTGATCTCCCAAAGGAACGGGGACCAGAGTGTCCATCGCGACCGGTTCTGCGGGATCACAGTGTATATGTACTCTACATGGGTCTCGAACTCATGAAGAGATGGAAAAGGAATTTCTGGTTGATATACATGCTATGACATGTTGTGTGGTATGTGTAATAATTATTATTTTGGACCTTGAGTCCTAATGTGATTGAATTCCGGAAGTGTTATGTTATCAAGACCTATGTGTCTAAAGGATGTCGTGTTATCAAGACCACGAGTCTAAATGTTGTTATGTTACCCAGACCAAGAGTCAAAGGGTTGTTATACATGTGCAAATGTTGTTAAGGTAGCCGGATCATCAAGTCCGAGATTACTATGTAAGTATGTTATATATATATAGATGTGGATGTGTTACCCGGACCGTCGAGTCCGAGGTTGTAATGTAAAGTATGTTTGTTATGGAAGTTTATGTTGCAAGTAATCCCGGTGTTCTAATTCAAATGATGCTAGGGAAGTGTGAACTTCGAGGACGAAGTTCTTTTAAGGGGGGTAGATTGAAATACCCCAAACCTTAGTATGTTAATTAACTATGTAATTATAATTTTCTAAGGCTAATTAAGTCCTTAAGATTATTGGTGAAGAAATTAAAACCAAAAAGAATAAGAAAATGCGTAAAAGTCACAAAACGTGAAACCGCGTATTTAATTATTTTAGGAGGTACATAACCTTCGTTAGAGTGATAAGTGTATTTTTATACCTTAATTACACATTAATAACATGTGGGAAAATTCCGGAAGAAAACGGATTCAAACCATGCGTAAAAACGCTAACGGAGTCCTAAAACGTGTTTTTCGAGAAAATCCGAAAACGTGATTTTAAACAGTTAAATGACCCCGTAAAAATAATAGTTGATTATGTAACAATAATTAAACATTAATGGGAGTATAATAACCATTAAAATTAAATAAACGAGAAAATTCCGGAAAACGGACCCGGTTAGTGAATAGTGCTAAAACCGGGTAAATTAATGGGCGTTTTCTGTAAAAGACGAAAAATGTTCCAGTGTGTATATATTAGTGGGCCGGTTTTTATTAATGTAGACAGCCCCTCACACTTGACTAGTTAGCTAATTAAATAAGTCAAAAAGTAAAAAGTAACTTATACCCCCACCCACACTCTCTCTCCTCCTTTATTTTCTTTTCCCTTCTCTCTTTCCTCTCTTTCTTCCTCCCATCTTTTTTTTCTCCTCCCTCTCGCTGTGCAGAACGACAATGGAGCCCCATGGCCTCCTCCACTTCTCCTCCTTGTCCAAGCTAGCTCCAAGCTTAAATCACAAAAATAACTACATATTTGCGATCCTCTCTTCAAGCTCTACGCTTCCCTCTTTTCAAAATCCGAAAATAATGAAGTTGACCTCCATGGGTTTTCCCCATTTGAAGAGAAAATGGCACCAATGTGAAGCTTGGAGTCTCCTCTTCCTTCTAAGGTAAAAATTTCCAAGAAAAAGTCATTTTTCCTTCACCTCATGGTGTAATCGATTTTTCACCATTTTTGATACCTTGTTTTCCTTCTTGTTCTTGAGCTCCAAATTGACCCTTCAATGGTGGAGTAATTTCCTTCTTGATTCAAGGGTGAGAGTTCCTCTTATAAACTTCAAAAAGGTAAACCCTAACTTTGTGTTCTAGCCCTTTTATTGAATTGAGATATTCCAAGGGTTTAGATAATTAATTAAGTATGTTTTTGTGTTCTTGGATGTTGGGATGGAGTTGGAAACTCCATACCCTCTTAACCGATTTTGGAGAAGATGAGGAGCAAGAGGTGAATTAAGGAGACTTGTGAAATTAAGGTAAGAAATCTACCTTAAGGCTTGTTTTAAGTTGCTTTAGGATTTGAGATGGGTAATTAAATTAATGAACCCAAATTATGAGTTGGAATCTATGTGGGGGAGTGTGTAAAATTGATTTAAGAGATAATTGTGAACTTGTGTTGATTTAAGAGGCTAAGTGCCAATGCATTTGATTTTGGAGCTATATTGTTGTTTAATGAAATTTTGAGGATATATTATGCTCTGATAGAGCCCTTGTGGGTTTGGCTAGTTTAGGTTTGAAAAATGATGACAAGATGAGGTTTGGGAGATGCTAAGTTTATGGGGAGGTTATGGCGAAATTTTGGTAGAAAATGAGTGTATTGATGATGGCTTGGTGAATGGGGGGACCTTGGTGTTGTAGTGTTGAGTAGAGTGGTTTAATAGCCTTGAAATGGTATTTGGGAAATTAGGAAGAGAAGGATGAAAATCTGTAGCAAGTTACACATGTGGAGCTTAGAAATGCTAGAAGAGAGTTAGTGTTTATAACTTGTGAAACAAGGAGTGAATGTGGGTTTTGGTTGTGCATTTATGTAGGAATGATTTGTGATGGTCATTGATGGTTTTGGTGAGGTTGGTAAGGGATAAAAACAAGCAAGAAGAAGTAAGAAATGCAAAATAGTGTAAAGAATGCAAATTGTGAGAGTTTGGTTTGTTGAAAATTGAGCAAGAATTGGGGTAAGGACTTAACCAATGATTTGGAGAGGTTTAATACATGTTTAAAGATGTTTAAACATGTAGGAAACATGTGGAAAGATTGTGGAATAAGTGGAAAAAAATTTGGATGAATTTGGAGCTCAGAATGTGTAGAAAAACGGTTTTTAAAATGGGTTCTGTTCTGGACCGCCCCTCGGGACCGCCCCTGTGGGGAGGTCCAGTGCCCAGAAATGTAGAAAACGAAAAAACGGGTAGCTTCTGTTGTGGACCGCCCCTGGGACCGCCCCAGAGGGGCGGTCCATACCAGAGAAACACAAAAAAATTTGTTTAAGGCTCCTAATGATGGGGGATTGAATGGTAATGGTTTTAGATGATGTTTAGGCCCTGTTTGGTGACATGTAAAGGCCTTAAAGTGGGTAAACAAGTGTTAGGTTTGGTGTGAGAGTTGTAAACTTAAGATCACAAGAGTAAATTAAGTATAACGGGATGACGGGGTTAACTATGGGCGCTATAGACGTTAAACAACATATTACCCCAATGTTAATGAAAGTAATTGTATTGTCACCAGTTGTTCAAGGATTGTTCGAGGAACATAGGAGGACACAATAGAGTGGACCTTGGTGACAGGTATGGTTTTCTTGCAACCTGTGTCCTACCGGATTACACCGGCTTGTATGCCAATGTGTTTTTCTGTGTGTTTGCCACCTTGCAAGATAAAGCATGAAATGAGTTTACAGTAATTCATTATTGTGGCGTAATTAATTCCGATACCGCTTAACCTTAGTTATGTGTTAAATAATAGTTAACCGACTTTAGGTTCACATAAGAGATCGGTATTCGGAATAAACGTCCCAACCCATGGGAACGTTCTAACTACGGCTATCAGTGCGTTAGTGTATGTTGTTATTATGAGTGATGTATGTGACTTGTTGGATATGTTGTTGTTGTTATTGGATACAGTTATTCATGTTTGTTAAAAAGGGATATTACTCCCCATATGTGTCTAACCGAGTTAGTAACACTATGTGATGTATGTATGTGGTAAGTTCCATAAGGGAACCTCTAACTAATAAGTATATGTTATGTATGGAGAGGAATCCGGTTGTTCCGGTCGCGCGTGTTGTTTGGGAGTTAATACATATATGAGAATTAACTCCCATCCTGTTATGTTAGGGTTGTTTTCCTTCATTGGATTTCGACCTCCCACTAGCTTAGCCAAAGCTTACCTACCCGACCTCCACATCGGGCTAGGAGGGAAATTATGTATAATGTTGGTAGGGTGTCGATGCCTAAGTTCGCTTCGACTCCCTCTTTGTTATGTTACGGTTGTTCTTCCTCCTGGAATTACAACCACCCACAAGCTTAACCAAGGCTTACCTACCTCATCACTATTGGAGTTAGGGGGAAATTATGTATGTTGTGATCGGTCCTATATGAGGCCGCCACTCAAGTAAAGGAAATGTATGTATGTTGTGCTCGGGCTTATATCACCCCGGCATTCCCTAAGTAAAGTTATATCCTCTCAGAGGAGAGAAATTAAGTTGAGTATGTTATAAAGTGAAGTGTGTTGTTATTGAGTGTGTGTGCTAATTTGTGTTTGTGCCCTATTAATGGATGTTTGCTTATAAGCATGATACGTGTGAGTTTGTGCATGTTTGAAATAAATCAACCGCATGCTAAGACGACAAATAGTTGTGCGTGGCCCGGTAGCATGCGGGCTGCGGGATTACCATACCAGCAAAGGTGCTGACCCCCTTTGGGGGCTCCCATACTTTTCAGGTACAAGGAACTGGAAGCCGTTCGAGAGTAGGACGGGGTAGTGTTGTATGTGGTAGTCATGAGAATGGTGGATGTATTATAGGTGTAGTAAGACCGAAAATGTATCGGCGTTAGTTGGTAATTACTCGGTACAGCTGTAATGTAAGTGTATAATGACTGTTGGACATGGAACGGGATTTATGTGTAGTCGCTCGGGAATTTAGTCCATCAGACCGGTACAATGTATGTATGTTAGCCTTGTTAGCCACGTGGGTGGCTAACGGCGTGTAACACCCAAGAGTTAAGTGATGTTGTGAGTTATGAATTCCGCTGCGATATGTTGTTAAGCGTGTTGTTAGTAGTTGGGGTGTTACAACAACTAATCCCAAAGTCTTACACAAAAGGCGAGTGGTCAATGACACACTCCCACATTCTTATAACATAGCTCCTTCTAACATCCAAAGTAAGCGCACAACATAGTAAGTAAACAAAGTCTTCCACCAGCGGTCTCATGGAGTTAGGGGACTCATGCCCTATCTACTCCCTTGCCCTTCAGGGCTCCAGCATCAGTAGATGTCTGGCCATCCTGACCGCCTCGTGGTACTCTAGATCCTCTAGCTGAGGTCTTCTGAGTATTCTTTGGTGGCCTGTAATTACGGCTCTCAGGGTTCATCCAGCATTCGAATTCCCTATGGCCTCCTTTGTGGCAGCACCGACATTCGACTTTGCGGCCTTCGCAGTCGACCCCAGGATGGTCTTTCCCACAACGCTTACAGTAAAAGTGGCGCTGGGGTTGTCCGGTGCCTGATGGTAGTTTTTAAGTTTAAGTTAAAAACTGGTGGTATAAAGGTTAAGATTGCATTAGAATTTATGAGGTAGGTGTTCTCACCCTTAGGAGGTGCAGATCTCAGAGGCTTAGCATCTATAGCTGGGCCGTCAACTGAAGGACGGGCTCTTTTCCTTTCTTTCCCTGGTTACCCTGCTGCCCTTTCTTTGGAAAGAATTTCCTGTTTAGGGTTTCGGGTCGGCATTCTTAAGATATTTAATATGGTAAACAATTTAGAGTGGGATAAGTCCTTACTTTCCCTTTTTTTTTTGGATATCGCCTGAAGAGGCTCCTCCACCCTCAGACTCTCCCTCAGGGTTCTTCCTTTTCTTGGCCCCGAGAGTCTCTTCCCGAGTCTGGAGCCTTAGCTCCGTCCTCGAGGCAGCCTCATGACACTCCTGGAATCTCCTTGGTAAGTTCTCACAAAGTTAATTGATGTAGTAAGTAAAGAATCTTATGGCTTTCATGTTGGTACTTGGATGGTAGTGTCGAGGGTAGCACACATCGCCATCTGAATGCGAAATAATAGTCCTCCCCGGAACTTCTCGACCTTCACGGTCTCTGAGTAATCCACACCGGGAATGAAGTCCAGCTGACCAATGAATCGAGCGTAATACTCATCCACGGTCAGACCTCCTCGGGTCAGTGTCTCGGACTCCTGGCGCTTCTCCGTTTGAGATGTGCTGGGTAGTACTTCCCTCTCAGCAACTTGACAAAGGCAGCCCACGAAAAGTCGGGCGTAGCCAGGTGATGGTCCTTGACCAACCTCCACCAAGTGCTGGCTGCATCCTTCAGATGGAAAGCAGCAATGGCGACCTTCTTGTCGTCTGGTACTTGTAAAGCTTCATAGGCCTTCTCATGTTCAACGATGTAACGTTTCAAAGCTACGGGGTCTGGTTCCCCAGAATATGTAGGTGGTCGGGTCTCTGTAACTGACTTTAGCCAGTTCGTTTCCCTGGGCTGTGGCGGGTGGGCTGGTGTTCTTCCTATCTGAGTACCCAGCTGTGCAAGAACGGCTGCAACCGTCTCAGCAACTCTTGAAATGTCGGGGTCACCGCCTCCACCTCTACCGGAACCACGCCCTCTAGTTCCACCAGACATCTGTAGTACAGTATGTCACATAAATACTCGGTAAATTACCGTATACAACCAATGGATATTAAGTTGCCTTAAGGCTAACCTGCCACGCAATTTGCGTTACTAGACACAATCTCTTAAGACGAATCATCTTGTACCTCCCAGATGTTTCCCAATGTTTCCCAAGTCCTAAGCTCACTGTCTTAACCTACTTTCTCGTCATCAGAGCAGTACTCCGCTCTGATACCACTTTTGTAGCACCCCTCTCAATAATCACGATATAATCCCTCACGTAGCAATAATTAAAACGTCTCGCAGCGGAAAATAACAACAATTACAAAACTCACTCGGGTGTCACCGGCCATTATTCGCCCATGCGAGCAACGTAGCCAAACTACATCCAACTCCAAAATAAACAAACTGCTAACCGCAGTGATAACGAGAAACTCCTATACATCATACTAAGTCCATAACCATAAATCGACAAGTGAGCGACTACCCAATCCTGAAAAATACATAACCTTACCATAAGACCATACACCATCTTTATAACTATACAACATCTCCAATTACCCTGTTCCTGCTCTTCAGCTCCGACAATGGTCAACAACCTGAAATGGTGTAGTATCAGCGATAGACGCTGAGTATGCCGGGCCTGGACCCTAATGGTCACTTGTCATTTTAACCATCTTGTTATTAGATTGGTTTCATGTTTTTCCATTTTACAGTTATAATCTAAACTGAAGCATAAATGTATAATGTACATAATCAACCATCCAAATATCCATAACATTAGTCATCCATCCAAACCAAACATTCATAGAACATTTCAAATAACATTTGTATATAGAACGTATCGAGCAATAACATTTAATGTACCATGTACATTCGCCGTAGCGTACAGTTTTCATATTTAATTTACCTTAGCCTTGTAGGCTCCATCCAACCATCAACACACAATAAAATAACCACAAGTATAACCAATGAACAACAAAGTGAAACAACGAGAATAATAAACAAGTATTTAGTCTCGTCCATGGTATTGTTTGCCACTGTATAAGTCTCAATTGTTTTAGTTGTGCAGTTATACCTAGTGACAATGTCTCGTTAAAACGACATGTCTCTAGTTACCCATATATGGCGGTCACCCACGGCAGTAGCCACTCCAACGGTAGAGTCTCCGACCAACGAGCCATTCTAGCTCACGGGAAATTTTCTTGATACTTACGGACCCGTACGCGGACATCCTGGTATCGTTTTTGTGATCACAGCGCGCACAAGAGCCACATCCTCTTGGCTTTACTTCCATTCCATTAATAATTAATTATACCATCGCATCGCATTACCAAATTTTCTAACACAGCAGACCAAGGTCATTAGTCCAATCCGGAGTTTGTAAACTCGGGATCCAGTGTTAGATACGAGAGCGGCGTATAGAAAAGGCCAATGCTCCGTACAAAAGTCTCAGATAATATGTATGTGTTATTATCATAGTGCTACAACGTTTTACTTATGTTCCTTATATTTCATATAAGATAGCACCATAGCCGCTAGTTCGTTTTATATATATAGGTTCATATATACGAACCAATACTGTTAACTCAACAACAGTAAATAATAAGCAGCTATATATACAATTCATGCATATTAATTAACACATTCAGACAAACAATCTTATCACAGATTGCACAGAAGCCTGAACTGAGGAAGCCCTCAGAGACAACCAGAGACACATAACAACATACAAGTTATATCAACCAAATCCGAGCCCAAGGAACAACCTTAGGACAACTCGGATCAAACCCCTTTACATACCGTTCACCCTGACTGTATTACGGTGGAGTATGAATCAGCAAGATCCTACGCTCCGTGTAGTCCGCTAGCTCGTCAAGCGTCCTTGTCAGAAGTATAATCTAAACGGTATTAAAACTATAAGTCAGTCTCCATGACTAACTACATCCGGTTTTTCCGAATAATAAGTAACCCCGACCGTTCACCCCTGTTTTCTACAGTTGTTTGTTACGGGTTTCTCTGAAACAGTCGGTTTTGTTACTTAAAACTCATACGTCATATTTTTCAACTGTTGAGTTTAATTCGTCGTATTTCTTTTAAATCTTATCCACCATCTAGTTTAGGTGCATAACCTATAGTTGCATGTATGCATGCATGATTATTTTATATTATTATTTTTTCCATATTGTATTATTTTCCCACCATTCCTTATCATACCATGTATTATATAATTCATTATCTTTAGCAAATAGTATTTGCATCCCAAAAACTCATAACATATAGTTTGTAACTATATTTTTTTTTAAATAACCACCACCATTAAATCATATGGTTCCCAACCAAAATATATGTCCACCTTATATACATTATCCTTGTGTATGCATATATATTTTTACCACGTAGGTAATTCTCATGAGTTTCATAGACTCTTATATTTTATGTTACATTTTATCATCTTTTATTAGATGATTATTCCCATTAGTTGTATTGTATTGTACAACTTATATTAAGATCGTTATCCTAATATTATGTAACATTTTATGTTGTACATTTACAACTCCTAAGGTTTATTCCATAAATACCTTAGTTTATAAATCCCATTCATTTATAGTTTGTCACATTCTCTGATGTGAATATCCTTACTCATATTAATTCCACCTAAACCATATTATTGCTGTAACATTTTAACATTATAGACCTTAGTCTAAAATTCATCTTTCAACTCTTATTAACTCGGTATAGCCCTTAACTTAATTTAAATCCCATTTTGACCACATAACATTATGTAATGTTATACCACATTCTAATATCATTTGATATGATATTTTTATTTCCTTTAACTCATAGCCTATAGTTTTTATGCAAAACTATTTAATTACCTCTTAGGCACCATAAGAAAATCTTATTCTTTTCCATAAACCACAATTTCCTTAATTTACAAAATCACCCCTTTCTGTATACCATGTTATATATTCCATTCAATATAACATTTCTAACTTATAAAAGTATAACCCACAGTTATTTTTTGTAAATTCCGAACAGCCCTAGTGCTATTCTATAATTGCCATTTGGCCCTATTTATAACATATAGTTTACCATATCTTTAAAGCTATATTTTATACACATAACTTATTAAATTCTCTTATATAATTCTAAAAATCACCAAATTCCACCAAAGGGTTATAAATATCCTTATTAACCCATATACTTTCAATATTTATCATTCCACCATCTATTTTTCTCCAAAGTGTCATAATGACATAATAACTATATATTATACATATATAGTTTATTTTAATTCCAAAAACCACCAAATAAATTCCTAATAGCCCATGGGTATTTAAAATACCATTGTACACCCTTTATTTTTGGTAATAACATATTTACCACATATGTCATAAAAATATTACCATAAAATACTTATCTTATTATAAGACCTTAAATAAGTTATCTAACTTATCTAATTTGGTCAAAACCTAGCATATGGTCAGTTGACCACCTTAATATTTCCTTGACCACCAATTCCTTATAATTACGGTTTTCACCCAAACTTTCTAGAAATCACCATTTAACCCCAAAACTTTATAAAATCTTATAAACTTTATTTTAACTCCTTTTTACCTCTAATTTTCGGCCTTATTATTCTAAAGCCCCCAAATTTAATTTAATCACACCTAATACCCCATTTATTTTCGGTAATGCATTTATACTACTTAAACTTAATTAAAAGCTTGTAAATGCATAAATAAAATGGCCTAAAATACATGGCCTTATTACAAACATTGGCTTGCAAAATAAATTACACATAAATGTCCCAAAAACACTTATAAATTTCGGCCTCACCACATACTTTCCATTTAATTACCAAACTTCCACATAATGTCTTAAATTTGACAATTATGCTTGTTTAATTAGTTATAAAATTTATTAAACCATTCCTTAAACATTTTAAGGCAAACAAGACCTTGTTTTTCTCCTTCACTCACGGCAATTAATATACACACACTTAAACTTGTGTTAATGTATCAAGTTAAGGTTTTAAGTGATTTATACCTTGATTTAGCTTAGGTAAAGCCTTGTTTGAGTTCGCCACCTAAGGAGAAATTCTCCACAGCTTGTTTTACATGTTTTCAACAGAAACCAAGGCCTAGTTAGTCTCCAAGAAAGATCTAATCATAAGAAGTAATTTAATGTAAGATTTAAGGCAAAAATCACCTTAAGAATGCAAGGAGAGTTCAAGATGGTTTCGACCTGAATCAAACACACCACAAGGTGTTAGATCACCATATTGACATAGGAAATAGCTAGATCTCAACAAGCTACCTTGTTATTAGGTTTTACCTTGGAAAAATGCCTTAAAAGAGGGTATTTCCTTTGGATCTCGGCCATCCTTGCTCCAAATGGCTAACCAACAGATTCCACATGAAAAGGAGAAGAAGATGAGGCTATGACCAAAGTTTCACAGCCGAATTTGAAGGGAATCAAAAGTTATGAGCTTAAAGCACATTTTTACCTTAAAATGAGATTTTGAGCAACCTTGGTCTCTAAACTTGTTTCATTCGAATTTGATTGATGTTCTAACCTTAGAACACTGAGAATAAGCCATAGGAACTGATTATTCACGAGATCTAAGCATAGGTGGTGAAGAGATGAAGAAAAAGAGCCAAAAACAAGCCTTAAACCATTAATTCGAAGCTTAGAAGTTAGGTTTACCTTCCCAACTGAAGAAGTTCGGTTGAGAGAGCTTGGGAGAGCTTGGAGGAGCTGCTTCACCGAAATGAATGCAGCTAGGAGAGAGAGTGACTAGAATGGCTAATATTTGATTGAAAATGCATTATTGATTAGTTTATTGTCTCATTATTGGAGGTGACTCATCAAAGAGATAGGGGGGCACATGGGGTCGGCTGATTGAAGAGAAAGGAAGGCTCCCACGAATTGAGGCTTGATTGATCAAATAATTGAGCCTAAAGTGAGTGTATAAACTAATAAAAGGCAAAAGTAGCCTTAATTTAAGGAGACTTATTTAAGTCTTGTTTATTGTATTGGAAGTGACGAAATTTGACTCCCCCAGCCTGTGTATGTCGACCTCATGTGGTCCAAGGGGTCAAACTTTGACCTCTTGACCATTCTTAGTCAATGTTGACACAAGCGGGCCCCCTTTTAGGGTTTTATTAATATTTTAATATTAAATTTGTAAAAATTTGTAAATTTCTGGAATTAAATTCCTAATATCATATAATATTATATTTTATTATATTTAAAGGTATTTATAACCTTTTAGCTCATTTAAAACCAATTTAGAAGGTGAAGAGGGCAAAAATATGACGAGACTGAAGAGCCAAGACGGTCCAAACCTTAGATCCCGGCTCAAGCCCCAGGCCCCCTTCAGGACCCTGTTCAGGCTTCAATCTGGACACCAAGCGTCAATCCAGATCCCGCAACAGTACTAAGTGCGGGCACTAGACCTCATAACTAGGTCCAGGATCCCGCACCCGGCACTCTACGTCCGGGCGTCACATCCCGCGTCTCGTATTCCGCATCCGGGCATCGCACCCCGTACCCCACACTTTTAGACCGGAAGGTTTTATAAGGAGGAAAGTGTCAAAGTTAGGAAGGCAGCTCCTATAAAGCAATGCTACATGTTCAAGGGTTTAGGGATAGACTTCACCCTAGAAAGTCTATAAATAGAGATGGGGGACTCATTTGTTGAGGGACACATTATTAGAAGAGAGAGAAAACACTAGAAAGCTCTCTAAAGTTGTAATACCAAAGAAGGGAATAAAGATATCGTCTAGAAGTGGATGTAGGCCGGATTATTGGCCGAACCACTATAACTCTCGGTGTTCTGTACGCTTGTGAGATGGGAGGGACTAATTTCTGTATTTTCATTTGGCGCCGTCTGTGGATATCGAACAGCCTAACCAGCAACCACGATTCCATTTTGGTTCGGTTCTCGATTATGCTCATTGTCAATCCGCAATCCTCGATTAAGCTCATTGTCAGATCGATCGGAATTGGTAACACCTGCTCTTCGTAATAATAATATGTGTGGAACGATTCATCGAAGAACAAAACCAAAGGAAACGGAGATTTGACATCACCAGAACGGAGTCGTTGAGTTCAAGTGATCAAAGCGGCATCCGACTCTCGATGAAGTTTTCTCTTAATGAAGCGTTAAGATACAAACGGTGAAGAAGGATCGATCGATAGAGCGACCGGAACAGGAAAGTCTCGACAAGATCAAAGTAAAGCAAAATCGAAAATTATCCCTTCAGAAAACAATCAATGGGAGATCGCAAGAGTTTGGTGCAACAATCGGTCCGATGCGATAGAGCTTTCACCATCCAAAAAGGCGGATTCACTTCAAGCTCTTCTGCCCGAAGAGGAATTGTTCGCAGATTGCATTTAGACGAAACTCTTGATCAAATTCAAATCCAAATACGACTGCAATGATCGAGGCAAGGTCCCAGCCGGAAGTAACCAAGAAGCAATGCCATGATTCAGATCCAGGCGCGACCTCAAAGAGAAGCAAGGTGTTGAGTGCCTGGACATTCGGTTCATAATCCACAACCAAGAGTAGAAACTTAAAGCCGGTCGAAGATCCAAAAATCAGAATTATCAAGAGGCCAACCGCAAAGCTTGCGGTGAAAAGTTACTTCCACCAAACTAGAAATTAAGTGAGAATCATACGTCGATCGATTGGACTCAAATGGAGGATTGTATAGAGATTCAGTCGAAAGGAACTCAACCTGGCCAATAAGATCCACGACACGCTCCAATCGGCATCACCGCAACACATCTCAATTTGATCAAGGCAACGACTCTCGCTCCGAATGCAGCCGGGATTTATATTCTTCACACCACCGCAGGCATAGCGCCGGAAGGCATCAACCGGAAGTCTCGTCTCTTAGCTAGGCATAGCGCCGGAAAGCATCGACCGGAAGTCTCGTCTCTTAGCCAGGCATAGCGCCGGAAGGCATCGACCGGAAGTCTCCTCTCTTGGCCAAGCATCGCGCCGGAAGGCATCGATCGGACAATTGAAACATGCTACAAGCATCCAAAGCTAATCATTAAAGATAAGTTCAACCTAAAGCAACAAACGAAGATCGTCGAACTCTGGGACAGGATTCAACTTCCTTAGCCGGATCTCAGCCTTTGACCGGACTTCCTTGGCCGCATCAACTTCCTTGGCCGCATCTCAGTCTTTGACCGGACTCTCTCGACCGCATCTCAGTAGCTGGACCACCTTGGCCGCACCTCAACCCATGACCGGAAGACGATTCAACTTTCTTGGCTGCATCCTCAAGTACGAGGCCCAGGCGACAAAGGATTGCTCAATTTCCAAAAGCCAGAGGAGATGAAACAAGATTTAAAGAACGATTCCACCAGTCCAAAACTATGAGATAAGTTCAAAATTTCCTATATCAGCTCGGACATATAATTATTCGTAGTATAGTAAAAAACTCTATGTTCAGATTTCAAAATTCTGCGCAAGATGTTCTGAGTTTGCTTCCTCATCATAGTACTGTCGTAAATTGAATTGGCCGCAATTTGCTATGGACCTCCGATAGCTCATATTTCTTGCTTCCATATTCTTTGCTCCCCCTTAGAAGAAGCTCCTGTGCTTGAAACTTCTGCCTAAAGTTTGTGGAATAGTTCTCTACGCTTCAAGCTTTTTAGTTTTTCTGCTTGCTCCTTTGATAAATACTAAGTTGCCAGCACTTTTCGAATATATGAGATAATACGGAGAGTTTAGCAGCTATACATACCTCTGATTTCTACCAAAGTTTTACACTCATGGCCCCTTAGACTGAACTCTGGTATCTGCTGATGGAAGTTTCTGTATAAAACAAAACATCATTTTGAATGTTCTCACCGATTTGTTACACTATGACTTTGCTTCTGAATTTAAGATTATAATATTAAGCTGTCCAGCTCAATCAAACTTCTAATACTGCTGCTTGACCAAAAGATCTGTTTTAGCAAGTACTTAATTTCCAATTAAATCTTCCTGCTTTGCCAATGTGACTCAAAGTTTTTTGCACCAGGCCAGCGCAGCAATGGTGTAAACTGATTAAAACTTCAGCCTCTTATATTTTAAATATTGCTTCTGGCAAACTGAATTGGACAAAATAGTCAGTGTACAAGGTAAAACCGTACTTTAACATACTTTCTGATTTAGGCACTAATGCTGTTACTAAGAAAGGACATGTGTAAACATCAGATTCTTTTCAGCCTTTCTTTTAAAAAAAAAACCTTAGTCAAAGTTTCGTTTACAGCCTAAAGATGCAAGGTATATATCTGAAACACTTGGCTTCTATTTACACAGCAGCAGGGGCGTTCTGTTTACTTCTTTTTTCTGCTGCTCAAATGGTATTTTTAGCAGCAAAACAATAGTTATGTTTAATTCAAAAGAATTTGATTCAGGATGAAAAAACAGGCACGCTTTTGTTCAGTTTTTAACCAACATTCTAGTTAGGACTCGTGAATAAATGCTCATATCTTTGCCTCAGTTTCTTCCCCTCTTTGTACCACCATGCTTGTTTGTGTTTACTTTTTGTAGTTACTTCTTATTTTGTCACTACCTACACGAAAGACAAAGCTGCTGTTACAGTCAAACAATTAGCTAGTATAATAAAGCCTGATACAATTATTTTACTTCGTTGCCTAGAATAGTGTAAACCTTGCCTTAACAACTGCGATTCTGACTATAAATAGCCAAAAGAGGAAACTAGAAGAATCATGATGTAGTAATGCATAACCTGTTTGTCAAACTTCAGTAGCCTTGTTTTGTTTTCTTCTAATAGGCAACTTTGTTTTTTATTTAACTCCCTCTAAAGCTTGCTTACTTCTGGTGTGTTGTGCATACTGCAAGTCTGTAATTTACTACTTTATTATGCTGCACTTCGTTACTATTGTGTTATCAAATCACTTTCTGTTGTGCCCGCCTATAGTCCAACATTATTAGGTGATTATCTGTAACAGTAGGTTAATTGTGCAGCAATAAAATAAAACTATTACTTGTTTTGCTTCGGCATGTACGGTTACACCAGTGGTCCTGCTCAGTTTCTGCAGCCACACTTATGCTGAGTCAGCCTGTTTTTCCCTATCTATCAAAACGTTTACTCGTTCTTGGACACTTTTGCTTCCGTTACTCCCATTCTCCTTGATTCAGCCTCTTACAGGAGACTAACGTTTAAATAATCCCATGTTCTGAATTGGTAAAAGTTGTGCGATACAGGACAGTCATCTGTTTCTTGTCTGTTAGTAATTCTTGGCAGCTTCTCAAAGTTCTGATTGTGCACCTTTCTGTTTAACGTTGATAAATACTTCATCTTTGTTGAAATTTTGTGCTGCACTTTTTAAAAAGATGTGCAGAAATGCCTAAGTTTCCTTTTGCTCTCTGCTGACAAACACGTGTCTCTCAATATATATTATTGTCTCTTTCTCTTTTGCTATAATCTCTAATCTTTGCTGTTATATGAGGTGGGAATTCGGCCAATTATTGACAAGATGATAGTATGGAACAACTTCCCACCATATTCTCCTTTCAAATTGCAATCCAAACAGATAAATCATTCCACCACATATTCATGTTTATTTATGGTTTGCTGCTAAGATCATTGCTCATATCTGCTTTCAATTGCTCCCGCCCTGCTAAACTGCTAGAATGGTGCGTTTAAAAGGGGATATGGGATCTGTTAGAAATTGCCACTGAAGGATGCTCCTTTTTTAGCAGTTTAAATTACCATTATTAGCTGTAGACCTTTTTGAAACACTTTCTTTAGTATGCTCAGCTATCTGAATATACGTTTTTTGTCATGTTGCTTGAAAATAAATGGCCACAACTCATTTGATTACTATTCTTGTGTTCGTGCAAAGTATTCCTTGGGAGTAGAAGCGCCGCTTTCAAATCACAAAAAAGAATCAGTTTGGTTGATGTGTCTTCTATCTGATTCAGGGGCAGGTTGATTACATAGAAGTAGTGTCTGGAGTCTTAAACTTGTGTTCATGCCCATTCTGTTACTGCTACTATTATGTTGTGTTTTCGTCCCTATGCTGCTATTATTTATCTTTTCCTGAGTCATGTTTTACACATATAAGACCTGTTACACAAACAGCTAGGCCTTTATTTTTTGTCCCTGCTACCAGCCGCTAAATAAACATGCTAAGAGTGGTTTAAAGCTGCGGAAGGTTATTTCTGTTTTGACTATGGTATCCCCTGCTCAATCTTGGTGTACTATGGCGGTTGATTCTAATTAGGTCTGTTTGAACCTGATATAGGTCTGTTAATAAACATAGACAAACCTAGTGCAATGCAAACCTCTGATTACCACCACTTTTATCGCTTGGGTAGTGATTATATTCAACAGTCCGGTCCTTGCTGCTAGTACAAACCTTGTTTTAATAGTTTTTCTGGCCATAATTAAATTCTACCTCTGTTCATTTTCACACTGTGCATTCATCTTTTTTGGTCAGATTTTGAGCTGTAATTAGCACTGTCATACGAGAAGCTTCAGAAGCCTGCCAAGGTCATTGTTGGAGGTGAAAGCCCTCGAGACGTCATTCTTCAGTCTGTTAGACCTTATCAGCAGAGGACTATTTTTAAGTTCACTCAAGAACATCCCCACTATTGCATTCTGCAATGAGTGCAAGCTGTTTTAAGCAGGTTCCGGGTGGGCAATTTGGATTTTGCTGCTGTAATTATCAAAGTTGGTATGTTGAAAAACTCAGAGGTAGAGCAAACTCTAAAGGCACGGTCCCTGGAGCTCCAGAAGTCCCCATGCTGGTGCCCGGATCAAAATATACCTTCAACACCTCCATCTGGAAGATCGTGACTTCTCCACCAGTTGTGGCTTCGGCAGATTCACTTGCAGACCGGACAATTTTGTCCTATAGATAACATCTGCGTGTAAAAAAAAAGAGAGAGAGAAGAGCAACACCTACCCATAAGACTTTCTGTAAAAACTTGCATATTCATAAAAAAAGAGAAAGAAGAAGAAAGCACCGGCCAGTGAGCCGCAGGCTATATGCCTTGAAAGTAACACCTATAGGCTATCATGCCTTGAAAAGCAACACCTACAGGCTATCATGCCTTGAAAGTAATACCTACCCATGGACTTTCTGCAATAGATTTGCATATCCATGGTGAAAAGCAACACCTACAGGCTATCATGCCTTGAAAGTAATACCTACCCATGGACTTTCTGCAATAGATTTGCATATCCATGGTGAAAAGTAACACCTACAGGCTATCATGCCTTGAAAGTAACACCTACCCATGGACTTTCTGCAATAGATTTGCATATCCATGGTGAATCGGGCCAACCAAAAAAACCCATCTCTGGACCCATCAGGAGCTCTGGTCGCCTGTAATGGGTGCATTGTTAGGTGTGGGACGCCGCACCATACTTGAATCACAAGTACCATCCTTTGGCTAGCATAAGCAAAGTTGGGAAAATATGTTATCTTTTGTTCTCCCTTTGGGAATTATCATCCTTTGGCTAGTATAAGCAAAGGCTTGATCATCATATTATTTCACCCTTTTCAAAAAGGGAATGGTTCTTATTAAAAGAACCATTGGTCTTCTTTATGGAGATCTTATTGTGGACTTCTGGACTTCTGGATTTCTGGCCTTCTTAAATATTATATATCAGAACATCAAGGGATCCATCCATCAAGATTTTATGGGATCCATCCATCAAGACATATTATCTCAAAGACTTATGTCCCGGAATTTCCAATTTGTCAGACCCAGAAGAAAGACACTTGTGGGACTATTAAGTGTACCGAATTGTGCCAACTTTTTGCAAGTTCATTTTCCTTTGTAAAAGCTAAAGAAAAAGAACTTGTGGGACTAGGAGATAGGAAAAAGGAAAAGTAGAAAGAATGTAAATTTTTATCTTTCTTTTTGTAAGTTCCACTTTTTTAAGTGCCAAAAAGTAGAACTTGTGGGACTGATGAAGAGGGCAAAAATATGACGAGACTGAAGAGCCAAGACGGTCCAAACCTTAGATCCCGGCTCAAGCCCCAGGCCCCCTTCAGGACCCTGTTCAGGCTTCAATCTGGACACCAAGCGTCAATCCAGATCCCGCAACAGTACTAAGTGCGGGCACTAGACCTCATAACTAGGTCCAGGATCCCGCACCCGGCACTCTACGTCCGGGCGTCACATCCCGCGTCTCGTATTCCGCATCCGGGCATCGCACCCCGTACCCCACACTTTTAGACCGGAAGGTTTTATAAGGAGGAAAGTGTCAAAGTTAGGAAGGCAGCTCCTATAAAGCAATGCTACATGTTCAAGGGTTTAGGGATAGACTTCACCCTAGAAAGTCTATAAATAGAGATGGGGGACTCATTTGTTGAGGGACACATTATTAGAAGAGAGAGAAAACACTAGAAAGCTCTCTAAAGTTGTAATACCAAAGAAGGGAATAAAGATATCGTCTAGAAGTGGATGTAGGCCGGATTATTGGCCGAACCACTATAACTCTTGGTGTTCTGTACGCTTGTGAGATGGGAGGGACTAATTTCTGTATTTTCAATCCTGCAACCCAAGGGTATCAACCCGAAGGAAAGGATCGAAACCATACTAAATACAGACCGTGAAGAAATCTCCCTTGATTAAGTTCGGGAAGCACCAAATGTGCATTGTCATAGGGCGATATAAGAGGAGTTGACAATAGAATACTCCACATAGGCGTGTGACGGACACTACGAGTGTACAAAAACAAAATATGGGACGACCGCACTCCAAAGGAGCTTGCAGGCCTAACAGACTCGTTCATGAGTTAGTCAGGTAAGTAGTAATGTATCAGTAGGGTGCCCCACATATGTATACGAGTAGAGTACGGAACACGGGGAGTAGTCGACTCCATACTACGGTCAGCAGTGCAAATATTAGACCAGAGTAATCGATTACCGTGAAGAATGGAAGTAAAGAACACAATAAAGCTAACGAGTCTAAAGGAATTTAAGGACTCATTCCATGAAAAGGAATAAGAGTTAGGGAGTGCAAGGAGCACAAGCTGATGAGTACAGACAATTGACATGTCTCAAGATTTGTAAAGGGAACACAAGATAGCAGGATGAATCCTCGGCTTGAACACAGTTAGGCAGACGCCTAATATGGACACGTTAAGGTTCAATGAACGAGATGGGATTCCCTGAATGATCACCTAGGCTACCAGGGGATAACGATCTTCACTGAAGAGGATATTAAACCCTGCCAAGAACATAAAGTGGCGTAGTTAATTAAACATACCCATAGGTACAAGCCAGATGTAATGGCATAACTTAGCAACACCCAGGAGCAATCCTTGAAGGGTGTTTGGGTCAACAATTGTTGAACGAAATATCGTGATAGAAACACAAGAGTTGAAACAAATACTCGGTTTAAACACCGAAGGGAACCCACTTAACAGTAGAACCCTGAGTTGCCAAAGAGGCAACCTGACATTCCTAAGGGGCATCCCATGAAAGGAAGCGTGATGCAATGACCTTGTCATGGAGCCCAGTACAACCTCCAATGCATGTAATGGCATACGGAGAAGTAAAATTTGTGTGAACAGACTATAATGAGCAGAGATCGAGGCAATGAGGCATACAAGCCACAAGCCAAGTGTGTTACGTAAAATTTAATTGATTACAAAAGTTTATGTTATACAAGTGAATAGAGCGGAGAACGAACCACTCCTTTAAGAGTGGGGATACCTCTCGATATTGTGAGACCACGGGAGCGGTAATTATATGAGTAAAGTTCAAGAAATATGTTAAAGATTGACCATGTTGTTATTGCCAAAGAATGATTTGAATAAGGTTAATACAAAAAAAGAAGCTTTGTACCAATTGTGGAAAACCGGAAGAGTAGTCAGTTTAATAGAAACCACCATAGGTGTGTGATGCAAAGTGTAGAGTGAACAACGCTCAAGGAGCATAAAGACTCGAAGAATAGTGTATTCAGTAGTCATCCAAATAAATGACGAACCATAATACGAATGGTGAAAGTACATGAGCGGAAGCTAATATGAGAGTGGATGCCATGTAAGTTAGTGTTGTACAATGAGTAAGAACATGGTGTGCAGTAAGTGACCGTTGTACGAGTATTGCTAAACAATGTTGTGGAGAGCAAGCGGAGTTATGAGTTAAACTCGGTGGAGATGCAAGGTAAGTGATAGTAAATAGAGTGAGTAGTAAGCCAGTAGCCGATACTATGTGATAAAGATCTCATTGGAACACGGTGTGAATTCCTATCGCAGTTGCATAAGGAATGGAAGTGTAATCCTAGTAAATTTACACGATAAGTGAAGTAATAAGCCTCAGGACAAGAATACCCGATTGCTAAGTAACCAACCCGTACTGGATACGGACGTCGTGCAAACACACTAGTGAATACCAACCGTCATAGTAGTTGAACCTCACCGCAATAAAGGCGGAAAGAGACTTATAACGCTATAAGGACCAAGGTATAGGAAATGCAAGGTCGTACAAATGAAAGAATACTTGTACAGAACCAAATAAGGAGGCATGATTAGGAATAAGTGACTACAGTGGCACTGAAAACCAAATATAGGTATATTATATACCTCAAGTATTGGAAACAACAGAGGGACCACTACATATTAAGTGAATAATCACAGAGATACAAGGTTGTATATACAATAAATTATCAAATAAAAACTGGATAGAAAGTTTAAAAACTCACCGAATTCACGCGCGGTAAGAGATACCACGCGTCGGTTGAGAAACCGTTATTCTCGATAAATGGGAGATGTACAATACATTGCGAATAATAAAACGAGCGAACTAAGCTCTAGAGTTATCAGGGTCACGCAGTAGAAGCTATTGGGCCCATGATTTAAAAAGGTCTAATATACACAGTGAATACGAGTAAAGGGCTAATAATCTATGCCTAGAAGCCTCACAGGCCAGCACCGAAACCGGTTATGAGTTAAACAAACTCCAATGAGAATTCTGGATTCAGGGACTAAACCGTCAATGTGGTTAAGGTCCTCTGACCGGAGCGCATTGTAAAATAAACCACGTGGAAGTTAAAATACTTTATGACGGCAAAACGTCTTAAACCAATGTTAAGTAATAACATATGGTCGATTACGCGGGCGTAATCCCTTTTAAGGGGGTAGAGCGCATAATCGTTTAGCGTATGTCTACGTACAAGTGTACGTAAACGATGTGGTGCATAGCACAAAATAATTTGTTCTGACGATTGGTGCGTATATTATATGAACATACGTATTCATTCATGGTTTAATTGTGGTAATTGCGCACAGAAGATGCAAATACCATTGTTATAAGTGTACCTACCTTGTTAACATTGGTGTGAGAGTACAAGTGTAAGGGAGTAAGGAAGCTCCCGGGGAACTAAAACCCCAATGATTTATGTTTATTCGACACCAAATATTGTATTGTGTATTCTAACTTTGAAATATATATATATATATAGTTTTGTGATGTATGAATGGTATGAAATAGATATAGAACCTAGTGAGAATTGAATCCCCAGGTAAGTTGATTAGAGGCAATTGAAAATAATTGATGGACAGAGTTCCATCCTTTGGAGATGTATTGCTTTGTGATTATAACTAGAAAGATTAAAAAGATAGAAAATGGCAAATGTTGAATTTGTTGCTTGCTTGAAATCGAAGTGGGAGGTGAAACTTGATTCTCGGGGATCAAGGGAAACCAAACACAAATTGGGGTGGAGAGATAGTTCAACACTAATGCTGATCACATCAGGGTCGGATGACTCTTGAAGCTCCCTATAAGTGGTCACAAGTAATCACGTTAAGAATAATGTAGTTAGCATAATTTGGATTTGGAGTTGCATTGCGTTTTCAAAAGGGATTTCCAATGGGTATTTTCAAAGTTTTCAATTGGTATTTCCAAGATTCTCTAATGGTATTTTCAAATGAAGGATTTTCTTTTACTTGACCTTGTAAAAAGAATTTTCAATTGGTACTTTTCCAATAAAGGATTTCGTTCTACTTAACCTTGTAAAGATTACTTTTGTATTACTTGCTCACGAGCCGAGGACGTATGAGCCTGTGTCTTCGGACCGGTGACATAAGAAGTATAAGTTAAAATGTATGTGATTGTTTTGATCTTCCAAGGACCGGGGACCAGAATGTGTCCATCGCGACCGGTATCTGCGGGATCACTGTGTATATGTACTCAACAGGGGACTCGAGGACTGTGATGTCCTGTAGTCTTTATACCGAGCCCATGAAGAGATGTAAAAGGTATTTCTGATTGTTATACATGCTAAGACATGTTGTGTGATATGTGTGGTATATGTTATCCAGACCTATGAGTCTGAAGGTTGATGTGTTATCCAGACCTTTGGTCTGAAGGTTTATGTCAAGTGTAATTGATATGTGAGAACTATGTTGTAAAGTAATCCCGGTATCCTAATTAAGTGATGCATGGGAAAATTTGGAACTTTGAGGACAAAGTTCTTTAAGGGGGTAGATTGAAATACCCCAAACCTTTATGTGTTAATTAATTATGTAATTATGATTTTCAAAGGCTAATTAAGTCCTTAAGAACATTGGTGAAGAAAGAGAAAAAAAGGGAAAACGTGTAAAAGCCACAAACCGCAAAAACGCGTATTTAATTATCTTAGGAAGTATACAACCTCGACTAGGATCCGAGAGGGATTCCTAGGGCCTAATTAGTCCCAAATAGTATGAGGGAATAATTCCCGGAGAAAACGGATCCAAATAATGCATTAAAACGCTAACGGAGTCTTAAAACGCGTTTTCGAGAAAACCCGAAAACATGACTTTAAATAGCTAAATGACCCCGTAAAAATTATAGTTGATCATATTACTATAATAAAACATTATTGAAGGTGTAAGAACCATCAAAATTAAAGAAACGAGAAAAATCCAGAAAACGAGCCCGGATTAGTGAATAGTGTAAAAACCAGGAACTTATGGGGTGTAAATCGTAATAAGAGTAAAATACTCTCCACTTTTGTAAATTAAAAACTGGCACCCCCTTCTCCTTAGTCAGCCACGTTTTCCCCCTCCCTCTCTATTACTTTGTTCTATTTTAAAAACACTAAAGGACAAACTACAAGTAAAGTACAATTACTTTATTTTCTCCCTCTCTTCCTTATTTCTTCATCCCTCTCACGGTTTGGCTTCCCCTCCAGAACTCACCATCCTCTCTATTCTTCATTTTCCGCTCTAATGGCGATTTTGTAAGCCCTCTCCCAACTCCATTTTCTTTTTCCATTTTCTACCATTATACAAGCTCCAAATTGAAAAATAAATACACCATAATACTCCACTCACCTTGGAGATTAATTTCCACCCTTCAAATCCTCCAAAATCTGATTTTGAATTCCATGGGTGTAGCTCATTCTTGAAGGAGGAACCTCCATTGTTGAACCAAACCACTCCTTGAGGTACTAAGGTAAGAAAGAAGCAAGAAAAACCACCTTTTCTTCACTTTCCTTCATACCGATGTCTACAAATTTTTAAGATCCATTTTCCCTCCTTGTTCTAGCTTTTTTAATATTCAAATAAGTGCTGGAGCTTGCTTGCTACATTGCCAAACACTTCATCTTGAAGTAAAAGGAAATTCCCCGCATTTCAATATCTAAATACCCTCTTGTTCTAGGGTTATTTTAAGAGTTTGATTAACCTCTTAATATTCATTTTTATTCATTTGGCATGGTCATTAGCTTAGCACTATAACCCCATTGGAGCCGGTTGTTGAACAAGAAGGAAGGAAGAAAGTAAAAGTCTTGAAAAAACTTAAGGTAAACAACCTGCCTAAGTGCAGTTTGATGTTTTAGAAATTGTGTTTGTGTTGGTGCAAAAACAGAGTGCCTTGTGTGTATATTATGTAATGTAGGTGTTGCTTATTATGTTGGAAATTTAGTGTTTAGTTTATGTCATTTAAGGGCCTAAGAGCCAAGATATTTACGGTTAATGCAACTTGAGGTTTTGTGGTGAAAATGATGAGTTTAATGTGTGTATTTAGTGATTGGAATGAGTTTGGTTGTTGAATCACCTTAGGTGAGATGAATGTCACATGTGAGTATGTTAAAACTGTAGGGAAACTATGGCAAATTTCTATAGAAAATAAGGGTGTTAATGGTGTTTTTGAGTGGGAATGATCTTGGTTTAAACTAGGTGTTTGTAGAAGTCAAAATTGAGTATAAAATCAGTTTGAAACTAGATAGATGAGAGGTGGGTAAATGAGTGAAGCTTAAGGTGGGAATGATGCATTAATTGTGTACAAGTAAGTGGGTGAGAGTGGTGAGTAAAACATGTACCATAGAACCTAGCAAAACTAAGTTCTAGTTCTTGTAGAATGAGAGTGGGAAATTTGGGTGAATTTAATCAAGAATTGGGTAACAAGTTTAGATAGTGACTTAGGCAAGTTTAAGATGTTATATTTGCGTTAAAATATGCCTAAATACATGTAAGAAGCTTGGGGCAACAATGGATGAAGAGAGCAAGTAGAACAAGGCTTGAAAATGTCAAATTTGGAATTCTGTAGCAGTGGTCCGGGACTTAAGTCCCATGTCAAGTCCCAGGCCACACCATAAAACAGGTCGAGAGTGCATTTCAGTTTTTGGTCCGGGACTTACCTCTGGTACAAGGTCCCGGACCAGTGCCCATTTTCACCCGAGAGTATTAACTGTATTGGTTCGGGACTTAAGAGCATGACCAAGTCCCGGACCACTCTCAAAATGTTCTAATAAGTGCATAAATGACATTAGATGATGGGGAATTGATTGGTAATGATATTAGAAGGTAATTAGGACTTGTTAGATGACATTTAATAGTCATTAAAAGGATGAACAAGTGTGGGACATGATGTGAAGTTAAGAATTATAAGTTTAATGTTATGGATAACATTAGGAACTCTCAATCACAAGTGTTGAATAATGAAGAACCTTGAGATAAGGTGAGTGGTAATTAAGAGGTTAATGAAATATACGAGACGACAAATGTCGTGGGTAATAATAAGTAGTCGAAGTTAATAAGGAAATTAACCATTCGACTCAATGAATTATAGAAACGAGAACTAGTCGAAATGGCAGCCGGGATTAAGAGATCGTCACGTTAGGTTAGTCATCATCAAGGTGACAGGTATGGTTTTCTTGCAACTTGTGTTCTACCGGGTTACACCGGCTTGTATGCCAACCTGTTTTCTGTATGTTTGCCACCTTGCAAGATAAAGCATGAAACGAGGTTACAGTTATTGTTTTATGTGGCGTGATTGTTCCGATACCGTCTAACCTCGAATACGTGCTAACCCCGTTAGTTAACCAACGTTAGGATCACGTAAGAGAACGGTATTCAGTTTTAACGTCCCAACTTACGGGAACGTTCCATCTACGGCTATCGTGTATTATATGTGGATTGGTGTGTGTGTATATAAATGTTACCTCCCTTGTGTGTTTAACTAAATTTATAACACCATATGGTGTCATGATGTAATAAGTTCCATAAGGGAACCAAAAACTAATGTATATTTGGGGGGTGAGGAATCCGGGTGTCCGGTCGCGCGCGTATGTACGGGAGTTGATATCTATAGCAGATTCAACTCTCTCCCATGTATGGTTGTTTTCCTTCTTAGAATTCAATCTCCCACGAGCCTCATAATTGGCTCTCCTGCCTTAACTTATGATCGGGATTAGGGGGATATGTGTACGGAATGATCAAGTTATATTAAGACCGACACATTTAAGTAAAGTAATTGTACATGGTGTGTTCGGATCTATATTACATCCGACATATCTTAAGTAAAGTTTGAGTTCTCTAAGAAGAACGGTGAAGTGTTATGTAATGGGCCCGACATGAGAATGAAGATATTCTCTATGCTCTATTAAGTGACTAATTCTTATTTCGGACCGAGTCCCCAAGTGACTCGCTCCTAAGATATGTTGTGCGTATGTTTAAGCGTAATATATGTTATTATGTTCAGGTAAGTTAACCCATGAAATCAGCCCCATTCCTTTTGGTGGGAAGTAATTAAGTATAAACCGACGAAACGGATAAGTGTTTACTATAATAATGAAACTCCATTAAGGGAAAAATCCCACAGGCTAAAGTACACAGTAACGTAATCTAACAAACATTGATGTGTTGACTGTATTGGTTGTGTTACCCATATGTATGTTGTTATGTTGATTGCAATGTTGTTATGTGTTAAATATAAGCATGATATGTGTTTAGAGTTTTCATGCATGATTAAATATAATCAACCGCATGCTCAGACGATAAATAGTTGTGCGTGGCCCGGTAGTATGCGGGCTGCACGATTACCATACCAGCAAAGATGTTGAGTCCCTTTGGGGCCATCCATTTCATTTCAGGTACGATGGAGCTGGTAGTCGTTCGAGAGTAGGACGGGGTGGCTATTTTCGCATGGGTAGTTATTTTAATTTGTTTATGTAATTGTAAGTATAGTAAGACCGAAACTGTTATCAGCAATAGAATGTATTAGACTCGGTACAATATGTAATGTAAATGTGTTGACACAGTTTAGTTATGAAGTGGAATTGTATTGTAAGTGCTCGGGAATCTGGTCAATCAGACCGATACATTGTACAAGTATTAGCCTTGTTAGCCACGTGGGTGGCTAACGACGTGTAACACCAAAGGATGAAGTTAAATGTTGAGTTGTAATTCCGCTGCAATCTTTGTTAAGTGTTGTGTTTGTAGTTGGGTTGTTACAAGAAGAGCATATATATGTTTACACAGGAAGAATATAGACTAAACGAAGATAATAATGCTGTCGAGGCGGCTATGTGTCACGTCCAGGGCCATATGGTTTGGCCGGATGTAACTTATAATGCCGTCCAAATGGCTCTGTACTGTATCACGTCCGGGTCCGGACAGTTTGACCAGACGTAACTATAATGCCGTCCAGCGGCTCTTCTTCATGTTCGAATCCGAATGGGCTGGCTAGACCGAAATATGATCCTCCGTCCCGTCTGTCGCCAATACAACAGTAGCTGCGTTTTAAAGTGTCCAGATCCCGCGCCACAATACCACTATAACATTCGTTTACTTAACCATACCACTATAAAATACGGTTTCAATACGTGTTTTATCTGATCTGATGATTATGAACAGTCTTTAAGTTCGGGTCTAAACCGTGTTTTATGGGCCTTTTAACTGTGTTTTTTGCTCTTTTCTGCCCCAGTGTATATATACTGATCGCCGCATGAAATAAGATCATACACAATGCGAATGTGATCATGGCTAAGGTTATTTTGAGTTGAGAAACACGTTTTCGATAACAACTCAACTTTATTGTCACAATCTATCTACCCATAATTGTTACTCCCTCTTATTCAATTTTTAAGTTGTTTGAGATTTTTTCACATTTTTTAAGAACGAGTTTTAAAAAACATTAGTGTACCATTGCGGTAGAATAAAAAAGTAAGAATCTTTATTGATTAGATAAAAAGTAAGTGTGAAGTAAAGCTGGTCAAATGGGCGGCGGACCGGCCTGGAAAGAATTTCATGCTCGTCGGGCCTGTTTCTAATGTCCAAACCGGTTTTTACCTGGCTCTGCCGTTACCCGCCCATCCGGTCTGGTTTTTTTCATTTTTTTGATAAAATTTATAAATAAATTTTTTAAATAAATAAGAAAATTCAACATGAAATATTAAATTAATAAAACTTAATATATTATATAAAATTACATTATATATATATATATATATATATCTATATATATATATATATATAATATATATTACATGTATACTTTTAAATAGTAGTATATATTTAAATTCGAATCGGATTGTTTTGGGCCTAAAATTTTGCTGCAGCCCGGACCGGTTTTTAATTCGGACCTAATTTTCTTTGTCCAATCCCGCTCGAATTTTTTTATCAAGCCCAGATTTTCAGGTTTTTTCCGGATCGGGCCGGAAGGGACGGCTATTAGCAAGTTTACCCGGTGACATGGAGCAGGGCCCCCAATTTTAGGGGGCCCCATATTTTTGGGATCTATATTTTTTTAATTAGAGTCAATTATCTTGTAGTTTATATAATTAAATGGATATGAAAGATTCTAATTTATTCAATAGAATAGATCATAAATAACAGTTGAATTTAACATTATTAAGTTTGTTACAAGACAAATTAATAAATAAAATTATTGGTGAAACTGTGTATGTTATCTTGTTTTTTTATAAAAAAATACAAATATATTGGTCTTCCTATTCTTCTTACGTGCTATTTTATTAAGTACTAACACTTGTTTCTTCAAAGATTTTGTTTTAAAAGTGCTGGCAGAATTACTATTTTAAGTGATTATAAATTTCTTTTAGTTTGCTTGTATTATTATTTTTTGACATTTAATCTCATTACCTAACTTAATATAAAATTATGTTGCGACACAACTAAACTAATATTTCTATATTTTATATTTAAGTTTAATTTAAATAGGGCCTCATTAAGTACAGAGCCTCACAAATCACCGAGCCACCCCTGCGGGCCGGATTAGTTTCATCAACTCTAGTGAAGACAACAATAAATAAAAAAGTACAAAGAAAAAATAGAAAAAAAGATACAAAAAGTTTTAAACAACTTATAATTTGAACATAATTCTGAAATGTAATAATTTAAACAGGAGCCAAGAAGAGGTCTCTAAAATTCGAACATATTCAGTTCTTCTTCTTGATCCTCGAGGACAGGATTGGGGGGACGGGGTAACGCCGGGACCTGGGGGCTGCGGGATAACTCCAGCTATATTTTTGGTCGTTCATGGGTCCTGCATAGAAAAGAGTTTCTAAAATATTAAGGCAAATTTTTTACTGGTGTGAATTTCATTAAATATTCAAACTTTCTACAATTTACTACAATATACATATAAATTTTCACTTTCATTACAAAATACTCCACCATTCAAATTCTAAAATAATATATGTTTAATATTCCAATTTTACATTTTCACCACATGTCCCTTCAATAGTCTCAAAAGAATTTGATGAAATCATTCTTAAAGACTATATTAAATTTAAACAAAACACACAAAAATAATTAAAAATAATATTGACAAATGACTCAAAACTATAAAATCTAAAAATGACAAAAAAATTTAAAACATAAAGTTTAGAAATAAATTAGAAGATGATTTCGTAATAATTAAAAAAATACAAATAATATTAAGATGTTATAAAATATCTATAATTATAACAGGTGAATTAATACGTATGACAGTATTTAATTTACAAATATTATTTAATGAGTACTGTGGATTATTTTATTTTGTTTGTCGGTAATGTAATACAAACTATATATGGAAGTGTTTCAAGAGCGTGTAAGCTAATACTATATTATAGTATATAACTTAAAATGTAAAAGAGTTATAATAATAAATTAATAGTATTTTAATCATTTATAAGAATTATGTAACGAGTACAAAATAATTATGTTTGTGAAAAAGATCTAAATTTATAAACAATATATATAGGCTGATTGATGTCAGGTAATTATTATATATTGCTAGTCAGTAATGAGCGTGTAAGCTAACTTGTTAGTACTGCTGATTTTTTGTAACAGCTACATATAATTGTATATGAATAAATAGTTTTATTAAATATTCATTAACTTAAAAATAATAATTTAAAATTATATTATCTTAAAAAATAATTTTTATTAGTAAAATTGTTAAATTAATAAGTAATGACATTACTTAATTTAACCCATAATTATTTTTATAATTGGTTTATATATAATTAATTATATATATTTTAAACCGACGGCCCTAGGATTAATAATAATATACATGTACCAACAAAAAAAGAAGGAAAGAATAAAAGACACAAAAGCCACACACACCAGTAATCTTCTCCCCGTTTGCGGTTGCAAGTGCAGGACTCGACACGAGAGTTACTGCCAATAAAAGGCCGATGAAGACGAAAGCCTTAGTGGAGGCTGTCATACTTTTATACAAGTATCCCACCACTACCACGTACAACCGTCCACAATTTCAAAACTCAAGGAAGTTCTATTAGGTTTTGGATGTGAAGTTGTGAAGTTGTGAGGTTGGGAAGCAGTGAAGGTTTGTCGGCCTCTATATATAGGCACACCCAAGTTGCTTACGATAGTCGAGTCCACGACAGTGACGACACAGAGGGTTGGCTCCGACCAGAAGCGTCAATAGAAAATCCAAGTGTAAGAGTTTCTGTGGTTCACAAATATTGACTCGATTATTACGAAAAAGGCATCTTTCTATATGTGACTTTTATAACCTGCTTTAATAGATATTTGGCAAGTTGCTTGGACTAAGAGGATTTAAATATTGCTGCTAGAATAGATGTAAAGATTATTCTACAACATTTTCTTTAAGTATACACGGATGGTAGGCGGGGCGGACCCAGAGATTAAATGTTATGGGGTCACTGACAAATAAAAATTTTTACAGTTAATTTTTATAACATTTATGGGGTCACTAAGACATAAAATATCTACTATTTTATAAAAAACTACATTAAAACTTATAATAATTAATTTTTTTTACAAAAATCATGGGGTCACGTGACCCCACGTGCACCCCTTAGGTCCGCCCCCTGATGGTAGCTATGATGAAGAAGGTCAATATGGTATTGGTATAGTTTGTCATAAAGCTTCGGGGGATATTGTGGCAACTATTATTAAAGGAGATGCTGGTATTTATTGTTTGCAGTTTGTGGAGGCTAAAGCTTTACAGATTGGTCTTCGTTGTGCCGCAAGGATGGATTATAAGAACACGAATTCGAACCAGGTTGTAAGGTGGAGATGGTAGTTTTGGTATTGACACATATTTTGTCTTTAATTTTCTACTTTATCCTTTTATATATCTTTAAAATGTTTTATTTTTTTAGATATAAGTCCAAATAATATAAATTTTATACCATTGTTCATCATATTTCGAGCTTTTTAAAATAAGACCAAACATCAGTATGTTTTGATAAATTTTATTTTTTTTTATTTTTTGTATATACATATATTTTTAAGATTCATTGTGAATCTTCAGTTTACGAAAAGTGAATCAAAGCTTGTTAAAAAGTGAATCAGAGAGTTACTTAAAAGTGAATAAGAAGATTAAAAAAAGTGAATCTCATAAACATAGATTGTTTAACTAAAGTGATTCTCATTGTTTGACTAGTGTAAATCAGAGATTTTAGAAAAGTGAATCAAAGGTTGTTAAAAAGTGAATCACAAGTTGTTACAAAGTGAATCAGAGTAATAAGAAAAGTGAATCTCATAAGCATGGACTGTTTAACTAAAGTGATTAAGAGGTTTAAGAAGTGTGAATTAGAGGTTTTTATAATGTGAATCATGGGTTTAAGAAAAGTGAATCAGAGGTTTAAGAAAAGTGATTCTCGTAAATAACGATTGTTTAATTAAAGTGAATAAGAGGTTTAAGAAAAGTGAATTAAAGGTTTTTTAAAGGTGAATCAAAGGTTTAATAAAAGTGAATATTTTGTTTAATACTAGTAAAAGTTAATCCTACCACAAACTTATGCGAGAATAGTATGAACCTTTAATTTATTGAAAGCGAATAATTTGTTTTAAAAAAGTGAATCTTATGTTTAAGAAAAACGAATATTTCATAAAAAACAATGTGAATCATTTGTGTTTTTTAAAAGTGAACTTTAACCCTGCACTACAAACCCTAAAAATGTCTTCGACATTATTTTATGCCTTCGACATTTTTAGCATTCCTAGGGTGGTTTTTAGGGTGTTTGGGGGTAGGGAAATCTTTTTGAAATTGGCTATATACTTTATATCGTTGTTACAAACTCGACAGGTTTTTAAGGTTTGGTGGTTTAGGGTCGTTAGACTCTAAACGCTGCACTACAAATCCTAAAAATGCCTTCAACATTTTTAGCTTTCCTAGGGTGGTTTTGAGGGTGTTTGGTGGGTAGGGTAATCTTTTTGGTATTAGTTCTACACTTTATATTATCGTTACTGACTCAACAGGTTTTTAGAGTTTAGGGTGGACCCTGCACTACAAACCATAAAAATGTCTTCGACGTTTTAACTAGTTTATGGTGGTTTTTAGAGTGTTTGGGGTAAGATTCATTTTGTTAATGAATAAGGTTCATTTTATTATTAAAGAAGATTCATTTTGCTAATGAATAAGATTCACTTTAAAAATACCTAATATATTCATTCCAAAAATATAAAATTTTAAGTTTATCAAAACATATCCATGATGCATTTTGTTTTGAAGAGCATGAAAAATGATGAACAATGGTATATTTTTCCACTTTTATTTTGTAAGTTATAATATTTAAAAAAAATACAAATTCTCTCTCCTACCACATTCAGCCCCCTACGCTGTGTATTCCTCTTTTTTTTTCTTTTATTCCTTTCTTTTCTTCTCCAGTAGATTTTTGACACATGTCAGATGCAACATTGTACCCTGGCGTAAGCACCAGGGTCTCGGTTTTGTATAACAATGTCTTTATGTTAACAAACTGCAAGGCTTTGTTGACTACTTTCATGGAACTGAGGGTATTAGTTATGAGATTAGTATACTTTTAGATGATTTGCGAATATTGCTATTACACAACTTGTTCTTCCCATTGTGCAATGTAGATAATAATGTTCAAGTATAAAACTTATTATCATAAACATCGTCTGTAGCCGTATTGCTCTCGATACATCACAAATTCGTGCCACCGTAGGTCGTTCGATTCACTTTTTTTTTATCCAATAGTCTGTATTGATTATGGGATATCCAGAGGTATATTAGTAATGTGTCCACTCTGTCCGGGGTACTTATCATTTTTTAAATCTTCTATTAGATTTAGGAGTGTATTAATCTAAATAAGGTTAAATATATGTTATTTATGTTATATTATGTATTAAAGTATATTATTTGTATAGACTTATGTTTTGTGAGCTTTTTATGCAAGGAACGAATTCCTAGGCAAAAATACAGGTGATGCCGGACATGAAGCCGGGTGTCTCCTGCACGGCATAGGTCTGCAGCAGAAAAGGAACCCTGCCGGGTATGTTGTCGGGTCAATCCTGTCCGGCATATATGTGAAAAGTCGCCATGGTTGACTAATCGATGGCAGTTATTTACGGTTGACGGTTTGACCATTGTCGGGTAAGGTGCCGGACGTATCCTGTCTAGCACAAGCAACGTTTCGCCTGGCAGTTTTGACCGTTAACGGTTACTCACATTTAACACGTGGTGCCGGATGACTTGCACCCGGCATGCCACCCGGCACAAGGAGTTTTTGTTGCCTATAAATAGGCCGAAGGGCTGCATCAAATGACACACTTCAACACCCTTATACACTCCATTCACATCTCTATTTCCACCCCATTCCATTGTTGGTGTCCAAGGAAATTCTGTAGATCCATCCACGCGAAGAGAAGAAGAAGACCTTGTCAGGTTAAGGCTATGAACATCTTCTTCTCCCCCTTTGTATTCTCTTCTTGTAATTGTGTGGATGGTGATGTAGAATTCCTTGTTAGTTCATTGGTTAGGGATGAATTTCCTTGTAAAACTCTTATGGTCATATATGGAATTTACGAGTTTCTTAACCCGAGTTCTAGTCTTCATACAAGAAGAATGAGTTAGCTACTTATTCTCTTTTCTCTAAGTCCTATTTAAGGTTCATAAGACAAGAGTAGGATAGATTAGGATTTTGGTAATCTTTAATATTGTTGTTATGAAAAGTGGGCAACAAATACTAAGGTTTAGGATTACTCTCTTATTTCCCCATTCTTCTGTTTGTATTCGCGGCATGAATTAAGCACGAGGCGAACGTGGATAATGAGTTCCTGTTGTCCGATCCAGAAACTGGAAATGGTATTTATGAAATGAAGGTGTCGGACGTAGTGCCGGATGGAAGATGTCCGGCACATTCAAAGGCCTTGAATGTGTCGGGTATTGGAGGTCCGGCAGGAAACCCGACATATTCATTTTGTGAGAAAAAAATCCTTTTCGAGACTTGCCACCCTTGATCCTTGATCATTGTTGGCCAAAAATAGATAGTGAAAAAATATATATACTTATGGGCAAAGAAAAGGCAAGTGCACCTAGTCGATGTAGTACAACAAGTGTCGTATCCACAGAGAAATTGGTTCAATTATCCTAGTCTCGGTATTTAATAAAAACAACAAATAAGGGGTTTAGCCGGAGGCAAGCTTGATTGTTTAGGATCAGTGCAAAAATAATAAAAACAGTAAAATAAGGTGAATTAATTGATATGGATGGAAAAAGGTATCCTAGGATAGTGGGGGAATTGCCTAAATTACTTAAACAAATTTATAACCATGTCTCAATTATTTATTGTCTATTAGAGTTAATAAGGGTAAGTTACGAACTCTTAATAATAGCCTCAGTATTTTCCTACTCAATCCGGAGTGTAAATACCAAGGTTTATTCTTTTGTGGTACTATTGACTATCTCAAAATCATATGTTGATAGTTACCATAAAAATGCAGTAGTTTGTCGCGTAAATCATTTAACAATATTTATTGAAAGGAATAAAAACAAGTATAATAAATGAGACAGGTAATAAATATTTATTTAAGCAATATTAGGGTCAAACCCCATCTTAGGATCCAAATAAAAATTACTCAGCCATTGACAGAAATAAAAACAGAGTAAAGATAGACATTAAAACAGAGTAAAGTTTGAGGAAAGAAAGAACTCTATTTTTTGGGAGAGTTGTTTCACTTCTGGGCTTGTCTCCGTGATTATGTCGATCTCAAAACGATGATAAACAGGCAGAACGAAGAAAAATGAACAAACAGGCACAAGTTGATCCTATCCGGATAGGGGCTACGCGGACACAAATCCGGACACGGCCTGGTTTTGTGTAGATCGTCTTCTTCGTCTGGTTTTCTGGAAAATGGAAGAGTTAGGCTTATTTGGTGATGTGAAATGATGGAAATGAAGTGGAGATGTGTGGTATATGGATGGATAATGGAATTTGGATGAAGGGAGAGTGAATTTTGATGAGCGTTGTGTGATCAGATGATGCGAATTGATGAAGAATGAGCGTGGGTTTTATAGGAGAAAATGAGGGGAAGAGGACAAAGTTTATTGCAGGCGTGGGTGAAGAAAATAAGGGATGCGGTGCCTGATATGTTTGATGTAGTAGATAGATATGTTTGTAGGCGCCGTAATTGAGGAAAAACAGTGAAGGCGGTGCAGATCTATCAGTCACGTGATTTCTAGATTCGGCGCAGTCATTTGCACCCGTCCGGATTTGTGTCCAGATAGGGCCCATCCGGACGTGTCATGTCCAAGTTTGTGTCCGCGTAAGGACACAAATGTCTTGGCGAGAGTTTGTACGTGTGTCCGAGTTTGTGTCCGGATTTGGACCATCCGGACGTGAGACGTCCGAGTTTCTGTCCGCGTAAGGACACAGATGTACTTTAGAGTTGTCCGGGTAGGGGCTACGCGGACACAAATCCGGACAAAACCTGTCCGGGTAGGGTCTACGCGGACACAAATCCGGACACATGTATTTCGTCTCATCTTGTTCTGCAAACTTCGACAGGCTCCATATTCTTCGTTTGAGCTTCGTTTTTAGATCCGTTTGCGCCTATGCGTTCGTCTCTTCGTCTACTTTGCTCCTAGCTTGGTTTTCCTCATGTTTAACCAATAAATCTGTAAGTTAACCAATAAAACATAAACTAGAGGAAAACTAACCAAAATGGAGAAATGAGCAAGAAAAGTGCTAATATAACATATGAAATACACCCATAAATCATGCTCATTGGACACTTATCAATCATATGAAGTTCTTACATTGATAATTGACCCTAGTCAAGGAAAATTAGTTTATTTAGTTAGTAGTTTTAGTTTAATTGTTATCTACATTCCCCCTGTTTAGAATAGGCTTTTGCCCGGATTAGGACTAATTTTCTATAAGTCCCTTGGGTTCGATATTCTTGGTCGTAATTTGCTCATGCTATATTCCGATCGGGACTTTTGCTACCCGTGTAGAGTTGTAGGTTTATTTCATATTTTCTTCTGTTTTTCCATTCTTTTTGTACATCCTTTATCCCTACAAAATTCATGTTAGCAGGGGTTTACAGGGGTGTATCCGTACACTTACCTCCCATCACCAAAGCACAACTCACATGCAATTATTTTAGGTTTCCCGCATTTCACATACCTTTTCATCATCCTCCCATATACCAATAAGAGTAAAATCGATGAGAATCTCTTGTCTCTCCTGAAGTTTTATACCAACCACATTTACAGGGAATCGAAGCTTCACACAGTTATTGTTCCAGTAGAATAACTCTCATTAATTTTGGAGTCTAGCTCGCACAAAAGTCTCATTTTGTCTAGTAGCTCTTCACTCCTCATTACTTCACTCCTTTAGATACGACTCATTTAATCCGTGGTTCTCCACATGAATGTGTCGCTACATTAATTTTAATTTTGTTGGACGTCCTCTACTTAGTTCATTCTTCGTTCTGTTACACATGTCGATGGTTCTTAATTCGTATGATGACTGGGTGCCAATAGAACCTTCAGACGTTGAGCACTGGCAAACCATTAGGTTTGACAATGAATAGGATGGGTATATTTTCTATAACACTTCGCGGAGAGTTGGATTTTGGGTACATGTCAAAAATAGAAACATATATAGGTCTAAGAAAATGGTTGCCACTGTACGACCATATGTTTTACTTGTTTGTAGCCAAGAAGGTTTCTAGAGAAATAGCATGATCAACTCTAAATATGGTTACCAGACAGACTATGACATTATTGAACCTCGGTGCGAGGCCAAGAGGCATTGTGCAGAGGAAAGGTGAGGATGCAAGGTTTTGATGAAGTTCAAATATTTGTGGTGTGAAGGGAAATATTCAATCTCAGAATGGGGGGGTGGGGGGTGAGCACAATGGGCACGTACCAATTCCCCAAGCACTACATTATCTTCTACGGTCAAATAGATCTGTTAACCTTGAAGTGGGCTTGCAAGCTGAGTTGACTGCTAGTGTTGAAGTTAAGCATGATACCTTTTTCAAGATTCTTGTTGTCAGTGCTGGTGGGTTTCAGAACCTCTGTTGCTCCAGAGTCAATCTAAAAAAACATCTTCGTACAAAGAGATAAAAAGATATGAAGCTGATTGAAGGCGCAAGTCTGCAAGATTACCTCAGGTGTATTGCTAAGGAAAGTCCTGAATTTTACTACAACATACCGTATGACTCATAGGACAACATTGCCAACATACTTTGAGCTGATCACAGAATGAAGATGGATTATTTGTTGTTTGGTGATTCGGTCACGTTCGACACAACCTTTCGAACTAACAAATCATACAACCTCTAGGTACTTAATTGTTTTCTAATTTTATCTGAATGTTTATGTGATCTTATCTTACGAGGTGTGTGTACTCATGTTGATGCTAAAATTTTCTTTGTTCGAAAACATACCATGTCCTGATCCATGTCAATATGCATAGACAAATTAAGTTGTGCTTTAGAGCAGGTTTATTGATCCATTAATGAAAGCAATCATCGGGACATATTATAAGCATTACTTGAGACCTATTTACGAATGTGTTTGCTTTCAGCCCAAACGTGTTTTGTCCATTCATAGCTTTAATAGCATTCCAGCTCAAGTTCCTTGATTTCAGTTCAAAGGGATTCAGGCCCTAGCGCCCCATTCATAGTCTAGCGGCATACCTAGTTTGGAATTTTCCTTTCGGAACATGAGCCTATTCAGAATTTGAAGAAAAAAGATCATGATCATCTCTACGTACTCCTGACAGCACGTTATGGTTGAAAGCTCAAGTCTTTTGTACGCCGACATTAGACAGATTGGCAGCATTCGATTTCTATAGAGGTTATGGGGTTCACATGCATTCTACTTCATGACTTGATTAATTGCCATGGCATGGTTTGCAAAACAAGTGTTTTTTGAAATCCAAATTCAAATCTTTGAATTTTGAAAGAAAGACTGTTTTAAAACTAACTTTAGTCATCACAAATAAGAAGCACTGGTTTTGTCAAATCATCTTCTTCCTCAAGTTCTCAAGAAACGACTTTTTCATGCTCCAAACCTTTTAAGCTGAAATAACAAAGACATGATGAGGTTTCTTTTAAAATAACATCAATTTTTTTTTACCAAAATCAAGGTCTTTCAAATGTCTTTCAAGACAAGATTTCATGAAATAATCATTTCCTCGCAATGGAACGTAAAGACTTGTCTTTTGTTTGAGAAAAGTTGAACACGCTCTACCAAAAACCTTAGCTTAACCTAAAACCCCCAAACAACCCACAGAACGGTTAAATACACACAACCTTCAAATCATTGTTGAAAACCCCAAATAATATTATGGGAAATCTGAGTTAGGAACGTTTATTTATGCATTTCTTCCTAACAAATGTGTGAACAAATTCTTCGAGCGAGAGAGTGTGAAAGTGTCTTGAGTGGAAAAATCAGTGAGTGGACGAGCATATCATTTATGCATGACTCCGGTGAGGTCACATATAAATGTAAGGTAAATGGCATAACTCAGACTGAGGGAGATAGCTTGAAGATTTACGCTTAGACCCGTGAAAAGTAACAAGAACGGGTACACAACTATCAGGAATGATGAAGCACCTAGGTGTACCACTACATAGCCAAAAAGCTTCTGAAACTATGGAATTACACCCTAGGCCCCCCTGTTGTGCCTTTTCTACATGTCCTTTTTTATGATTGGGCTCTATAAAAAGTCTGCCCGTGATGATTACCTACCTTGGAGACTAAAGGATGGGAGGAACTCGAATGTTAGACGACGACACCACAAGTGCCAATAAATGTTGAATTTTCGGATAATATTTTTTGTAAATGTTTAGAAATTGAGCCTAATGACAGCATCAATAATCTTTTTGCTTAAATATATCTAATTGTATCGTTTCCTTCAAATTAATTCTATTTTCAATGAAATTCGGTGGTTTAGCTGATTGTGGAAACTGACCGGTTTAGCTTGGTGACCTTGGGAGTGATATGAATGTTTGAAATAAAAGGTTAACGCAAGGTACTCCTTTGACCATGAATTTTCTAAACCAAAATAGGTCTCTTTTATCCGGTTATTAAGTCACCGGGGTGCTTAATCACCTATCAACCTAAGGTCTCGGGATATGGGATAGTTGGCCCAACACCACCACAAGGATAAAGAGAAAAGTCTGGGTGACAAAACAATCATGCAATTTTTAATTAACTCGTTTGTTATGGAATTCCTAAAGGAAGAAAAGTTTATGCATGTGAACAAAAGGTTAATTGCAGTTTTTTTTGTTTATGTTCTTGAGTGTGTGGTGTTGAAAGGTATTGCGGAATAAAGAATTACTTCACACCCCTTGTCATCCAAAGAAAAAAGAATGAAATGAGTTGAAGGTCCCGGGCTATACTATGCTTAGTTTCTACAATCTATTCTACATGCCTTTATTAAATCCAATCTTTTTTATTATTTGTGAAAATTGACAGCTAAGACCAAATTGATTCTTTTGGTTGTCATTTGCTTGATTTCTTGTTGCACTTGTTTGATCCCAAGGATTGATACTAAGGCTTCAGAGGAAAAGAAAATCCGGGAGAAGGCGCAAAATGCAGCTTTGGTCACCCCTAAGCTCCACAAAACTAAAAATATCCCTTCATGGTCCCTTTAACGTTCATCATACCCACGATCCCCATTATAAGCTCTAAAGAGTTTTGACTTGATAGTTGTGTGGCTAGAAAAGTGAAAGTAGCAGACCAAACACGTAAGTCCATCAAATATCGAACTCAATGGTCTAGAAGTTAGGAATGAGTGCAAACACCAAACACTCCGAGTGTAGGTAGAAAAAGCACCACATTGAAAAAATGCCTTAGCTTGTGAGGATGAGACATATTCACATGTTTAACAGAAAAAATACTGGGGGAAATCGATCGGAATGATCAATTACCATGAACTTCTTAGCTTAGATCGCTCAAAAAATGTTGGGGGCAATTATTATTCCAACAATTGTCCCGGAAGCAGTGACTTGAAGAGAACCAAACATTTTAATCACATATTGCAGGCCCGTCATAAGCCCTGATATACCTTCACATCACATACCATAGGCCCATCATAAGCCCTGATATATCTTCACATCACATACCACAGGCCCGTCATAAGCCTTGATCTACCTCCACATCACACACCACAAGCCCGTCGTAAGCCCTAATCTACCTCTACATCACAGGCATGTCATAAGCCCTGATCCACCTCAACTACCTCCACATCACACACCACAGGCCCGTCACAAGCCTTGATCTACCTCTACATCACAGGCCCGTCACAAGCCTGATTCACCTCCACTATACCGCAGGTGCGTCATTAGCCCTACCTGCATTCATTCAGGCACGTCATAAGCCCTACCTGCATTCATCCTGGCACATTATAAGCCCTACCTGCATTCATCCAGGCATATAATAAGCCCTACTTGCATTCATTCAAGCACGTTATAAGCCTTATTTGTATTCATTCAGGCACGTCATATGCCCTACCCACTTGTTAGCATTAAAAAAAAGCATTTCCACCTTTTAAGCACATGAGTTCTTCCATCATCGCCACGTTTGGCACTCTCAATTCACAACCCTTTTTACATTTGCATTTCACACACTGTGGAATAGGTTCCGGTCCCTTGATGCACCCGGGTCATATCATTCATCAAACACATTGCATCATGAAGCATTTCATTATCATTCATTCAGGCATGTAATAAGCCCTGACTTGCATTACCCAGGCACGTCATAAGCCCTGGCTAAAATTTGGTGAGGTGATAACAATAAATCCTCCTATGTTAGGTCAAATTTTTTGGGGATTAACGAATGGTGGGTGAAGGCAATAAGTCCCTGATGTTTATACCACTAGTTATCCCTACACATCGGTTTGGGGGCAATGGCAATAAGTCCACATTGGGTCCAACCAGGAGCATTGGCACGAGTTTCGGTTCCTAGATGCACCGAACATCATTTACATATCATCCTCATATCATCTTCATCTACATATCATTCACATATCATCCATATTTGCAATCCATTCAATTACAGGTTCCCGACACCTTAGAATGATCGACGTATTTCATTTATTTTTTTGTTCCTAACACCTTAGAATGCTCGGCGTATTTCATTTGTTTTTTAGGTTCCCGACACCTTATAATGCTTGGCGTATTTCATTCGTTTTTAGGTTCCCGACAACTTAGAATGCTCGGCGTATTTCATTCGTTTTTAGGTTCCCAACACCTTAGAATGCTCGGCGTATTTCATTAGTTTTTAGGTTCTCGACACCTTAAATGCTTGCATATTTCAATCGTTTTTAGGTTCCTGACACCTTAGAATGCTCGGCGTATTTCATTTGTTTTTAGGTTCCCAAAACCTTAGAATGTCCGGCGTATTTCATTGTGTAGGATCGAACGGCTGACTCAAACCAACTCAAGATGTGAGTCAATGAGATGGTTTGACTCTATCAAACTAAGGGTGTGGAAGCTGTGACTCAAGTGCAAAATGTGGAAAGACTCAAATGAACTAATTGACTCTATCAAACTAGTCATTTATTTGAACTGAAAAATATTCCTTTATCCAAAAATTCCAATTTTTCTTTAGAATAATAAAAAATACTTCATTTACATGCTGGTAAAATTTCATAGTCAGATTTATTCAGAAAGTCACCTAACCAAATCTCAGTAAACTTCGGTTTTTACCGAGTTTACTCTTTCTCTAGTGTTGTCTATGTAAGGGACCTTATCCCTTGATAAAATCCGAACCTCAAGAATCCTAAGTTACCAGAGCATTCAGCCGTCTCGTTTCACCCACGTTTTGACCCCCCCCCCCCCCGAGCTTCAATCAGAAGTCAAAATCTTGACGAGATCGCCACCAAAACAAGTTTTTCAACTCCCATTACCACTATAATCATCAAACTTCCATCGAAACACCACCAACCTTCAAGGGTCAGAAGCTTGGGTTGAACTTAATCCGGAACCGGCATCAACGAGGCTTCCAAAGTTTTCTGATGTGAAGGATCCCATCAATCCCGAAGGTAAAACATGTTAGAATCCTATTTTTTTAACTCCTCTCAACTTGGTTAACTCTCAGTTAAATTTTGGGTTCGAACCAACCTTTCCCTGCTTCTGAGTTGCTATTTGTTTCCGTTTCTATCTAATGACTTGTTCATTAACTTTCAGCATTAATGCTAAGTTAATTTGAGTTATATCAGTTACTAACGTGCTTAGAGCCTTTCACGCTACACACGCATAAAATTTGAGCCAAAAACACCGTTGGGAACCGCCCGAACGCCGCCGTCCGAGTGCGGTCCGCACCCATGGATGCCATGTCCAGGGTCCCGTACAGCTGGTCCATAAGCTTGGACGCTCTCGGACGGTGGCGGGACTTTAATTTTTTTGAATTTAGGGTTTTTTAACACATGTCTGGGCCCACGGACTTTTCAAATTTTTGTTTTCCTACAATTTTGAATTTTCTGTACAATTAGCCTAACTAAGGTCCGTGGGTTCGGATATTAGGTCCATGGCCACGGAGGTCCGTGGCCACGGACAAAACTAAAATTTGACCTAATTCGGCCTTCGAAACCCTAACTTGGTTATTTTTAATTTCCACTTTAAATTTCAGTCATAAAATGTCAAAAAATCAGAAACTCGTGCACTTAGGTTAAACCGAGTCCATAATAAACCGTAAATAACATAAGTAGAGGAAAAACAACTTATAAGGGTAGTGAAAGTAATTTGAACTCGGAAAAATTGAATACCAAGACCCCAAACCCAAAGTCTATTTTCTAATTTACCGTATGTTAAAATTAGGTGGCGACTCATAATAGGTTCCAGTGAGCTAACTAAAGATTTAATAATTATAGTTATATGACTTAGTTATTAAACTTAGGTTATAAGTAGACCAAGAACCCAATCATTCCTAGTCAACCCGAATCCACTTAGGATAGTATTTCAAAAATCGAGGCTCACAATACCGTGAAACTCTATCTTTTTATTTTCCCTAAGCACACCCATGTCACCAGGATGAGGTCTGTTATAACCCAAGGTTTTGTTATTATTTTTTATTTCGTCACAACTTATTTTGAAGTTGGTTTAATCCTAGTTCAGGACGTGGAGGTCCTTTGGATTAATGACAAGGGCAAGGTAGTCCTTTCCGTCATTATTATTTTGGTAAGGGTTTTATCTTATTAATTAAGATATATTAATAATTCCCTATTAACAACGCTGATCACAATTTCTTTCACAATCAGTCGCTCAACCCTAGAGACGTTCTTCTTCCTCCTTCTCCCTCAACTCTCTCTTCCTTGCTCATCAAACTGTCCAAGTGCTGCTGATTGGAGACTCGGCTGCTGCTGTGAATTCTTCATTGTCTTGTTGTTCTCTTCGTAATCAGGTTTGCGTTTCGTTGGTTAGTTTTGCAAATCAGTTTGGAGAACTTCTTCAATCCCTAATTCCCTCTACAATCTGATTATGAGTCAGCGGTCGTTCTCGATTCCTCCATCAAATTCTTCAGCTATTGGCGTGCTCTGCGATCTGTAGACAGATTCAGGTGAAGGCTCGTTCTTTTCCCCGTTTCAGTTTCAGTTTTGGTGTTGTTGTCAGTTTCTGATTGAGAGTTTTATCTCTGCGTTGTGCTTAGAAGTTCAGTGGCTGTTTGGGATTGAGTATCGATCTACGCTACTGCGGTGTCTGTGTTGCTGTGACGTTGGTGAATTCCTGCATCAGATTGAGAGCTCTTTGTTGTATACGAGGTAGGTGGCTTTCGGATTCGATCCGTGTGTTCAGCCTTGGGGAGTTTGGTTTCTACAGATTAATTCGATGATTTGACTCCGTGTTGTGTTTGATTTATGTCTGATTTAGTGCCTTTTCAATGGATTAAACCCCCAAGGTTGTTTTCTGAAAATGTGTGTCAATTTGGGATTGTTTTGTTGCTTCAGTTCGTGTTTAATTCGCTTCTGGAAATTGCATTTTTCAGGCTGTCCGAACTTCAGTCCGAGCTTTGAAGTTCGGACATGCCTCCGTTGTGTTTTTATTTTTCGAGTTTTGCAGGTGTCCGAACTTCAGTCCGAACTTTGAAGTTCGGACACCCCTGTTTTCTGAAATAAACCGAGCTTCGAAGCTCGGACTTCACCACGTACTTTTTCCGGAAAACTGTCCGAACTTCAGTCCGAACTTCGAAGTTCGGACATCTTGATTTTCCCCTCTGTTTTGAGTCTGCGCTTGTGTCCGAGCTTCGAAGTTAGGACACAAGTTCGGACCACCCTCTGTTTTCGCCATAACTTGCTCGTTTGAGCTCCGTTTTGAGTGCCGTTTGCGGCAGGGGCGGACCCACATGGGGTCCAATGGGGGCCCGGACCCTATAGCCTTTTTATAAAAAAAGAAATTAAAAAATTAGAACCTAGTGTAAGTATAATAAAATGACATAACTATCAAGTAGTGAATGTGGCATAGTGGTTAAGAACTAGTAGTACTAATGGTCTAGAGTTCAACTCCTCATAGTTGTCACTTAGTTCTATTTTTTCAGAAAATATTCAAGCCCCTTGAAGCACCCCAGTCCAAATATTTTTTTTAATTAATAAAGACTTCACCTCACTTCAA
The DNA here is from genome assembly GCA_023374045.1 of Limonium bicolor. Taxonomy (NCBI): domain Eukaryota; kingdom Viridiplantae; phylum Streptophyta; class Magnoliopsida; order Caryophyllales; family Plumbaginaceae; genus Limonium; species Limonium bicolor. Next base: position 281,494,349 of record CM041777.1, read on the forward strand.
ACTTAGCTTTTTTTTTCTCTTTTGTTTGTTTGAGCATTCTTGTTTCTCATGCAGTATGTTCTATAGGTTGGTTTAAGATTTGTGGAGACTAGTTATGTGAGCATATAGCATCATCTTAAAAAAAATTACAAGTACAAGTAGCTTTTATTTTTAAAAACAAGCAATGAAGAATCGTAGAGGTCAATTGTAAAATATTTCAAATATTAGTATAAAAATCAATATAAATATTTATATGTATATGTACTACATAATGGACCCCATAGGAGTAAAGCTCTGGGTCCGCCACTGGTTTGCGGCGTTGGTTTCCTCTTTCCAAATACTATCTGTTTATACATGTTTGAGCATGTGGTTATGTGGTCTCTGATTTAATATCCTTCAACAAGCTTCTGAGTTCTGTGACTTATTTTTGCGGGGTTGGATTCCTCTTATGTTTTCTCAGCTTTCTATCTGCTCTCTGGTGCAATGGTTGCACATATGCTTATCTATTTTTAAGCTTCTGTTTTGGGACCTAGTTATCTCTATATAAAAACCCTTGGATGGCTGGTTTAGCTGTCTCGTAGCGCGCTATGTAGGATCCTTCTGTTCACTGGTGATGTTCCCCGTTCTGTTCACAGGTGTTCCACATGTTCTATTTACGAGTGAGGTTTCCTCGTTCTGTTCACGAGCTGGTTGCTCGTTCTGTCTGTATGCCGTGATTAACTAGTGTCCTGCTCTGTTTTCTGATTCTGTCTGTATCTGACTCTGGTTAGTCCTTTAATGAAGGGACTTCTGCTTTTGTTTCTGATATGATTATGGATTCCTTTCGACTCCTTCTGATTTGTTAATATTCTTAAAATGTTTTGAGCATGCTGGTTGATGAAGTTGGTCATCTACTGGGTATAGTTGTTTGCTCATTCCCCTACTCTATCTAACATTGCAGATTGATCAGCGAGGATCACCTTGCTCAGCTTCTGGAGTTTAGTTGCTTTGTTATTTCGATTCGTTTGAGACATTTGTATTTGAATTTGAGCCTTTGGGCCTCTTCAGTTAGCTTCCGCTTTTGTTAGTTCGTTTGGTGGGTTTTGTAATGACTTTTGGGATGTTACGACATCATTTTGATTATACTTTATTCAAGGATTCGTTTGGGCCTTGTTTGATTAATACGCGACGTGTAATACCCCTAACTCCTAGGCCAGTGTTTGGGGGTGTTACAAGGTCAGTTGGCACTCTTCATGAGTTGTCCACCCTTTTTGTTCACTAAGATCCAAGAATTCACCCAAACACTTGTTTGCCTTAAATATCTCTCCTTGTTGTGGGATCTTGGTTTTGCTTGAGGACAAGTAAATACATAAGTGTGGGGGAGTTGATAAGTGGTGAAAATATGCATTTATTAGGTTTATATTCACATGCATTTCACTTGGGTTATAACCCATTTTCACCACTTTATACGGTAATTGGTAATTATTAGTGAACTTATACATTTTTATCATATTTTAGGGAAAATCTCATTGGAGCACGATAAACGATGATAAAGAGCTATTTGGATGCTTAAATGAGACTTCGAGATGCGTGTCATGAGGCTAAAGACCAAGACGGGATCAAAGGGGAGCAAAACATGCATTCTTGGAGTGTTCTGAGCTGTGTCCGGGTCTACAGACCCGAACCAACCCTTCTGGCAAAATTGTGTCTGGTCCGGGTTTGTGTCTGGGTCTACAGACCCGGACCAACCCCACTGAAGCTTCTAACATGTTTTCGACCTGGTCTGGATTTATGTCCGAGTCAATAAACCCGGACCACACTGTTGCCGAAGTCTCTGCCAACTTTTCACCATGTGGTCCACGTTTGCGTCCGGATTATAAACCTAGACCGAAGGAGTGTTTGCATCTGCGTCCAAACAAATGAGCCGGACACCTCACAGAGTATTTTCTTGCTTGACGCAGTCTCGCCTGGACAGAAACTCTCCTACGTGTGCTGTCCGACCCTGTTAGCCGGACGAAGACCCGGACAGGGCAGTACAGTGCCACATTCAGTAAAATAGGGGAGAGAAATCTAATTTCTCTCATTCCTCATTCAACGCCTGCTGCAAATCCCATCAGAAGGATGAAAAGAAACAAAGACGCAGAGAAGAAGAGAGGAAGGAGGAGAAGAAACCACCCACCTCCGTTAAAGCTCACCAACCTCATTAATGGCTAAATCTCTCTCTTTTGTTGTCTTTTCTCTTTCAATGGTAGAGTAGACTCCATTGTGCTTTTGGATGGGTCTGTGACCTCAAATCCCCAACTATGCTGGTAAATTTCACCATGCTTCAATATAGTTGATTCTTCTGTTGATATTCATTCAATGCTTTAAAATTGATCTCTTATTGTATTTGTGGTGAACCCTTTTCTACAATTTGGTTTTAAGTTAGGGTTTTTGACCAATTTGAGAGAGCAACCCTAATGTATACCTCTAGGGTTAGTGGGTATAATTTGGGGCTTTTACCTAGAACTGTGCTTATGCTATTTAGTGAGTTTAACCCTAATTGGTTTTGAAGGTTAAAATTAACTAAATAAGTTTTAGCTCAGCTTTTGGTTAGAGGGCTATTATCCTTGTTCTAAGAGACAACTATAGTGTAGTGCAATTACCAGCATGGTTAGGAGGTTTGGGTGATTGCCGAAATCCCAAAGTACTTTTCCACCCAATCGGACAAATTTTCATCTCTAATTTACTTGTTTTTATTTCTACTATCTATTCAACATAACCAAGGTTGTTGCCGGCTAAACCCCCATTTACCACTCTTTGCTTCATTAACTAGATTACCGAGACTAGGAAGTTATGACCGATTTTCTTGTGGATACGACACTTGTTGTACTACATCGATTAGGTACATTTGCCTACTCCTTGCATATATTTATATATTTTGTTATATAGTATTTGCACAACAAGTTTTTGACACTAACATTGCATCAATGATCTATCTTGGATGACAAGTCGCATGTCGTCAGTGGTGGACTGGTGCTCCAACGAAGCATTCAGGTGAGCGCAAGGTATGTGATCAATGCGTCCTCTCGCCACGTGCCATCCAGTATCATAGTTGGAACATGGAGCCACAAATAGGAGGGAGAGAAGAACTCCACCGCTAAGCAGAGGCCTTCCTTAGAAGTGGAGGTTGCTGCAAGGCAAGGAGCAAGGCTCAATCGATGGGCATGCTGGGCTTGATGCATCCCAGCGCTGACATTGCACATTAGCTCCTTCCTCACCCAACCAAAAAAGCACATCTATGTTGTAAGGAGCTGAGATTAGGATGAAAGTCTCATACAAAACTCATAATACCAACTCTCCCAATCTTTACTATCACCATCCACATGCACAATTGTGTGACTAGAATGTAAGCTCTAGGAGTGCATAGATTGGACATATAAAACACAGAAGCATAAAGCTATAAAAAGCCGAAGAGGGCCATAGAGTTTGTAAGATGAAAAGAAGAAAAAGACAGAGGAGGAAGGGGCGAGGAGAGGCGGTGGCGATGACGATGGGATGGCAAAGGAGGGAGGGGGTGAGGATGGGCAGTGACAGTGGCGGTGGGAAGAAGGAAAATGCGGTGGTAATGGAAATCAGCGAAGGCATACAAGAGAAAGGGCCAAGACTTCGGCCATGTTACAAAATGCTGAGTACGAGGATGAATGAAAAAACAGAATACAGTGACAATGGAATGGCAGAAGAGGGGAATATGAGAAGTGACTGTAAAGAGAACCGAAGAGATGTAACGGCTACATTGCAGCCTCATTACGTTGTATTTTGCTAAAGTTATCCCCATTTTTTGTACACATGTCTTTTGGTGTGTAGCCTACTGCAATCTTACCTGTTATGTAAATTTATTTCTATATTAATACTCCCTCCGTTCTGAATTGATCATCTTGTTTACTATTTGGACATGTCGTTTGACTTCAATATTTAATATATAAGATAAAATAATTTTAAAAATTTAAGTTTTGCATATGATTCCTTGAAAAACTATATATTACAAAATTTAGTTTTATAAAATTATTTTTATCTTATATACTGAATAATGAAGTGGAAAAACGTGACATAAAACAAACAAGACGGTGAATTCAAAACGGAGGGAGTATATCATTATCTTTGAAAATGCTACCTGAATTGAGTAGACATCGTTAATTTACGTGGGTTCGGCCAGGATTGTCGAGAAAAAAATGTTTCTTGAGCAGCTAGAGGTTTTGATAAGATCAACTTGTGATTGATCTATGACCAGTGGCGGATCCAGGAGCTTTGTCTCGGGGGGGTAAAAATTTATTTTTTGACATTGTCACTCTTTAAAATATTATGTCATTTTGTACTTTTTCAAAAAGTTATAAGAGCATTTGACAAATTTTCAAAAGTTCCCCCCGGCCCCCCCTTTGGATCCGCCTCTGCCTATGACAACTTTATTATTAATGTATCTAGTCTCACACAGTGGCGGAGCCAATAGGGAAGTTTGTGGGTATGAAACACCCCCCAACTTTGCTAAATTACATAAGATTATAGTGTAAATTTTTTTTTTGTAAATTTTAACAAAACACACCCAACTTATGTGTAATTTTATTCATGCCCCCTCAACTTTAATTTCTAGCTCCGCCCCTGGTCTCACATGTGGAAGTATTCTACGGCCAAGGACTTTTCTTTCCACCCTTATCAGTTCATGTCAAAATCTAAACATCTTTCTGTATTTCATTCAATGAATCAATGGGGTGTTGTCTCTGATTATAGTGGACAGCGATATTTTGTCTGAGTGAGTGAATGGGGAAGACGAGAACAGGGGTTAAGAAGAAGGGAAGTGAACCGCCGGTTTTACAGAAACTCCCCCGGTTCACTTATTTAAATATAAGACCTAGATACAAACTACGGCAATTACATAAAAGCCCTAAGTACATAGTCTAATACCCCCCTCAAAAGTACAATGCATAGATCAACTAGATTGTGCTTTTGCTTCTGGAGTGTGCCTCATCCATGATCAGTGGGTTCCTGCAGACCAAGAGAATTAAACATGTTTTAATAATACTTACCTGAAAGAGTCTTGGTCAGTACATCAGCTAATTGATGTCTGTTGGGTACTTGCTGAACTTGAATCAGACCCTCTTGCAGTTTCTCACGCACAAAATGACAATCCAATTCGATGTGTTTCGTGCGTTCATGAGAAACTGGATTCTTTGCTATGTGGACTGCTGCCAGATTGTCGCAGTTTAATGGAATGAGAGTGATGTCTGTAACTCCCAGCTCATTTAGTAACCTGCTAAGCCAACTTAATTCGCTAGTGACTTGTCTCATTGCCCTATATTCTGCCTCTATAGAGGGCAATGAGACCGACACTTGCTTTTTGGATTTCCAGCTTAGTGGGCAACCCCCTAGCATAATATAATAACCAGATATTGATTTTCTGGTGATTGGGCAGGAGGCCCAATCCGAATCGCAGTAGGCAATCAAATCAAAATTTGGTTTCTGGTTAGAGAATAAGCCAAAACCTGAGGTTCCCTTTATGTAGGAAAGTGTATGGTAGGTAGCTTTTAGGTGTTCTATTGTTGGTGACTGCAGGAATTGACTAAGGAATTGGACTGCATAGCTCAGGTCTGGTCTTGTGTTGGTAAGAAAGTTTAGTTTTCCTACCAAACATCTTTAGAAGGTTGGGTTTTCAAGTTTGTGACCAGAATCTGGATACAGTTTTATGTTAACAGGAAGGGGAGAAACGGTTGTTTTTGTGTGTTCCATTTCGAACTCTTTTAGAATTTGGTTGGTGTATTTTCTTTGGGACATAATCATGCCACCATCTGTTTTGATAAATTCCATACCTAGGAAATAGCTAAGGTTTCCTAGATCCTTAATTCTGAATTCTTTATTGAGTTGGGCCTTTAGAGTGTTGATCTTCTTTGTGTTGTTACCAACAACAAGAATATCATCCACGTAAATGCCTAACAGGACAATGTCTGTTTTTTCTGTTTTGATGAAGAGGGAATAGTCATTCTGAGAGTGGTAGAATCCTAGAGTTTTCAGAAAATTTGTAAGTCTCTCGTACCACTGCCGAGAGGCTTGTTTTAGACCGTATAGGGATTTGTTAAGTTTACAAACTTTGTTTTCCCCATGGACTTTGAGACCATCCGGTATGGTCATGAATACATCCTCATGGAGATCTCCATGGAGGAAGACATTATTTATGTCTAACTGATCTAGTATCCATCCCTTTTTTATTGCAATTATGACAAGAGCCCTTATTGTGGTATGTTTGACTACCGGGGAGAAGGTCTCCTCGTAGTCCAACCCATGATTTTGAGTAAAACCCCTAACCACTAGCCTAGCTTTGAACCTATCAAGGCTGCCATCAGCCTTAAGCTTTGTTTTATATATCCACTTGCAAGAAATGGGTTTCTTTCCTTTTGGGAGATCTACAATGGCCCATGTGTTATTTAATTTGAGAGCTTCAAATTCTTCATTCATGGCTTTTACCCACCTAGGATCTCTTCTAGCCATCTTATAGTTGGTGGGTTCTTCTAGATTGTTAATATGGTCAAGGAAAATGTTTGCATTTTGATGAAGGGAGCAGGAAAGGATAGTGTTTTTGGGTATAAAGTCGGTGAGAGTTTGAACAACAGATGGTGCAGAATTGATTGGATTTCCTTGACCTAATCTAGCAGTAAGAATGGCTGAAAACGGGTCCTGGTTGGTGTGGGCCATGGAACAGATGTAGTCATCATATATTTGAGGTGGTTTATGGGTTCTTGTAGATCTTCTAAGGCAGGTGGTTTTAGTGGGAGGTGCATCATGATCAGAATGGGATTCTTTGCCTTAGTTTATATCTAGGTCTGATATGTAAATAAGTGAACCGGGTGAGTTTCTGTAAAACCGGTGGTTCACTTCCCTTCTTCGATCGCAACGTTGACACGACTTTCTCTCATCTTCTTGCTCTCCTCACCGGGAAAGCCGATTAGCCACCAACAATAGCTTCTGGAATGGCCAATCTTCCCGCAGTTAGAACACTTGTCTGGATCCTTTCTTGCTGGGTTGGTTGGTCTGTTCGGTGGTTTCTTTCCCCCAAATTTAGGGTTCACGACACTAGTGAAGTTTCTTTGCTTGTTCGCTGAAAAATTCTGGTTGTTGCCTTTTGAGTAATTGAACGCTCTTCTTCTTCCTTCGAGTCGTGGTTGTCTCGTTGTTGCTCCTCTTGTACAACCAGAGAAAAAGCCTCCTCAAGTGTCGGTATCTCCTTCATGGCCAAGATCTGACCACGAATCTGAACGTAGTTCTTGTTTAAACCCAAAAGAAAATGGACCAGCTCCTCTTCTTCACGGCCCTTTCTCTGGAACTCCTTTGATTTGCAAGCGTTGCAGCAATTACACGCCTCCAAGGGTTGTGCAAGCTCATATTCGGCCCACACTTCTCTGAGTCTCAGGAAGTAATCAGTTACAGAGTCTTCTCTCTGCTTCAAAACCGCAATTTGTTTCTTAATGGTAAGAAGTGTGGTCAGATTCTTCTTCTCGTACCGTCGAGAAAGCCATTGCCAGATTTCTTTCGGGTCTTCAAGAAAGGTAATGCTACGACCGATATTTGGGGCGAGAGAAGATATTATCCAAGAACAAACTAGGGAATTAACCCTTTCCCAAGCCGCAATCCGAATAAGGTCTTCCTCATCCGGTCACTTCACCGGTCCCTCAACAAAGCACAGCTTGTTCTCCGCCTTCAAGGCGCGACGCATGCTCCACTTCCATGTTAGGAAGCCTTCGCCTGCGAATTTGGTAGTCAATGCTTGCCCCGGCTGTTCCGCTGCATGAACGTACAGAGGGCCATTTACATCGATAGTTGTTGACGAACTTCCGACGGCCTTCTTGCCATGTCCGCCACCTCCTGTCTTCTTCTCTATTTGTTCTCCACTCATTTTTGAAGATAATGTGTTTTATCGCTCTGATACCATGTCAAAATCTAAACATCTTTCTGTATTTCATTCAATGAATCAATGGGGTGCTGTCTCTGATTACAGTGGACAGCGATATTTTCTGTCTGAGTGAGTGAATGGGGAAGACGAGAACAAGGGTTAAGAAGATGGGAAGTGAACCGCCGGTTTTACAGAAACTCACCCGGTTCACTTATTTACATATCAGACCTAGATACAAACTAAGGTAATTACATAAAAGCCCTAAGTACATAGTCTAATAGTTCAGTGTCGTTGTCAACGACATTATACTCCCTCCATTCATTAATATCTGTCGTTTTAGGATGTGATTCTTGTTCAAAAATATCTGTCATTCTAGCTTTTTGACACACTTTTTTCCACTTTTACCCCTACTATTCAATATAAAAGTAATTATTATCTAAATGGAAAAGTAAAAAGTAGGGGCACATGCGTCATTGTCCTACTTTTCTTAATAAGTGTGCAAGTTTCTAAAATGACAGTTATTGTTGAACGGAGGGAGTATATATTTTCCAAATATGTGTACGTTTTATTGTCAAGTCCATTCGAAGAATAATGATTACGTGGTGTCCTAATTTCTTAAGCAGCAGAAATATCAGCGCACTAAAGAGGCTGTCAAAGAAAGATTCAAACAAATGGGTCTGTATAGTTTTTTTCAAGTAATTGAGGGTCAGATATAGGCTCCTTTATTAATCTACTTTTTACTAAAGTTATTTGACACATCAACTTTTAATTGCTCTATATCTTTTAAAAGTCCAGATGCATCTGCGTTTGAAAATTGGCAACGAACACCCCCATTTTCAGTGGCGGAGATAAGCTTGTAGTTGGATGGTCTGGCCCCCAATTGAAAAAAAGTTCAACAAAGAAATATATATAATAATATATTCGTAAAGATATGGCCCGTCTAATTACCGTAGTTCAAACTTCTAATTAGAAAAGTACATAGAGTATACTCTATTCCCTCTTTAATCTCTTTACCTCTTTTTTTTCTTTGGTTCCGGCGAACAGACATACTAGTTTAAATTTCATCAGGTCTAGAAAAAGAAGAGTAGGGATGGCTCAACCAATTGTTTGACCGACGAGGATGACGATGATTTTCTACTTCTCTCCAGTAGACTATTATTTGTTGTCACCTTGTAAGCGTGTTTTTGGTGCAGATTTTTGTGTGCTTTTTTTTTAGTCTGTGTTCTTAAAGAATTTGGGACTTGGCACTTGGGAGATGTTGTAATATTTACTGAAAATGATGAAGGCATGATGTATGGTGTGTTGAAAAGCATACTCATATATATAAATAAAGGATTTGTGCTGTAAATTTTGTGTGGGTTTTACATTTTGCTGTTATGATTATCAAATAAAAAGGATAAAAAACATTTTAGTGTATTAGTGATTGGATTGGTTAGTGAAGTTTCTTCTATTATGCTTATCTGGTTGGTGAACTCTAAGTTCAGTATTACGGTCAGATTGAGATTAATATTAGCAAACTGTAAAAAACAAAGTGCTCTTTCTACCAATTCGTATAGTCGTATTTGTATTTGTACTAGTGATTCTTCTTTTGCTTTCTTTATTTTAGAGCCAGCATTTCTGGTGTCATTGAAGCTTCGAGGAGAAATGATCTAGCTGTCTGTTCAATCTACTTTATTATAATTTGTTAGTAAAAAAATAACATGTATGGTTGTACCTTTTTGTAAGAATGTACCTGTTACCTAATTATATTTGAATTTTTCAGCAAAGTGATAATACGACCACATTATCAATTGTTGTATGATTGATGATGAAGTATCTTTATTGTTACAAAAATTCTTGTATAATATTATTAATTAGCTAGAGTTGTTATCTTTAAAAATTGTTTATTTTGATTAATGTACAAGTAACGTTGTTTATGTGATTTTCAGATAAGTCATGGATAAAGTAAAAATGTTTGATTCTTTTTTCAAGCCAAAGAGATGTCTTGAAAGTGCTATTACACACAACATGATGATGAGGTAATTGAAAAATCTAATCCTCAAGGCCATTCAATTCGTAAGGAAGAACCACCTCTAAAGTCTCCTCGACTCCAAAATTCAAAGACACCAAGGTTTGATAAATTCAATATTAATTCGTTGATCCGTGATCCTGGCGCCCAACCTTCAATTTGGGACTATCCTAGTGACCAGCGTGATGTGATAAGACGAACGTATATAAAGCTCGGTCCTTATCAACTTCATAAATCAATTTACCCATTTACGGGTAATCATCATCGGCGTTAGTTTCAAGCAAGTTGGTTCAAAAGTTTCTTTTGGTTAGACTATTCTGAGAGCAAAGATGTTGCATTTTGTTTTCCTTGTTATTTGTTTGACAAGAAGCCTAATGAATGAAGTGGATCTGACATATTTACTTTGAAAGGATTCAAGAATTGGAAATAGGTGAATGATGGAAAAAATTGTGCTTTTGTCCACCATGAAGGTAAGTACTCTAACTCTGCACATCAATATTCTGTAAGTTGCTATGAGACGTCTCAACAGATTATGAGTAATAGATTGCGCTTGAAAACTTCTGTTGAGGCAGTTAAGTGGCTCACATTTCAAGCATGTGCATTTAGAGGGCATGATGAACGGCCTAGCTCAAGAAATCAAGGGAATTTTCTTGAATTGATTGATTAAACTTCTTTCATCTTACAACAAGAGTGTTAGTGATGCTGTGTTAGAGAATGCTCCAAAAAATGCAAAGTATACATCACTGGATATCCAAAAAGAGATCTTATGTGTTCTTTCTACAAATGTACAAAAAGCGGTCTGAGATGAGATTGGGAATGCAAAGTTATGCTTGATAGTTGATGAGGCTCGAGATGAGTCAAAGAAAGAGCAAATGGCCATTGTTTTAAGGTTCGTTGATCAACATGGATATGTCAAGGAAAGATTTTTGGACTTAGTTCATGTCAAAGACACATCTGCCTTGACTTTAAAAAATGAAATCTTGTCATGTTTATCTTATCATATGCTTGATGTTCAAGATCTTCGGGGCCAAGGTTATGATGGAGCGAGTAATATGCATGGAGAGTGGAATGGTTTGCAAGCTCTATTTTTTAAGGAGTGTCCCTACGCTTACTATGTACATTGCTTGGCCCATCAACTACAGTTGGCTTTGGTTGCAGCATCTAAGGAGGTCTTTGAGGTACATACCTTTTTCATAAACCTAAACTTTATTTTTAATGTCATTGGATCATCTTGTAAACAGAATGATCTACTAAAAGATGCTCAACTAGCTGAATTTCACACCTTACCGAAATTGAAGAGCTTTCAAGTGGAAAAGGTGCAAAACAAATTAGATCTTTGCAAAGACCAGGGGATACAAGATGGAGTTCTCATTTTAAATCAATATATAGCATGATGAAATTATTTGGTCCGACTGGTGTGGTGTTGGATGACATCGTCATTAAAGGTTCAATGCCTTCTCAAAGAGGTGATGCAAGTTTTGCTTTGAGACAACTACTATAATTTGATTTTGTTATTGCATTGCATGTGATGAAGGAATTGATGAGGATAATTTAGATGCTATGTCAAGCTTTGCAACTCAAGTCACAAGATATTGTTGATGTTTTGTCTCTAGTGTCTACTACAAGGCATTAATCCAAAAACTGAGAGATGAAAAGTGGGAATCATTGTTGAAAGATGTTATGTCATTCTGTGAAAGTAATGACATTCCAATACCTGATATGAATAGAACTTACAAGATCTCATTCGTTCTCCCCACAAGAAAGACAATGTAACCGTCGAGCATCACTATCGAGTTGATGTATTTATTGCTGTTGTTGACCATCAATTGCAAGAGTTGGACTCGAGGTTCAACAAGACCGCTGTAGAACTTCTTCATCTAAATGTTGCTTTAGATCCAAGCATGGTTGTAAAAAACGGTACGGTACGGCCGTTTATACGGTGTATTGCCTGTTTTTGCAATTTAACGTATTGATACGACCGTATGAAATCCACATCATCAAACATCCTGTCTCGTGGTGGCGTACGACCGTATAATAATCTATATTTTCGTATTTACCGTATTTTTAAAGAATATAGTATAAACAATTGAAGACAACGATTTGACTGGAGCAAAAAGAAACTAATTTTTTATATTAAATCCCTAAATGAAAATAACCTTGACCTTGTATAAGGTTTTACTTTAGAAAAATGATGACATAAACCCAACCACCATTAACTATAAATTGAATATTTGTGAGAATAAAATTACAATTATACCAATAACTTTTCTATTTTACTATTTTTTGTTCTTTTTTTCTACTTATTAGTAATAGTGTGACTTTTTATTAAAATTCATTTATGTAACTTTTTTTACATCACTCAACAAAACTTCTACAAAATTCTTATGGTTTAAGAATTTGATAAATTTATAATATATAAATATACAATTTGAAGGAATTAATAACAAAATACAAATATACAAAGTGGAACATATTTTATACTTGTAAATATTAGTATATGTTTTTATTATTTAAATATTAATATTTCAACCGTATTGGTTTCCCGTTTTATCCGTATCTATACTTTCGTAGCACGTACTATTAGTAGTCCATTTTGAACTTCCGTACTATTTTTTACAACCTTGGATCCAAGAAATGCATACATATCCTTCAATGTGGATGATATAGTTGGATTGGCAACAAAGTTCTATCCTTCTGATTTTACTGAACAAGAAAGAATTCATCAGTCACAGGAGCTAGACGTTCACAACCACCCACACTTGAAGAATGTATGTTCAGTTCCAGACTTATGCAGAGTATTGAAGGAAACTGGAAAGTCTGAAATATATCCTATGATTGATAGATTGATTCGTCTTGTTTTGACTCTTCGTGTTTCAACTGCAACAAGTGAACGTGCCTTTTCTGTGATGAAAATTGTAAAGACCAGACTTCGTAGTAGCATGTCTGATGAGTTTCTATGGAATTACCTGATTGTTTATATTGAAAAAAGAGATTGTCGAGACCTTTTGTACGGATAAGATAATAGATGATTTCAACTTTGTGAAAGAGAGACGTGCACAACTTAAAATCCCGGGGTACATTTTCTTTTGATATGTTTTCTTGTATGCTTGATTTAATGTGTATGTGTGCCAACATGTATCTTGTTTACATATTTATTTAGTTGACCATTAACAGGGGGTTCTAGATAGAGAAAGATCGTTTTTCTAACCTGTAGCTGCTCAATGTTATTCTTAGGCGAGAAATACTTTCATTTGTTTTTTCACTAGTTAATATTTTTCATTGCATTCTAGTGTTAATTCTTAGTATTTTTCATCTCATCAATATATAATGAAATTGTTACTTGATCACTCTTTAAAACACTATTTGTTTATTGTAGGAATTTTTCCTAGTCGGTGTGGAATTCCATTTTGGATGAGGTACGAATTCAAATGTTATACTTGGATGTTTTCTTTTGATATTTTACACTTATTGAAATACAATTCACCATTCTTCGGTGATATTTTGTATTAATATTAATCATATCATATATAAATATCATGTGCGCTTTAGTATTGAAATACCCCGTAATTAAAAATAGTGATTTATTAGGCTAATAAGTAATTTAGAGGCTTAATTATGTATAATTAATCATGAGGGAACAAATCCCGAAGAAAACAGACTCTTGAAACGGATTAAAATCACTAACGAACCTTAAAGCGCGTTTTTTGAGGTAACCGGGAAAACGTGTCTTTAAGCGGGTCAAATAGACTCGTAACAATTTTAGTCAACTAAATAGTCATTAATAAATATTAGTGAAGCTTTAGAACCAATAAAATCAATAAAATGAGAGATTAGTAAAAAACTGTCAAAAACGGGAAGTTGTGGGGTAGAAATATAAAAAACACAAACTTATGTGTCCAACTTTGTAAATAAAATTTTTAAAACCCTTATGGGTCTGTGTGTGTCCGATCCCACACCTAATGGTGGCCATCGGGTCCGGTTCTACCCGGAACCGATTGGAACCGGAACCGGCCGGGAACCGGTGGGAACCGGAACCGGAACCGAACCGCCTCAGCCGGTTCCGAATACGAATACATGTTTTGAGATTCGGGCCCGGAACCGGAACCGCCTGGAACCGCTTGGAACCGCCTGGAACCGTCGTCGGATTCGGAACCGGGAACCGGAACCGGAACTGCAACCGGTGGAACCGGAACCGGAACCGCCCTGGAACCGGTTGAAGTTACCATTGTAATCAGGCCAAAACGACGTCGTTTTGGGTCTCGGGCGCGCGCTCCTTTGAAGAAAATAGCCGTTAGATCCCAAGCACGCGCATTACAATATGAAGGCCAACATGATGATTGGTATGAGATGAATGGGGATAACACCACTTAGGACTTCTATCTTGTAATATTTTAGAATGTATTAGTAATTTAGTATTACTTTCTTTCCATGAAATCTTTTTTTTAAGACGTGCAAATTGAAATCATGTAACCTCTTAGTAGTTGTACTCTTTTTCCTTATTAGGGTTTTCCCAATGGGTTTTTACCTAATAAGGTTTTAATGAGGCAGTGAATCATATAATAAAATTCTCTTTGTTCCTTATTTTTTGTAAATTCAATAAAAATTCCTAAGTCTTTGTTTCTTACACATTTAAGATTATAAACTTGAAGAATAACCTATCTAGGAGTAAAGTGGATGAAAAGAGCAACGTGTTCGATCAAACGGATCTCAAATCGGAGCTAAAACGAAGCAACTGGAGCCGATCGAATCTTTCCGGAACCGCTCCGGAACCGGTCGGAACCGGAACCGGCCGGAACCGACCGGAACCGGTTTTTTGACCGAATCCGAAGCGAATCCAGATTTCAGAACCAGAACCGGAACCGGAACCGCCCAGACCGGTTCCGAATACGAATACACATTTTCCGGAACCGGAACCGGTGGAACCGGAACCGGAACCAGTGGAACCGGACCCGTGGCCACCATTACCCACACCCCTCTCTCACACTCTATTAATTCCCCCTTACTCACAAAACAACAAAAGTAATAAAACTACTACTTTACCTACTTTATTACTCTCACACTCTCTCTCCTATCTCTCATTTCTTCCTCCACGTACAACACCCCATCTCCCTCCTCTCTATTTCTCTCCTTCTCCAACCGGTCATCTATGGAGTTTTAAGCAAAACCCACACAAACTCAACTTCTCTCCTCTTGTAACCCCCTTTAACCTCTTCCAAAAATTATAAAAACTACACCATTGGAATCCTCTCATCAAGAACTACACTTCTATCTTTCCAAAAATCGAAAAAGAGCATTTTCGTTTTTATGGGTATGCCCCATTTGGAGCTTCAAGACCACCATTAGAAGGCCCTCCTTCTTCTTGTTCTATTGAGGTAAAAATATCCTTAAAAACCCCATCTTTTTCTAGCCTCAAAGGCAAAACGAAAATCTAGCTAAACACTTGTTTGGTTCTCTTGTTCTATAGCCGATTTTGGCATTCTTGAAGGGGTTGAAAGTTTGTTCTTGAGCTATCCCAAACAGCACTTGTGCCTTGGAAGGTAAAATAATTTCTAAACCCTAAAACCTACATTAGAGCTTGAATAATGGTTAGGGTTAGTTTTAGTATTAAAATGGTGTATTGAAATGTATATAAATGGTTGTAGTGTTAGAGGAATTGAGATTTACAAAACCGGTAGAGAGAGAAGAAGAAAGAAGCAAGAAGAAAGAAAAGAAAGTCTAGAAGAAGGAAACAAGGTAATTAAGCTCATCTTTGTATAGCTTTGTAAATGAGTATGTAACAGATTTTTAGAAATGAAAATGTGTATTGTAAAATGGTAATGCATTAGTAGTGTAATGTGTAAGAGAATGTAAGTGTTTAAACCCTTGGAAACAATTTTAAAAACTGTTACAAACAGGTTGGGAATTTAATGTGATGTGCAGGAATTTTGTAGTGTTGAATGGGTAGTATTTGTGTGGAGGAATTTAGTGTATTGTTGTTGTGTATAAACAGGTGGAGTAGGTGTTAAAATGTGATTGAAACAATGAGGTGAGAGCATAAAAATATAGGGGAGACTATGGCAAAATTTGTCTAGGAATAGAACACTTAGTGAACTAGAAACTAGGTGACTAATAAGTGTTGTAACAGATTTTGGTTGAGATAGATAGAGGGTAAGTTGGGAGAGATAGATAATGCATTGTGATGTACTAGGAACTCTAGAAATGACATTAGAAGAGAGAGTTATTGTTGGGAGAGAGCTAGAACAAAATCTGTAGCAAGACACAACTAGGAAGAACTAGTGTGAGTGGGGAGATGAAACTTGGAAAATTATGTGAGTGAATTAGTATAGAAATGTGTAGAGAGTTAATGACTGAACTAAGGTGTATTAGGAGGTTTGAGTAGTGTTAAAACATGTGGGATTAAGTGTAGGAACAATGGGGAAGTAATGGGTAAGAAGAGGGACTGAAAACAGAAATTAAAATGCAAATACTGGGGCGGACCGAACTTGCGACCGGACTTGCAAGTTTGGTCGAGCCCAGATTTTCAAAGACGGGAAAGCTTCTGGAATGGACCGAACTTGCGACCGGACTTGCAAGTGCGGTCGGACCAGAAAATTCTCCAGTCTGTAACCTACTGGAATCGACCGGACTTGCGACCGGACTTGCAAGTTTGGTCGAGCCAGAAAAATTCCCCGATGAAACCTTCTGGAATGGACCGAACTTGCGACCGGACATGCAAGTTCGGTCGGCCAGAAAAAATTCCCGTAATGCAAGCTACTGGAATGGACCGAACTTGTGACCGGACTTGCAAGTTCGGTCGGGCCAGGAAAAATTCGGTAATGTGAGCTACTGGAATGGACCGGACTTGCAAGGTCGGTCGCAAGTCCGGTCCAGTCAAAAAAAAAATTTAAATTAAATAATATATATATAATATATATATATATATGTACATGTATGTAAGCATGCCAATATTAAGTAAGAAAATAAAACTTGAGGTAACGAAAAATGAGTAAGTAATGTGTAGGTGTAAGAAGTATAAGGACATAGTAAGTATGAGTTAAGTTAATGATAGTCATATTAATCATTCAATTGTATATATATATAATAGGATTTGATTTGTGACACCGGAAGACGTTCGGAAACACGTACGACGGTGAACGGTATGGATTCCTCATGCCCCGTATGCTATCTTGGTTACTCTGATTTGTGTGTTGTGTGCTAATTGATCACCAAATAAGATAAATGCACGAATCGGAGTTAATATGCATACTTGTGAATATGTAGTGTTGTATGTTGTGAATATTCTCTTAAATCTTAGTTTGTATAATTCATGAAATGTATGGGTGATGATGTATGTGTGTATGTATGTTGTATTGCTTCGTGACCGATTATTTGTATGAATGGACTTCTAACTTATTCCTAACAAGCTAACCATCCTAACTTAAATCGGTAATTAAATTGGAATGAGTAGAAGTCCGATATAGTTTCGGCCACGCGTGAGGATGCGGAGTCACGAGAGGTTGGCTCCAATTCCTGACTCTTAAACTGGTCCGCGGCCCAAATCCCTTAAGTGGGTAGCATCCCGGATTGGTGAGTCAAGTAAATCCCGGAGGTGGGACGGCGTAGTCCCCAGGGCCGGAGGTCCCGACGACTTAACTTGAGTATGAGTAAGTAAGTAAGAATGAGTAAGTAAAGTGAATGTAAGTAAGTAAGTGTAAGTAAGAATAAGTAAGTAATGAGTAAAAGAGTAAAAGCATTCCGATTAACCCGGATGCATAACTTGGCTAACCTTGTGAAGGTAAGTAAGATGCGTGTTATTGTATTGTTGCCTTGGAATGTGTAATGTATTGAGCATGATTGTATGATGTACGTAAAACATGTATGTATGTAATTAATGAACAGCATGTTTAGTGGACGTCAAATAGTCGGCATGCCCTAGCTAGCACGCGGTATATGCGGAGTTTATACGCAGCGTTTGCTGAGCCCCTTGGGGCACCATTTTTACTACACGCAGGTACTCGCGAGGGATGAAGATGTGAAGACTTAATTTTATTCCTTTATCTTCTTTTTGGATTGTAAACACTGAATTATGATGGTGTACTGAGTAGTACATGGCTGTAGTTTTTGAATAGCCGGTGTACCATGGGGTACACCTTTTTGGGATAGTGGAAGTATTGGATTGGGGTATAGATGAGTAGCCTTAGAAACTCATTCTTTTGGGAAGTTGAATTGGTATGTAATTGAATACACTTAAATACTCGGTGATCCATTGATGTAAGTATTCGGTACGTGGTATTTTGGTAAGTAATATATGTAGACACCAAAAATTCTCACCCCATAAAGCAAAATTCAAAAAATAATAATTACAATAAGAGGGGTCGTCGCCTTTCTTTCTCAATATGTATTAGCGTGCGTGCCAAAACAAAACCATTGTTTTTATAATCTTTTTCAAAGCATTTCATAAAAACAAGATTCTTCAAAATGAATTTCCGACGACAGTCCGGTTTCAAAACCATCCCTCTTTGTTTATCCACTTATTTTACTATTTTATTTTGTTCATGCTCCTTTTGTTTATTTATTCATCTATCCACTTTTTCTTATATTTTATTTTATTCTACTATTAGCATTAGTATTTTTATTTTCATTTCTATTTATACACACTCATTTTCATCTTTCAAACCCAATCCATACTTGGTTGAAGTCTGGCCTAGCCCAATTCCTTAAACCCACTCTATTTTTAGCCCATGGCTTCAAAAATCCCACATCAAAAACCCAACCCATCACCTAAACCCTAGACCCTTGGTTATAAAAAAGAACTTCAGTGACCACCGGTCATCTTCTCGAGGCTCGATCGCCAGCAGTATACAAACAGAGCCAGAAACTTCATCACCTCCCACCTCAAACTCCCTCATCATCTTCCATTCTTGTTCTTCTTCTTCAACACCGGCGATTAGACATGAATGCTCTACTTCCTGTTCACTCCACCCTCGTAAATTTGCAACCCGACTGGCGAACAAGAGCACACTTGCTCTGTGCCCCCTTCATTTCTCCTCCCGACGGTAATTTGCAACCCAAGATCCCATTTGTTACTGTGAAAAATTACCCGCGTTGACTCCCATTGTAAGAAACATCCATTGTCCGTGATTCACATTTGAAAATCCAAACAAAAATTCGAACGCCATTGCTGAAACTTCATACTAAGAATCACCACCTTCACCGTATTCATTCATTGGAAAAACTTTATCTAAATTCCTCACCACCAGCAATCCCCTCGTTGTTACATTCGAAGAGTAAGAAGCAACACCATGTTCCTCTTTATACTTTCGTACATTATATTTTCTTCTTCTCTCCGTTCAAATCGGCTTTGAACTGTCTCTTTCGTTTTCTGTTATTTCTTCTGCTTTTATTTATCCTTGCCAAATGAACCCTGAAGGGGAGAATGGTCTTGTGATTCGACTTCACCAGGAATTGTTCGGCGCTAGTGTCGATTCCTTCTCCCGAATCTCTATCTCTATACCTCTGCTTCTCAAACTAGTTTTCTCTGGTTCCTGTTTGTCTACTGAAGAATATCGAAATGCGATGTACATGGAAGTCATGGCTTCGTCAGACTTGTATCTGATGCTAGTGCCAATATCCACTATCTTCTTTCGTTTCTTGTGTATGCTCGGGTGTTCAAGACTTTGTTGAGAGTTTCTCAGAACTCTTTCATTTTTTATCGCTTCAGTGTTTTCGATTGCCAGATGGATACTGTCTTTGCTTCAGTGTTCGAAGGGGAAGAAAGTAGACAGGCGAACCAATGTCTTTTCACTCCTTTCCTTTTGATGTAGGAACATCTCAATTAATCGTTGTTGTTCTCTGATTGAAATCTGGGGCATTCACCGTCGGAACCCCCACACTGCACATTCACATGGTTCAGACTGAGTAACACGCGCAGATTGCATAAAATCAAAGGTATAAGGGCCTGTTCGACTGTGTTTACAAACATTTTGCACTTGTTATTGTTGTTATTTTGATTTCCTGATCTGTTTCATTTGGGCGCTCTGAATCCATGGTGGACAGCCATAACCCTTCCTCTCTGTAACTCACTCGCACTTACGATGGGTACCCGAGTTTCTTGTGTACTGGTTTCAGGATGAGCAACTTTCTGTCACTTATGTTTGGTGTGTCTTCTGCCTGAAAGAAGCTCTACTCGAGCATAGTGATGGGTTAACATTTCCCTCTGTGTGAACCCCTTTATTTTGTCGACCTTCGGAGGGAGCCGACGCTAGTTTCGGTATTTGATTATACCACTACCAATTATGATTTGGTTTGATTTGTATGCAATTTTGGTGGTACTGTGTTGTTGGGAACTTTTTGTATACTAACTCCTCTGATCACATCGTCTAAATGCTTGCTGTTAAGTACTTGTTGTGTAAATTCCCCGAGGTATTCTACGATCGGGTCTCCAAGCTTTCGGTTGCTGTTTTGCATACCGATTCAACTCCAGTTTGATCTCTTATTGCCCTTTGCGCTTCTCAGTATGTTTAAGTATTCATTTCTATTTCAATGTACTTATCATTATTCGTCTGCTTACTCCGTTGTTTACAACTTGGATGAGGTACCTTTTGCTTCGAACTTGGATCGAGTTGGAATTGCTGGGTTGGAGCCGACCTTGGACATTGAGATTGGACAGAGTTTGTTGGTCTATATTTAGTCACCGCTCCGATGAATCTGGAACTATTATTGGTCAGCTACTCTAAATCATTTCCTGAGTACTTGTTTAAGGAGTGGCTCTTTCTGGAAATCGATGTTGGTTTGGGAAGTTATGTTGCTTCCAGTGATTATTCTTGCTCCTTTTGTGTTGCTCATTGATCTGGAATTAAGTTCCAAACTCAGTTAATATTTGTTTGCGCGTTGATTTCAAGGTTTTGGGAATCGGGTTTCAATTTGGTTTAATTTCTCTTGTGCTATGTGATACGAATCTGGCTTTGACCTCAACGAACAATATTTTTTTTGCTTAGCCTAGACCTTTTAATTCACTCACTTTAGGATGCTGAACGAATCATGTTTCAATCTATTTCTTTTCTCGCTGATTTGCCATTGTTAATACCCATGATTGTTTTGCTCCTTGCGATGTATTGCCGGCTTGAATTTGTTATCGTTTTTTTTTTTGTTTTGAACTTGTGGATTGGGCCATTCAATTTTCAGCCTAAATAACGCTAGCTTCGGCCCATTTCATGGTTGGCCAACTTGGCTAATGCGGAGTAAGCCCTAGTTATTAGACCTTAGGACCAAGCCTTAGGATAGTGGGTGAACCCAGAGATTTAGGTGAGCCATGGTCCCACCTAATAAATTGGGTGATCCCTAATCCCAAACCACACCTTATTATTAATAATAAAAAAGAAAAAGAGCAATCCATTTTGTAAGTCTCAAACCCAAAACTTCATTAAGTCAACTTGGTCCAAAATCAAAAATTAGATCCAAACCCATTTCTAAAATTGGGTCCGTGTCCAAATTTGGCCCAAAGTCCAAAAACTAGCTCAACACTCAGCCCAACACATGACCTAAATCCATAGCTCGGCCCACAATTCCAATCTAAACCTGGACCAAAACTCAAACCAAGTCCACAAAAGTCAAACCTTGACCCAATCCAAACTTTGACCTTTGACCCAAACCTTGACCCAATCCAAAATTTGACCAATCTGAACTATGACCTTGACCTAGCTTTGACCCGGTCCAACCTTGACCCAATCCAAAATTTGACCAATCTGAACTTTGACCTTGACCCAATTTTGACCCAATCCGAACTTCAATCTAATTCAAGCCTGAACCTCAATCCAATTCAAACTCGATCTCAATCCAAACCAAACTTCAATCCAATTCAAACCTAATTCATTCAGCCCAGTTCAATTCAAACCCAAATTCATTTCATCCAATCCACACTCGACTTGTAAATTCCATTCAAAATCCAAAAACCCAAAAGAATTGCAAACCATCATTTTATCCAAGTTTCATCAAGATTTTCAGATTTCAAAGAACCATTTTGTAGAA
Organism: Limonium bicolor; assembly: GCA_023374045.1. Classification (NCBI taxonomy): domain Eukaryota; kingdom Viridiplantae; phylum Streptophyta; class Magnoliopsida; order Caryophyllales; family Plumbaginaceae; genus Limonium; species Limonium bicolor. The sequence goes on from CM041777.1 coordinate 281,516,236, forward strand.
TTTTAAAGGAAAAACTCTTCTTACATCACAGAAAACTCTTCTCAAATGCAGAAAGTTCTTCTCACATATACAGAAAGTTTTCTCCTAAAAACATTTCTCAAAATCAGTGTTTCTTTACCGAGGATTCCGAACAACTTCAAAAGCTTTCAAACTTAGTTTTCAACTTAAAACTAAACCGTTTTTGGGGAACATGAGATGTCTAACACCTTCAAAAAACGTTTTCTTCCTGGTTAGGCATTACTGTCTCCCTTCCGAAATAAAAATCCGAGGCAGGGCACTGGGGTCGTAACCTCCCTTGTCGCAGTCTGGATCTCTTTAGGCGGGGCATTAGGGTGACAAACCTCCCCTAATTGCAGCCTAGATTTTTACAAGGCGGGGTGCTAGGGAAGTAACGACCTTCCTAGTTGCAGCCGGGATTTTAGAATCGTCTAACTCCCTTCTACTCGATTTCAATGTTTTCGGTTTTTAACATTTTAAAACCCGGGAGTTAGAGACGTTATTAGGGTTTGACCGAGAACATCTCATTCATGGTGTTTCTCTCTGAATCCTATTTTTCGACATAAATTCATTGCCCCATCTATCGAGCCTTGGCACTTACCATCAATTAAGTGTTATGTTCGAGGGGGTACATAGGGTAATCCCTCGGGATTATCCGCCCTTTTACAACAAAAAAGGATTTTTCGGTTTTAAAAAACTTCAAGAGAGACAATTCTGAATAACACAATCCAACATTCCCATTAGAGCTCTAGGACCCATAAACACTTCTCAATCCTCCTCGGAACCACCTCTAAGTCACATAGGACCTCCAATTCCTGAAGGCTCTCAGAAATCTGAAACATCTTCAAAATCCGAACACTTGCAAACCAAATATCCTCTTCCATACTCAATCATCCTTAAAACCCGAATTCCTCTTCAACCCATTCAACTTCCCAAAACACCTCAAGAACCCGACCATTTCAAAATCCGAACTTCTCAAACACAAAAAACTCCTCAAATCAGCCAAATGATCCAAATACCCCTTGACTCCACCAAAAATGACCGAAATGTCCTTTTACTCCTCAGAACTCCCATCATCCTCTTAATCCCCACAAAAGCCGAGACAAGCTCAATCTCCTCGAAAATAATCAAAACCTCTCAACCCTTTGACCATTCCCACGAACCAATACTTCAAGATCAGCCCATCCCTTCAAAACTCTTCAAAATCGCCTACTCCTTATTCCATACTCAAATCCAATCCTTTGGCTTTAACTGAATCTCTCTAAAAAAGGTTTGAAAGAAGGCAATCCCGACAATTGGAGACCGAGGTTCCTCGGGCACCAATCCGAAGTCGTGGTCGTTGCCACTTCTAAGGGGTGTAACCCAGTGCGAACCCACACAGAATCTCTGACATAACCAGATAAGTCCTATCCATAGGTAATAATCTCAGAGTCAATTAACGGTTCTTAGAACCATCTTCCTTCCTAGTTATCATAGGTCAAACTAGGTGGCGACTCTAGTCAATTCCGCCTTATAGAGGCATAAGTCCGCGTGGGGCCCATTGAGAGCGGGTGTAGTGCACACTTGCATTCCCCTTTATGCTTTCTGGGAAAGACGGACGATCAAGTAGGTATTTGAGGGCTGCCATGTATAACGGGTTTTCACCCTCCAGAATGGCAATTCTTAGGATCTAGACTTCTTAGTTAGACCGTATTTTAGATAGACCCCCCTCATACCGAAAAATCACCCTCCACAATATAGTAGCTCGGTACATTATGTTCATCAGACCGTTACTGTAAGTAGCATAGCCTAGATAGCCGTATGGGCGGTTAGCGGCGTTGTATCACCCGTCGTAGTAAGTAGTATTTCCGCTGCGAGTAACTCTGGATTATGGGATGATTGGACGGTAAGCATAGGATTAGCGGTTGGGGTGTTACAAAAAGTGGTATCAGAGCGTAGTAACGCTCTGATGTCCTTAGTTACCGAGGATAGGGGATTACCGAGTTAGGATTTCAACCGTCTTAAGATGAATACTTAGAAACCTAACTAGGAACTACCGTTATTAATAACGGATACCCTTGACGTTCTTAGGAACGATACCTTGTTTAAATTCCAAGACCTTTGAGTCATATCTTGCGGAGCCTAATGTGGATGTTAAATATTCAGATGTCAGGAAGAGGTCCAGGTCGCCCTAGAGGAGGGGGCAATGACGGACCCGGCGCGCAGACGATAGCTGAGATCGTCGCCGCCACGGTAGCACAGATGCTACCACAAGTAATCCAAGCCGTGCAACAAACCCAACAGAACCAACAAACTCAAGCGGGCCAATCCCTCCCCGCCACCCAGAGAAGCGAAGTGGGTAAAAGCTGTTAGCGGAACTCTGCCCTCCCTGCTTTAGGGGTGAGAGTGATCCGGCTAAGCTCGAAGCCTACATCTCCGAGATGGAGACGGCATTCAAAACCCTCGAAGCTCCTGCTGGAGTTCGAGTCAGAGTTGCTGCTTATTATCTGAAGGACGCTGCTATGGATTGGTGGAAGCTAATCAAGCACGAGCATGTCAGCGACCCCACATTCGATTGGGAGTCTTTCGCATCTCTCCTCCAATCTAAGTACTATCCGGAACATGTAAAGACAAGAAAAGGCTAGAGCTGGACGCCGTGAAGATGACAGACAAGATGCCTGTGGATGAGTACTACCGCACCTTCACTTCTATCCTCCGTCTCCTCCCTGATCTAGGATACACCGGCCAGGTGTTGGTCGATCGCTTCTATGGCGGTCTGAGCCATCGCCTTCGGTACGGTATGGGCTACACCAGATTTACCTCCCTTCAGGTAAATATCGGTTAACCCTTAGTATCATTTCAATTCCTTGAAATTCCTTGAATCTTTTCCTTATCCTTTCCTAAATGAAAATCCCGGCTAATACCTGAGATTTCAGGAGTGTTATCACGCGGCTTCTCGCGTTGAAATCACTTGCCAACTAAGGGATGAAGAAACCGCGCTGAAGCGCAAGGCCAACAACAAGAACACCAGTACTGAGGAGCAGAACCAGGGGAAGAGCTGGAAAAAGAAGAAGGGAATTTCTTTCAGCATCCCAAAAGAAATTCCCAAGTGAAAGCAGTGCCCATGCTGAGCAGGGCAAACCGGTTTAACTTCTTCAACTCGGTTCATCTGCACCGGTGGCAGCAAAGCCACTGAGATCATACCCACCTAAGGGTAAACTTCTATTTCTAATTCGTATTCATATCAGTATCATATCTAGTATATCCACGCACACATGTGCTAACCCTCTAAACCTTAGGTTCTGGCTCCGGTGTCACCAAAACCTCCTCCGATGGCCGCGCCTATGTGTGCAGAAAGTGCAATCAGGACCATCCCGGCAAAGATTGCTATGGGAGAGATATCAAATGCTACAATTGCCAGAAGCTAGGACACACAGCCAACAAATGCCCAGAGAATGGGAAGCCAAAGGGGAACTACCAAAGCTACAGGCAGAGGGAAGGCAAGGAGGTTGCATCTGGCGATGCACCGACCCAGCAGGCACCACAGGGACTGGGATCCCGGGGACCTCTGAGGGGTGCACCTCAGAGGCAGCCTGTCCTTCATGTCATAGACCGTGATGGGTCCGGTTCTAAATCCGGCCCAGGTAATAATCTAAATTTAATCCTTGAAGTAGCATGTCTAAGTAGTAGAGTAAACTGTTTGGATGAATGCATGAGTAAATAAAATGAAGTATGTATTAAGCATGAAATGAAGTAGTTGAAACTAGTACTCACCGTAGACGAAATTTGTAACCATAGGAAGCTTTAGTATCTGTTACCGATACCAGTAAACTTGAATCAAGAAGAGATCGACATCACCAACCACGACTACACCAACGAACAGTGTCAGGTCATCCGACCAGATATGATCTTATTAAGGGGATACCTGACACCCGAAGCACAAATCTCAATCATCCGACGATGCAACGAGCTAGGAACGGGTCAAGGTGGATTTTATACACCCGAATTCCCCGGTGGAGCGAAGATGAAGCTAAAAATGATGTGCTTGGGAAAGGACTGGATCCTTATACCAAGACATACCAGGAGACACGAACACAAGATGAGCGACGCCACCGACAATACCACCAGAGTTTCAGACACTCGTCACACAAGCGGTAGAACTTGCACAACAATGTGAACATGAACCGATCCCCGCACTTGAAGCGGATCTCTGCATCGTCAACTTCTATGAGAAAGAAGGACGACTTGGGTTACACCAAGACAAGGACGAGACAGCGGAATCTCTTTGAACGGGGAGCCCGTAGTGTCTTGGTCCATTGGTGATGACGCCGTATTCCTGTATAGCGAGCAGAAGCGTGTGGACCTCGCAGCGAAATTGGTATTGAGATCAGGAGATGTCCCTAATCATGGGTGGAAACTCTAGGATGCTGTATCACGGGATCAACAAGATCAAGTTGAACACGGCACCGCCGGCAATATCAATTGCCACACACATGAAACAAGATGCCTGAACCTTACCTTTAGAAAGTATTAAATTCATAGTATCATGTAATCTATTAGTAACGTGTATTAGAGACACGGTATGTATGATGGTTGGTTTATCAATAAAGAGCAGTGTTGATTTAATTCCACTTGGTCCACCATCAATACTTATCCAATTGTGAATCCAATAGGTTGTGGACTCGGTACCGAAGGTATCCTGAGCATCCTCACCGAAGCACAAGCCGGTAGAAGCGGCACCATCTTAACGGGAACCTTCCCAGTAAATGGCATGATGCCAATGTATTATTCGACTCCGGCGCCTCTCACCTTCGTATCACCATCTTTCGTGAAGAGGTTAAAGCTAGATGCGGATGAGCTACCGAACTTCATGGTTACTCTCCCATCGAGGAGCGAGTGTAAAGTGCACTAAATACTACCAATCAGCCACCATCAAAATCAAAAACGAAGCGTTTCCCATTTCCTTCATCGAATTCAATGGATTGGAGATTCGACTTAATCATTGGAATGAATTGGTTGGAGCGGCACAAGGGTAGAATCCTCTGCGCCGAGCATCGTTTGCTGCTCAAGAGTCCTTCTAGGGTTACCGTATCTTACCGCCAGAGACCGAGAGAGCCTTCGACCACACTCATATCTGCTATGGCCATGTACGGGAGCTCGGAAAGGGCCAAGAACTGTATCTGGTTATGTACAAGACCTGGAGAGAGATCCAGAGTTCAGTGATGACGTACGATTGTATCCGAATTTCCCGACGTATTCCCTAAGGAGCTTACCCGGCATGCCACCGCCGAGAGCAGGAATTTGAAATTGATCTTTTGCCAGGTACCGGTCCCATTGCTAGGGCACCGTACCGTATGGCACCTGCTGAAATGGCCGAATTGAAAAGAGCAACTACGAGACCTTCTAGACAAAGGGTTTATATGCCCGAGCGTATCACCCTGGGGAGCACCGGTTCTTTTCGTGAAGAAGAAGGACGGTAGCCTCCGAATTTGTATTGACTACCGCGAGCTGAATGCGGTCACAGTCAAAAATAAATACCCATTGTCACGCATCGACGACCTATTCGACCAGCTGAAAGAGAGCATCGGTCTTCTCCAAGATTGACCTCCGTTCTGGGTATCATCAAATCGCTATCAAAGAGCAAGACATTGAGAAAACAGCATTTCGTACCAGATATGGCCACTACGAATTCACAGTGATGCCATTCGGTTTGTCAAATGCACCAGCTAAATTCATGGACCTCATGAATCGTTTATTCAGTGAGCAGTTGGACACTTCAGTTGTTGTCTTCATCGATGACATACTTGTATATTCCAAATCAGCAGAGGAACATGAAACTCACTTGAGGAAAGTGCTTGAGACACTGCGCGAGAACCAGCTGTATGCGAAGTTCTCCAAATGCGAGTTTTGGCTTGATCAGGTATCATTCCTTGGACATGTCATCTCGAGCGCAGGTATCTCAGTTGACCCTTCTAAGATAGAAGTTGTACGATCATGGCCTAGACCCAAGACTGTTACCGACATTAGGAGCTTTCTTGGTCTAACCGGTTACTACCGGAGATTTGTTAAGGACTTCTCGAAAGTCGCTAAGCCCATGACTACACTGATGAAGAAAGATGCACCGTTTGTATGGACACACGAGTGCGAGTTATCATTTCAGAGCCTTAAGGACTCATTGACCTCAGCGCCCGTCCTTACCCTTCCAGAGGGCACGGAGGGATTTGAGGTATACTGTGATGCATCAGGCAAAGGTATGGGATGCGTACTCATGCAGCATCGCAAGGTTGTCGCTTATGCCTCCCGCCAGCTGAAAAAGCATGAGGAGAATTACCCGACTCACGATTTAGAGTTAGGAGCCATTGTCTTCGCCTTGAAGATATGGCGACACTATCTCTATGGGGTAAGCATCACCATCTACTCCGACCACAAGAGCTTACAGTATGTATTCACTCAGAAAGAATTGAACTTGAGACAGAGAAGATGGATGGAATTTCTTTCAGATTATGACATCAACTTACTGTATAAGGAAGGGAAGGCAAACATTGTAGCCGACGCCCTGAGCCGTCGAGCACACTCGCTCCATTCGCTACTCGCTTCTTTTAGCTTGGTTGACGAGGTGCGAGACGCTCAGTTGAGCGACCCTTACCTAACCGAAATCAGACACAAGATCGAGAATGGTACATTTGAGAAGAAGAAGTATGACTTCAAGCTACATGAAGATGGTTTGATTCGGTTGAATGGCAGGCTATGCGTCCCCCGAAGCAATGCTGAGCTAAGGGATCGCATCCTGCGAGAGTCACACTGTTCCACATTGTCAGTCCATCCGGGAGCCTCCAAGATGTACAAAGATATGAAGAGGTACTTCTGGTGGTCTGGAATGAAATCAGATGTGACGGAATTTGTATTGAGATGCTTAACATGCCAAAAGGTGAAATTTGAACATCGTAGACCGGGCGGAATGGTAGAATCGATGCCAGTTCCGGAGTGGAAATTTCATGATATCTCCATGGATTTTGTTGTAGGACTCCCACCTGCCAGAGGAGGACTCAACATGATCTGGGTTGTAGTCGATCGCCTTACCAAGGTTGCCAGATTCATACCGATGAAGGACACCTGGAAGGTAGTAAAGCTAGCTGAGCTATTCGACAAGGAGATTATCAGACATCACGGAGCCCCGAAAACAATAGTATCTGACCGCGACACCAGATTTCTTTCGAGATACTGGAGAGCTACAAGGGAAGCGTTGGGTACAGAATTGAAGTTGAGTACCGCCTTCCATCCTCAGACCGACGGTCAGACAGAAAGGACCATCCAGACACTGGAGGACATGCTTCAGGCATGTGCCTTAGACTTTCAGGGGAGTTGGTTAGATAAGCTTCATCTTATCGAGTTCTCGTATAATAATAGCTATCACGCCTCGATTAAGATGTCGCCTTTCCAAGCTCTATACGGTAGACCTTGCCGTACACCCTTGTGTTGGGATGAGTCAAGTGAAGCGGTCATCATAGGACCGGAGTATCTTGAGCAAGTACAAGCTGAAGTTCAGCAGATTAGAGCTAACATGAAGGCAGCCCAAGATAGACAGAAATCCTATGCGGATGTGAGACGACGCGACCTTGAGTTCGCCGTGGGCGACCAAGTGTTCTTGCGAGTTTCACCTATGAAGGGTGTCTTCCGTTTTGGTCAGAAGGGCAAGCTAAGCCCAAAGTTTGTAGGGCCGTACGCTATCACCGAAAGAGTTGGAGCTGTAGCCTACAGGTTAGCATTACCTGAGGACTTGGGACGTGTCCATGATGTATTTCATGTGTCACAACTCAAGAAGTACATTGCTGATCTTTCTCATGTGTTAGAGCCCGAGAGACTATCCATCGAACCGACCATGAGATATATTGAAACCCCAGTGAGAATCCTTGATAGGAAGACCAGAGACACTCGCCATAAGTCTATACGAATGGTGAAGGTCCTATGGTCAAACCATGATGTCGAAGAAGCGACATGGGAGTTGGAAGATGCCATGAAGGCTAAGTACCCACAGCTGTTCATAGACTAGATAGTCTAGTATTTAGTAATACGGGTACGGGTCGTACCCCTTTTAAGGGGGGTAGAGCCCTTTTGCTTTTGCATTGCTTCGGGGTAAGCATTGCTTAGTGTGTAAGTATTGTAATAGGTTTTGTATGGCACATGTAGTGCAAGTGAACTTGGTATGCGTATGTATGTATGTGTAATGTGTAGTGTATGTATGATGGATGATGTTTGTGTAATGTGTAACGTATCTGTGTAATGCGAATGTGGAATGGTATGAATGGGAAATGATGTATCGTGTATGTGAATTCGTGTTGTGCTTGAATTGTGTATGCTTGCAATGTGGAAAGGAAATAAACACCTCATTGGTGTAGTAAGACACATTAGTGCAATTGGTTTGCCTAATGAGTAGAATTACCTAAACCATTAACCTTGAGCAACTTTGAGGGCAAAGTTTCTTAAGGGGGGTAGATTGAAATACCCCGTAATTAAAAATAGTGATTTATTAGGCTAATAAGTAATTTAGAGGCTTAATTATGTATAATTAATCATGAGGGAACAAATCCCGAAGAAAACGGACCCTTGAAACGGATTAAAATCACTAACGAACCTTAAAGCGCGTTTTTCGAGGTAACCGGGAAAACGTGTCTTTAAGCGGGTCAAATAGACTCGTAACAATTTTAGTCAACTAAATAATCATTAATAAATATTAGTGAAGCTTTAGAACCAATAAAATCAATAAAATGAGAGATTAGTAAAAAACTGTCAAAAACAGGAAGTTGTGGGGTAGAAATATAAATAACACAAACTTATGTGTCCAACTTTGTAAATAAAATTTTTAAAACCCTTATGGGTCTGTGTGTGTCCGATCCCACACCCCTCTCTCACACTCTATTAATTCCACCTTACTCACAAAACAACAAAAGTAATAAAACTACTACTTTACCTACTTTATTACTCTCACACTCTCACACTCTCTCTCCTATCTCTCATTTCTTCCTCCACGTACAGCACCCCATCTCCCTCCTCTCTATTTCTCTCCTTCTCCAACCGGTCATCTATGGAGTTTTAAGCAAAACCCACACAAACTCAACTTCTCTCCTCTTGTAACCCCCTTTAACCTCTTCCAAAAATTATAAAAACTACACCATTGGAATCCTCTCATCAAGAACTACACTTCTATCTTTCCAAAAATCGAAAAGGAGCATTTTCGTTTTTATGGGTATGCCCCATTTGGAGCTTCAAGACCACCATTAGAAGGCCATCCTTCTTCTTGTTCTATTGAGGTAAAAATATCCTTAAAAACCCCATCTTTTTCTAGCCTCTAAGGCAAAACGAAAATCTAGCTAAACACTTGTTTGGTTCTCTTGTTCTATAGCCGATTTTGGCATTCTTGAAGGGGTTGAAAGTTTGTTCTTGAGCTATCCCAAACAGCACTTGTGCCTTGGAAGGTAAAATAATTTCTAAACCCTAAAACCTACATTAGAGCTTGAATAATGGTTAGGGTTAGTTTTAGTATTAAAATGGTGTATTGAAATGTATATATAAATGGTTGTAGTGTTAGAGGAATTGAGATTTACAAAACGGGTAGAGAGAGAAGGAAGAAAGAAGCAAGAAGAAGAAAAGAAAGTCTAGAAGAAGGAAACAAGGTAATTAAGCTCATCTTTGTATAGCTTTGTAAATGAGTATGTAACAGATTTTTAGAAATGAAAATGTGTATTGTAAAATGGTAATGCATTAGTAGTGTAATGTGTAAGAGAATGTAAGTGTTTAAACCCTTGGAAACAATTTTAAAACCTGTTACAAACAGGTTGGGAATTTATGTGATGTGCAGGAATTTTGTAGTGTTGAATGGGTAGTATTTGTTGGAGGAATTTAGTGTATTGTTGTGTATAACAGGTGGAGTAGGTGTTAAAATGTGATTGAAACAATAGGTGAGAGCATAAAAATATAGGGAGACTATGGCAAAATTTGTCTAGGAATAGAACACTTAGTGAACTAGAACTAGGTGACTAATAAGTGTTGTAACAGATTTTGGTTGAGATAGATAGAGGGTAAGTTGGGAGAGATAGATAATGCATTGTGATGTACTAGGAACTCTAGAAATGACATTAGAAGAGAGAGTTATTGTTGGGAGAGAGCTAGAACAAAATCTGTAGCAAGACACACTAGGAAGAACTAGTGTGAGTGGGGAGATGAAACTTGGAAATTATGTGATGAATTAGTATAGAAATGTGTAGAGAGTAATGACTGAACTAAGGTGTATTAGGAGGTTTGAGTAGTGTTAAAACATGTGGGATTAAGTGTAGGAACAATGGGGAAGTAATGGGTAAGAAGAGGGACTGAAAACAAAATTAAAATGCAAATACTGGGGCGGACCGAACTTGCGACCGGACTTGCAAGTTTGGTCGAGCCCAGATTTTCAAAGACGGGAAAGCTTCTGGAATGGACCGAACTTGCGACCGGACTTGCAAGTGCGGTCGGACCAGAAAATTCTCCAGTCTGTAACCTACTGGAATCGACCGGACTTGCGACCGGACTTGCAAGTTCGGTCGAGCCAGAAAAATTCCCCGATGAAACCTTCTGGAATGGACCGAACTTGCGACCGGACATGCAAGTTCGGTCGGCCAGAAAAATTCCCGTAATGCAAGCTACTGGAATGGACCGAACTTGTGACCGGACTTGCAAGTTCGGTCGGCCAGGAAAAATTCGGTAATGTGAGCTACTGGAATGGACCAGGACTTGCAAGGTCGGTCGCAAGTCCGGTCCAGTCAAAAAAAAATTTAAATTAAATAATATATATATATAATATATATATTATATATATGTACATGTATGTAAGCATGCCAATATTAAGTAAGAAATAAAACTTGAGGTAATGAAAAATAAGTAAGTAATGTGTAGGTGTAAGAAGTATAAGGACATAGTAAGTATGAGTTAAGTTAGATAGTTATATTAATCATTCAATTGTATATATATAATAGGATTGATTTGTGACACCGGAAGACGTTCGGAAACACGTACGACGGTGAACGGTATGGATTCCTCATGCCCCGTATGCTATCTTGTTACTCTGATTTGTGTGTTGTGTGCTAATTGATCACCAAATAAGATAAATGCACGAATCGGAGTTAATATGCATACTTGTGAATATGTAGTGTTGTATGTTTGTGAATATTCTCTTAAATCTTAGTTTGTATAATTCATGAAATGTATGGATGAATGATGTATGTGTGTATGTATGTTGTATTGCTTCGTGACCGATTATTTGTATGAATGGACTTCTAACTTATTCCTAACAAGCTAACCATCCTAACTTAAATTGTAATTAAATTGGAATGAGTAGAAGTCCGATATAGTTTCGGCCACGCGTGAGGATGCGGAGTCACGAGAGGTTGGCTCCAATTCCTGACTCTTAAACTGGTCCGCGGCCCAAATCCCTTAAGTGGGTAGCATCCCGGATTGGTGAGTCAAGTAAATCCCGGAGGTGGGACGGCGTAGTCCCCAGGGCCGGAGGTCCCGACGACTTAACTTGAGTATGAGTAAGTAAGTAAGAATGAGTAAGTAAGTGAATGAAGTAAGTAAGTGTAAGTAAGAATAAGTAAGTAATGAGTAAAGAGTAAAAGCATTCCGATTAACCCGGATGCATAACTTGGCTAACCTTGTGAAGGTAAGTAAGATGCGTGTTATTGTATTGTTGTTGTGCCTTGAATGTGTAATGTATTGAGCATGATTGTATGATGTATGTAAAGCATGTATGTATGAAATTAATGAACAGCATGTTTAGTGGACGTCAAATAGTCGGCGTGCCCTAGCTAGCACGCGGTATATGCGGAGTTTATACGCAGCGTTTGCTGAGCCCCTTGGGGCACCATTTTTACTACACGCAGGTACTCGCGAGGATGAAGATGTGAAGACTTAATTTTATTCCTTTATCTTCTTTTGGATTGTAAACACTGAATTATGATGGTGTACTGAGTAGTACTGGCTGTAGTTTTTGAATAGCCGGTGTACCATGGGGTACACCTTTTGGGATAGTGGAAGTATTGGATGGGGTATAGATGAGTAGCCTTAGAAACTCATTCTTTTGGGAAGTTGAATTGGTATGTAATTGAATACACTTAAATACTCGTTGATCCATTGATGTAAGTATTCGGTACGTGGTATTTTGGTAAGTAATATAGAGTAGCTCGGTACATTATGTTCATCAGACCGTTACTGTAAGTAGCATAGCCTAGCTAGCCGTATGGGCGGTTAGCGGCGTTGTATCACCCGCCGTAGTAAGTAGTATTTCCGCTGCGAGTAACTCTGGATTATGGATGATTGGACGGTAAGCATAGGATTAGCGGTTGGGGTGTTACAAAAAGTGGTATCAGAGCGTAGTAACGCTCTGATGTCCTTAGTTACCGAGCATAGGGGATTACCGAGTTAGGATTTCAACCGTCTTAAGATGAATACTTAGAAACCTAACTAGGAACTACCGTTATTAATAACGGATACCCTTGACGTTCTTAGGAACGATACCTTGTTTAAATTCCAAGACCTTTGAGTCATATCTTGCGGAGCCTAATGTGGATGTTAAATATTCAGATGTCAGGAAGAGGTCCAGGTCGCCCTAGAGGAGGGGGCAATGACGGACCCGGCGCGCAGACGATAGCTGAGATCGTCGCCGCCACGGTAGCACAGATGCTACCACAAGTAATCCAAGCCGTGCAACAAACCCAACAAACCAACAAACTCAAGCGGGGCCAATCCCTCCCCCGCCACCCAGAGAAGCGAACTGGGTAAAAGCTGTAGCGGAACTCCGCCCTCCCTGCTTTAGGGGTGAGAGTGATCCGGCTAAGCTCGAAGCCTACATCTCCGAGATGGAGACGGCATTCAAAACCCTCGAAGCTCCTGCTGGAGTTCGAGTCAGAGTTGCTGCTTATTATCTGAAGGATGCTGCTATGGATTGGTGGAAGCTAATCAAGCACGAGCATGTCAGCGACCCCACATTCGATTGGGAGTCTTTCGCATCTCTCCTCCGATCTAAGTACTATCCGGAACATGTAAAGACAAAGAAAAGGCTAGAGCTGGACGCCTTGAAGATGACAGACAAGATGCCTGTGGATGAGTACTACCGCACCTTCACTTCTATCCTCCGTCTCCTCCCTGATCTAGGATACACCGGCCAGGTGTTGGTCGATCGCTTCTATGGCGGTCTGAGCCATCGCCTTCGGTACGGTATGGGCTACACCAGATTTACCTCCCTTCAGGTAAATATCGGTTAACCCTTAGTATCATTTCAATTCCTTGAAATTCCTTGAATCTTTTCCTTATCCTTTCCTAAATGAAATCCCGGCTAATACCTGAGATTTCAGGAGTGTTATCACGCGGCTTCTCGCGTTGAAATCACTTGCCAACTAAGGGATGAAGAAACCGCGCTGAAGCGCAAGGCCAACAACAAGAACACCAGTACTGAGGAGCAGAACCAGGGGAAGAGCTGGAAAAAAGAAGAGGGGAATTTCTTTCAGCAATCCCAAAAGAAATTCCCAAGTGAAAGCAGTGCCCATGCTGAGCAGGGCAAACCGGTTTAACTTCTTCAACTCGGTTCATCTGCACCGGTGGCAGCAAAGCCACTGAGATCATACCCACCTAAGGGTAAACTTCTATTTCTAATTCGTATTCATATCAGTATCATATCTAGTATATCCACGCACACATGTGCTAACCCTCTAAACCTTAGGTTCTGGCTCCGGTGTCACCAAAACCTCCTCCGATGGCCGCGCCTATGTGTGCAGAAAGTGCAATCAGGACCATCCCGGCAAAGATTGCTATGGGAGAGATATCAAATGCTACAATTGCCAGAAGCTAGGACACACAGCCAACAAATGCCCAGAGAATGGGAAGCCAAAGGGGAACTACCAAAGCTACAGGCAGAGGGAAGGCAAGGAGGTTGCATCTGGCGATGCACCGACCCAGCAGGCACCACAGGGACTGGGATCCCGGGGACCTCTGAGGGGTGCACCTCAGAGGCAGCCTGTCCTTCATGTCATAGACCGTGATGGGTCCGGTTCTAAATCCGGCCCAGGTAATAATCTAAACCTTTAATCCTTGAAGTAGCATGTCTAAGTAGTAGAGTAACTGTTTGGATGAATGCATGAGTAAATAAAATGAAGTATGTATTAAGCATGAAATGAAGTAGTTGAAACTAGTACTCACCGTAGACGAAATTTGTAACCATAGGAAGCTTTAGTATCTGTTACCCGATACCAGTAAACTTGAATCAAGAAGAGATCGACATCACCAACACACGACTACACACAAACGAACAGTGTCAGGTCATCCGACCAGGTATGATCTTATTAAGGGATACCTGACACCCGAAGCACAAATCTCAATCATCCGACGATGCAACGAGCTAGGAACGGGTCAAGGTGGATTTTATACACCCGAATTCCCCGGTGGAGCGAAGATGAAGCTAAAAATGATGTGCTTGGGAAAGGACTGGAATCCTTATACCAAGACATACCAGGAGACACGAACACAAGATGGAGCGACGCCACCGACAATACCACCAGAGTTTCAGACACTCGTCACACAAGCGGTAGAACTTGCACAACAATGTGAACATGAACCGATCCCCGCACTTGAAGCGGATCTCTGCATCGTCAACTTCTATGAGAAAGAAGGACGACTTGGGTTACACCAAGACAACGAGACACAGCGGAATCTCTTGAACGGGAGTGCCCGTAGTGTCTTGGTCCATTGGTGATGACGCCGTATTCCTGTATAGCGAGCAGAAGCGTGTGGACCTCGCACGAAATTGGTATTGAGATCAGGAGATGTCCTAATCATGGGTGGAAACTCTAGGATGCTGTATCACGGGATCAACAAGATCAAGTTGAATACGGCACCGCCGGCAATAATCAATGCCACACACATGAAACCAGGACGCCTGAACCTTACCTTTAGAAAGTATTAAATTCATAGTATCATGTAATTAGTAGTAACGTGTATTAGAGACACGGTATGTATGATGGTTGGTTTATCAATAAAGAGCAGTGTTGATTTAATTCCACTTGTGTCCACCATCAATACTTATCCAATTGTGAATCCAATAGGTTGTGGACTCGGTACCGAAGGTATCCTGAGCATCCTCACCGAAGCACAAGCCGTAGAAGCGGCACCATCTTAACGGGAACCTTCCCAGTAAATGGCATTGATGCCAATGTATTATTCGACTCCGGCGCCTCTCACACCTTCGTATCACCATCTTTCGTGAAGAGGTTAAAGCTAGATGCGGATGAGCTACCGAACTTCATGGTTACTCTCCCATCGAAGGAGCGAGTAAGTGCACTAAATACTACCAATCAGCCACCATCAAATCAAAAACGAAGCGTTTCCCATTTCCTTCATCGAATTCAATGGATTGGGATTCGACTTAATCATTGGAATGAATTGGTTGGAGCGGCACAAGGGTAGAATCCTCTGCGCCGAGCATCGTTTGCTGCTCAAGAGTCCTTCTAGGGTTACCGTATCTTACCGCCAGAGACCGAGAGAGCCTTCGACCACACTCATATCTGCTATGGCCATGTACCGGGAGCTCGGAAAGGGCCAAGAACTGTATCTGTGTTATGTACAAGACCTGGAGAGAGATCCAGAGTTCAGTGATGACGTACCGATTGTATCCGAATTTCCCGACGTATTCCCTAAGGAGCTACCCGGCATGCCACCACCGAGAGCAGTGGAATTTGAAATTGATCTTTTGCCAGGTACCGGTCCCATTGCTAGGGCACCGTACCGCATGGCACCTGCTGAAATGACCGAATTGAAAGAGCAACTACGAGACCTTCTAGACAAAGGGTTTATATGCCCGAGCGTATCACCCTGGGGAGCACCGGTCTTTCGTGAAGAAGAAGGACGGTAGCCTCCGAATTGTATTGACTACCGCGAGCTGAATGCGGTCACAGTCAAAATAAATACCCATTGTCACGCATCGACGACCTATTCGACCAGCTGAAAGGAGCATCGGTCTTCTCCAAGATTGACCTCCGTTCTGGGTATCATCAATCGCTATCAAAGAGCAAGACATTGAGAAAACGGCATTTCGTACCAGATATGGCCACTACGAATTCACAGTGATGCCATTCGGTTTGTCAAATGCACCAGCTAAATTCATGGACCTCATGAATCGTTTATTCAGTGAGCAGTTGGACACTTCAGTTGTTGTCTTCATCGACGACATACTTGTATATTCCAAATCAGCAGAGGAACATGAAACTCACTTGAGGAAAGTGCTTGAGACACTGCGCGAGAACCAGCTGTATGCGAAGTTCTCCAAATGCGAGTTTTGGCTTGATCAGGTATCATTCCTTGGACATGTCATCTCGAGCGCAGGTATCTCAGTTGACCCTTCTAAGATAGAAGTTGTACGATCATGGCCTAGACCCAAGACTGTTACCGACATTAGGAGCTTTCTTGGTCTAGCCGGTTACTACCGGAGATTTGTAAGGACTTCTCGAAAGTCGCTAAGCCCATGACTACACTGATGAAGAAAGATGCACCGTTTGTATGGACACACGAGTGCGAGTTATCATTTCAGAGCCTTAAGGACTCATTGACCTCAGCGCCCGTCCTTACCCTTCCAGAGGGCACGAGGGATTTGAGGTATACTGTGATGCATCAGGCAAAGGAATGGGATGCGTACTCATGCAGCATGGCAAGGTTGTCGCTTATGCCTCCCGCCAGCTGAAAAAGCATGAGGAGAATTACCCGACTCACGATTTAGAGTTAGGAGCCATTGTCTTCGCCTTGAAGATATGGCGACACTATCTCTATGGGGTAAGCATCACCATCTACTCCGACCACAAGAGCTTACAGTATGTATTCACTCAGAAAGAATTGAACTTGAGACAGAGAAGATGGATGGAATTTCTTTCAGATTATGACATCAACTTGCAGTATAAGGAAGGGAAGGCAAACATTGTAGCCGACGCCCTGAGCCGTCGAGCACACTCGCTCCATTCGCTACTCGCTTCTTCTAGCTTGGTTGACGAGGTGCGAGACGCTCAGTTGAGCGACCCTTACCTAACCGAAATCAGACACAAGATCGAGAATGGTACATTTGAGAAGAAGAGTATGACTTCAAGCTACATGAAGATGGTTTGATTCGGTTGAATGGCAGGCTATGCGTCCCCCGAAGCAATGCTGAGCTAAGGGATCGCATCCTGCGAGAGTCACACTGTTCCACATTGTCAGTCCATCCGGGAGCCTCCAAGATGTACAAAGACATGAAGAGGTACTTCTGGTGGTCTGGAATGAAATCAGATGTGACGGAATTTGTATTGAGATGCTTAACATGCCAAAGGTGAAATTTGAACATCGTAGACCGGGCGGAATGGTACAATCGATGCCAGTTCCGGAGTGGAAATTTCATGATATCTCCATGGATTTTGTTGTAGGACTCCCACCTGCCAGAGGAGGACTCAACATGATCTGGGTTGTAGTCGATCGCCTTACCAAGGTTGCCAGATTCATACCGATGAAGGACACCTGGAAGGTAGTAAAGCTAGCTGAGCTATTCGACAAGGAGATTATCAGACATCACGGAGCCCGAAAACAATAGTATCTGACCGCGACACCAGATTTCTTTCGAGATACTGGAGAGCTACAAGGGAAGCGTTGGGTACAGAATTGAAGTTGAGTACCGCCTTCCATCCTCAGACCGACGGTCAGACAGAAAGGACCATCCAGACACTGGAGGACATGCTTCGGGCATGTGCCTTAGACTTTCAGGGGAGTTGGTTAGATAAGCTTCATCTTATCGAGTTCTCGTATAATAATAGCTATCACGCCTCGATTAAGATGTCGCCTTTCCAAGCTCTATACGGTAGACCTTGCCGTACACCCTTGTGTTGGGATGAGTCAAGTGAAGCGGTCATCATAGGACCGGAGTATCTTGAGCAAGTACAAGCTGAAGTTCAGCAATTAGAGCTAACATGAAGGCAGCCCAAGATAGACAGAAATCCTATGCGGATGTGAGACGACGCGACCTTGAGTTCGCCGTGGGCGACCAAGTGTTCTTGCGAGTTTCACCTATGAAGGGTGTCTTCCGTTTTGGTCAGAAGGGCAAGCTAAGCCCAAAGTTTGTAGGGCCGTACGCTATCACCGAAAGAGTTGGAGCTGTAGCCTACAGGTTAGCATTACCTGAGGACTTGGGACGTGTCCATGATGTATTTCATGTGTCACAACTCAAGAAGTACATTGCTGATCTTTCTCATGTGTTAGAGCCCGAGAGACTATCCATCGACCGACCATGAGATAATTGAAACCCAGTGAGAATCCTTGATAGGAAGACCAGAGACACTCGCCATAAGTCTATACGAATGGTGAAGGTCCTATGGTCAAACCATGATGTCGAAGAAGCGACATGGGAGTTGGAAGATGCCATGAAGGCTAAGTACCCACAGCTGTTCATAGACTAGATAGTCTAGTATTTAGTAATACGGGTACGGGTCGTACCCCTTTTAGGGGGGTAGAGCCCTTTTGCTTTTGCATTGCTTCGGGGTAAGCATTGCTTAGTGTGTAAGTATTGTAATAGGTTTTGTATGGCACATGTAGTGCAAGTGAACTTGGTATGCGTATGTATGTATGTGTAATGTGTATGTATGTTGATGGATGATGTTTGTGTAATGTGTAACGTATCTGTGTAATGCGAATGTGGAATGGTATGAATGGGAATGATGTATCGTGTATGTGAATTCGTGTTGTGCTTGAATTGTGTATGCTTGCAATGTGGAAAGGAAATAAACACCTCATTGGTGTAGTAAGACACATTAGTGCAATTGGTTTGCCTAATGAGTAGAATTACCTAAACCATTAACCTTGAGCAACTTTGAGGGCAAAGTTTCTTAAGGGGGGTAGATTGAAATACCCCGTAATTAAAAATAGTGATTTATTAGGCTAATAATAATTTAGGCTTAATTATGTATAATTAATCATGAGGGAACAAATCCCGAAGAAAACGGACCCTTGAAACGGATTAAAATCACTAACGAACCTTAAAGCGCGTTTTTCGAGGTAACCGGGAA
Source organism: Limonium bicolor (assembly GCA_023374045.1). Classification (NCBI taxonomy): domain Eukaryota; kingdom Viridiplantae; phylum Streptophyta; class Magnoliopsida; order Caryophyllales; family Plumbaginaceae; genus Limonium; species Limonium bicolor. The sequence goes on from CM041777.1 coordinate 281,535,306, forward strand.
AACGTGTCTTTAAGCGGGTCAAATAGACTCGTAACAATTTTAGTCAACTAAATAATCATTAATAAATATTAGTGAAGCTTTAGAACCAATAAAATCAATAAATGAGAGATTAGTAAAAACTGTCAAAAACAGGAAGTTGTGGGGTAGAAATATAAATAACACAAACTTATGTGTCCAACTTTGTAAATAAAATTTTAAAACCCTTATGGGTCTGTGTGTCCGATCCCACACCCTCTCTCACACTCTATTAATTCCACCTTACTCACAAACAACAAAAGAATAAAACTACTACTTTACCTACTTTATTACTCTCACACTCTCACACTCTCTCTCCTATCTCTCATTTCTTCTCCTCCACGTAACACCCCATCTCCTCCTCTCTATTTCTCTCTCTCCTTCTCCAACCGGTCATCTATGGAGTTTTAGCAAAACCCACACAAACTCACTTCTCTCCTCTTGTAACCCCCTTTAACCTCTTCCAAAAATTATAAAAACTACACCATTGGAATCCTCTCATCAAGAACTACACTTCTATCTTTCCAAAATCGAAAAGGAGCATTTTCGTTTTTATGGGTATGCCCCATTTGGAGCTTCAAGACCACCATTAGAAGGCATCCTTCTTCTTGTTCTATTGAGGTAAAAATATCCTTAAAACCCCATCTTTTTCTAGCCTCTAAGGCAAAACGAAAATCTAGCTAAACACTTGTTTGGTTCTCTTGTTCTATAGCCGATTTTGGCATTCTTGAAGGGTTTGAAAGTTTGTTCTTGAGCTATCCCAAACAGCACTTGTGCCTTGGAAGGTAAATAATTTCTAAACCCTAAAACCTACATTAGAGCTTGAATAATGGTTAGGGTTAGTTTTAGTATTAAAATGGTGTATTGAAATGTATATATAATGGTTGTAGTGTTAGAGGAATTGAGATTACAAAACGGGTAGAGAGAGAAGGAAGAAAGAAGCAAGAAGAAGAAAAGAAAGTCTAGAAAGGAAACAAGGTAATTAAGCTCATCTTTGTATAGCTTTGTAAATGAGTATGTAACAGATTTTTAGAATGAAAATGTGTATTGTAAAATGGTAATGATTAGTAGTGTAATGTGTAAGAGAATGTAAGTTTTAAACCCTTGGAAACAATTTGAAAACTGCTACAAACAGGTTGGGAATTTAATGTGACGTGCAGGAATTTTGTAGTGTTGAATGGGTAGTATTTGTGTGGAGGAATTTAGTGTATTGTTGTTGTGTATAAACAGGTGGAGTAGGTGTTAAAATGTGATGAAACAATGAGGTGAGAGCATAAAAATATAGGGGAGACTATGGCAAAATTTGTCTAGGAATAGAACACTTGAACTAGAAACTAGGTGACTAATAAGTGTTGTAACAGATTTTGGTTGAGATAGATAGAGGGTAAGTTGGGAGAGATAGATAATGCATTGTGATGTACTAGGAATTCTAGAAATGACATTAGAAGAGAGAGTTATTGTTGGGAAGAGCTAGAACAAAATCTGTAGCAAGACACAACTAGAAGAACTAGTGTGAGTGGGGAGATGAAACTTGGAAAATTATGTGAGTGAATTAGTATAGAAATGTGTAAGAGTTAATAATGAACTAAGGTGTATTAGGAGGTTTGAGTAGTGTAAACATGTGGGATTAAGTGTAGGAACAATGGGGAAGTAATGGGTAAGAAGAGGGACTGAAAACAGAAATTAAAATGCAAATACTGGGCGGACCGAACTTGCGACCGGACTTGCAAGTTCGGTCGAGCCCAGATTTTCAAAGACGGGAAAGCTTCTGGAATGGACCGAACTTGCGACCGGACTTGCAAGTGCGGTCGGACCAGAAAATTCTCCCGTCTGTAACCTACTGGAATCGACCGGACTTGCGACCGGACTTGCAAGTTCGGTCGAGCCAGAAAAATCCCCGATGAAACCTTCTGGAATGGACCGAACTTGCGACCGGACATGCAAGTTCGGTCGGCCAGAAAAAATTCCCGTAATGCAAGCTACTGGAATGGACCAAACTTGCGACCGGACTTGCAAGTTCGGTCGGCCAGGAAAAATTCGGTAATGTGAGCTACTGGAATGGACCGGACTTGCAAGGTCGGTCGCAAGTCCGGTCCAGTAAAAAAAAAAATATATTTATATATATATATATATATATATGTATGTAAGCATGCCAATATTAAGTAAGAAAATAAAACTTGAGGTAACGAAAATGAGTAAGTAATGTGTAGTGTAAGAAGTATAAGGACATAGTAAGTATGAGTTAAGTTAGTAATGATAGTCATATTAATCATTCAATTGTATATATATAATAGGATTTGATTTGTGACACCGGAAGACGTTCGGAAACACGTACGACGGTGAACGGTATGGATTCCTCATGCCCCGTATGCTATCTTGGTTACTCTGATTTGTGTGTTGTGTGCTAATTGATCACCAAATAAGATAAATGCACGAATCGGAGTTATATGCATACTTGTGAATATGTAGTGTTGTATGTTGTGAATATTCTCTTAATCTTAGTTTGTATAATTCATGAAATGTATGGGTGATGATGTATGTGTGTATGTATGTTGTATTGCTTCGTGACCGATTATTTGTATGAATGGACTTCTAACTTATTCCTAACAAGCTAACCATCCTAACTTAAATCGGTAATTAAATTGGAATGAGTAGAAGTCCGATATAGTTTCGGCCACGCGTGAGGATGCGGAGTCACGAGAGGTTGGCTCCAATTCCTGACTCTTAAACTGGTCCGCGGCCCAAATCCCTTAAGTGGGTAGCATCCCGGATTGGTGAGTCAAGTAAATCCCGGAGGTGGGACGGCGTAGTCCCCAGGGCCGGAGGTCCCGACGACTTAACTTGAGTATGAGTAAGTAAGTAAGAATGAGTAAGTAAAGTGAATGTAAGTAAGTAAGTGTAAGTAAGAATAAGTAAGTAATGAGTAAAAGAGTAAAAGCATTCCGATTAACCCGGATGCATAACTTGGCTAACCTTGTGAAGGTAAGTAAGATGCGTGTTATTGTATTGTTGCCTTGGAATGTGTAATGTATTGAGCATGATTGTATGATGTACGTAAAACATGTATGTATGTAATTAATGAACAGCATGTTTAGTGGACGTCAAATAGTCGGCGTGCCCTAGCTAGCACGCGGTATATGCGGAGTTTATACGCAGCGTTTGCTGAGCCCCTTGGGGCACCATTTTTACTACACGCAGGTACTCGCGAGGGATGAAGATGTGAAGACTTAATTTTATTCCTTTATCTTCTTTTTGGATTGTAAACACTGAATTATGATGGTGTACTGAGTAGTACATGGTTGTAGTTTTTGAATAGCCGGTGTACCATGGGGTACACCTTTTTGGGATAGTGGAAGTATTGGATTGGGGTATAGATGAGTAGCCTTAGAAACTCATTCTTTTGGAAGTTGAATTGGTATGTAATTGAATACACTTAAATACTCGGTGATCCATTGATGTAAGTATTCGGTACGTGGTATTTTGGTAAGTAATAGTAGCTCGGTACATATGTTCATCAGACCGTTACTGTAAGTAGCATAGCCTAGCTAGCCGTATGGGCGGTTAGCGGTGTTGTATCACCCGCCGTAGTAAGTAGTATTTCCGCTGCGAGTAACTCTGGATTATGGGATGATTGGACGGTAAGTATAGGATTAGCGGTTGGGGTGTTACAAGTATTGTTGCTTGAAACCACAAACACACTCAATTTATAAACTATGACATATATATATGTAATATGAATTAATATTTTTATATCATAAAAAATATAAATGGCCCCCCCCAATTCTAAATCCTGGCTCCGCCCCTAGTTATATTGAAATGTAATTAAAGATTACTAATATAATTAATATAGTTTTTTTATTCAAATACGGACATATAGTAGCATACCATAACACCCCGATTAAGATCCACAATCTTAGTCCCAACCAAGCTGTAGATAGACAATCAATCCCTCATATTAAAAAGGTTGTAGAGGCTGCCATCAATACAAATGGATCTCGAACGAAAATGCTTCACAAACAAGGACAACCAACCACAAAAGCCTAGAGATACCAAAATTTTCCAAGACAAGACTAAGGATCACCATGATCCTCCTGCGATTGCAAATTATTGCTACAAAGATGCACCATATTGGTGCTAAGCAACTTGACATACCATACTCTAAGGTATGTAAAGCTACGGTTCACAAAAAATAAGGATCGAATAAACAATTTAGATGACTAACTGTTGATATATCTATTAAGAATTATATACTGACAAATATCATTAGCCAAGGAAATAGTTTCTTTACTAATTTTGTAATTATTAGTCTCTAGTGGTTGTTGTTATAATTAATAATACATGTTTAGATTCTTTACAGCTAATTTATAGTTCCTAGACAGACACTTCAATGGGTTTATTCTAGACTCTTCCAAGGTGTCTCTTCCCTTAGATGACTCTACTATAAATATAGGATTGTATATCAGTTTTGTATATCTTAAATCAATAATAAAACCTCATAAACTTCATGGTATCAAAGCCCAATCTGATCTAAACCCATTTGATCTCTGCCCTTTGATTATCCTTTTATTCACTCTTGCTTGTGCTCTAACTTCCAAGGTGTCTCCACCCCTCTCTATCTCAACTTTCTACGCCTACTGCGTCTCTTTGGGTGTCTTCACCCCTTTGTTGTCTTCAATACTTTTTTTTTTAACTCTCAGTGTGAGTCTCCTCACCAAGGGATCGATCATGTCTACAGAAACTGGTTCACCCATAAGTCATATTGACCACTCAACTATTGTGTCAGCTGATGCTGCAACAACAACTGCTCTTCAACAACAAAAATTTGATCTTCCTCCTATCCAGCCATCATACCGTTTCAATGGTAAGAATTACCTTGGATGGTTAAAGCTGGTCCACACTCTTCTCCACAAAAAAAAATCTTGAAACACATCTCTCTGCTTCAACAATATAAGAAGGTATGGATGCTGCTAGTTGGGAAAAAACTAATGTCAATATACTGGTCTGGTTAAGGGACTCCATGGTTCCCAATATCTACAACACATGTCTCTATATGGATACAGCCAAAGACATTTGATATTTCATAAAGTAGTCCTATTTTGCTGCTAAAGATGATGCGTTTGTCACTGACTTATGGATCCAAACAATGAATCTTAAGCAAGATTCGTATTCTGTCACAGAATATGCTATAGACATCTAACGACGGTGGTCTAATGCTACTGATGCAACCCTCCACAAGAACTATATAAATCATTAATGTCTCTACTGTTTCTTGTCTGGTTTAAATCTAGAATATGATCAGATTCGAGCACGGATCCTCAACACCAGTTCTATTCTAGCTATATCTTCTGCCATTGCTACTGTTAAACATGAAGAGAGTAGACGTAATATCATGTGAGCACCAACATAGTTGACAGCACCGCTCTCGCCGCCAAAGCTACTTCTTTAGATGCTAAGGAAACTAAGGAATAAAAGGGAGGATGATGGTGTGAACATTGCAAAAAATCTAATCATAATGTGATCTAGTGCTCGAAGCTATATCCCCATCTACAAAAAGAAAAGAAGGGCCTGAAAAGGCGTGGAACTAGTGTTGGGCGTGCTAACTCAGCCACTCCTTCATCCCCATATACTGCAGGAAACTCTACTACTCATGTACCCATTTATGCGGAGGAAATACAGACACTTTGCATGATGTTACAGTCTCTTGATTCCTTAAATGATTCTGGTCATAGCTCTTTGGCCTTGCAAGGTAAGACCTCTACTCATTTTTGTCTTAATTCTTCATATCAGATTTCACCCTCCAAATGGATCTTGGACTCAAGTGCCACCTCTCATATGACTGTTGTTTCCTCTTTACTTTCTCATTATCACCCCTGTTACACACATTAACACATTACCACTGCTAATGGCTGCTCTGCACGTGTTGTTGGACATGGCACAGTTATTTTTTCTAATCAGTTGCATCTTAAAAATACCCTACATGTTCCAAACTTGGCCATTAATCTTGCCTCTATCTACAAACTAATTGTGGACCTTAATTGCTTTGTTGTTTTCTTTCCTTCATGGTGTATCCTACAGGAACTAAGCACAAGAATGACGATTGGAACTTCTAAGCAACGAGATGGGTTGTACTATCTTGATACACTGGTTGTCGCCACCCCCCTCCATAATAAGCTCTTATCACCGTCACTGTTGATATCCACACCATTTGGCTCCACCATAAGAGCCTTGGTCATCCATCCTTTCATGTTCTCAAAATCATATTTTCTAATCTTTTTAATGGTATTGATATTTCCACCTTCCAATGTGATGTGTGTGAACTTGCTAAGCATTCTTGTGTATCTTTTCTACAAAGCAATACAATAAGTCATTCTCCTTTTGATCTTATTCATAGTGATGTTTGGGGTCCTTCTCCAGTTGCTCACATTTCTGGTGCACATTGGTACATCACATTTATTGATGACTGCACTAGTTTTATGTGGGTATTTCTAATGAAACACAAAAGTGAAGTGAGTACAATTATTCCTAACTTCAGTAATATGATTCACAATCAATTTTCCACCACTATAAAACGCTTCCGTTCTGATAATGCCCTCAATTACATCAATCAAATTGTCACATCCTTTTTCATGTCAAAAGTTATTGTCCATGAGTCTTCTTGTCCATACACACCTCAACAGAATGGTATTGCTGAGAGAAAAATCTGCCACCTTATTGAAGTGAGTCGTGCCTTACTCTTCCAGTCAAATACTCCTAAACATTATTGGGGGGAAGCTACTCTTATAGCCTGTCACCTTATCAATTAACTGCCCACTCGTGTCCTTTAAAATTGATTTCCTCTGTCACTTCTTCCCTCATACCAAAATCTCTTCTAATCTTGATCTACGGGTGTTCGCTTGCACTATTTTTGTTCATATTCCACCACTCACAGGGGGGGATTGGACTCATGGTCTGCTAAGTGTATCTTTTTAGGCTATTCCCCAACCCTAAACGGATACAAGTGCTACAATTCCACCACAAAAAGAAGCTACATAACTGCTAATGTTACCTTTCATGAAGCTGACTCATATTACCCCCCACCCCAACTCTACCACTTCTTTATCCTCTTCTCAGGATCCTCAGACTGCTCCACCACTCTCTACCTACACTATTACACTGTTTTCCCCAAAGCTGCCAATATCATCCAATTCACAACCATCAACATCGAACATACCACCACTCATACATGATTCACAACCATCTCAATCTGATCAACAATCATCCTCTCCTTACTTACGAACCCCAAATTCACCACCAACTCGACCTACTTTATCTCCAACCGAATTCTCCAACCATGACCAAACGTCCCACCACATGTGACACGGGTGTATTCAAGAGAGCACGCGTTGACTCTATGGCTGACGCAAGACCAAGCGTCTAACCTATATAATGATTCTATTCCTCAAGAGTCCTCTCCACCAATTCCCTTACGCAAAGGTGTATGTCAGTGCCCCAAAGCTCCTCTCTTTCCTTTGGCTGATTGTGTTACCTTTAACAATTTTTATCATTATCATGCCTTATTTGTTCAAAGCCTTAATGTAATCCAGATACCTAATTCTTTCTTTCTTGGCATTGAGCAAGAAAGAGTGAAGGGATGCTATGTAGGAGGAAATTCGAGCTCTTGAACGTAATCATCCTTGGGAAATTGTGACTAAACCTCCTGGCAAGCATGTTGTTGGTTGCAAGTGAATCTTCAATGTCAAATACAATATAGATGATTCAATTGAGAGGTACAAAGCTCGCCTTATGGCTAAAGAGTATACTCAAACATATGGAATTGACTATCAAGAAACCTTTGCTCCTGTGGCCAAACTCAAAACTTTATGCATTCTCTTATCTATGGCATCCTTCTTCGATTGGCCATTATCACAACTTGGTGTCAAGAATGCCTGCCACCATGGTGATCTACATGATGATATTTACAAGTGCATTCCCCTAGGATTTAATGATGATTCTATATCACCACCTACCACCTCCAAAGTATGTCGATTAAAAAAGGCATAATATGGCCTCAAGTAGTCCCCTCGAACTTGGTTTAACCGCTTCACCAAGGTTGTTCACGTTGCTGCTGGTATATTTAGAGTCAGGACAATCATACTCTATTCTTCAAGAACTCTTTCCCAGAGGGAGTGACTATTCTTCTTTTATATGATGATGACATTATTGCTACTAGTAATAATCTAGTAGAGAAACAATGTCTAGAAAAGCAACTCAAATCAAAATTTGAGAAGAAGTCTCTTGGCTCTCTCAAGTATTTCCTTGGAATTGAAGTTGCTCGCTCATCTCAAGACATCTTCATCAGTCAACAAAAGTATATCACAGACTTGCTAAGTGATATAGGAAAGAGTGCTTGAAGACCAGTTATTTCGCCTATGGATCCCATTCAAAAGCTTGACATTGCCCATGATGAACCCAAGATTGATTCAGCTATGTATCAATGTCTATGTGGCAATCTTATTTATCTCTCCCATACCATACAGAAGTCGCCTACAACCGTTAGTGTTCTAAGTTAATTCATGCATGACCCAAGGAAACCACACATGGAAGCAGCCTGTAGGGTTCTACATTGCCTAAAGGGAAGTTCAGGCCAAGGATTTTTTGTTTAAGAAGGGGGTAGTTAAAAGTTCAATCCTTTACTAATGCCGACTATGGTGTCTCACTTGTGGATCAAAGGTCTACTACAGAATTTTGTGTATTTCTAGTAGGAAATCTTGGGACATGGAGAAGCAAAAAAAAAAAAACAGAATTTAGAGGCCCGATCCTCTCCTGAATCCGAATTAAGAGCTCTTTCCCATGCTCTCTATGAACTTCTATGGACCAAATTATCCATTCTAACTTAAAAATCAAATTGAAGGACCCGATGGAGCTGAGGAGTGATAACAAATCAACAATTAGCATTGCCTATAATCCTGTCCAACATGATCGTACCAAGCATATTGAGATTGACCGACACTTCATCAAAGAGAAAATTGAAGGAGGTCTGGTTGATGTATGCTACACTACATGTGAAGATCAAACTGCAGATGTGTTTACCAAACCACTTCATAGTTCTAGGTTTTGTAATCTTATCGTCAAGCTCGGTATGAATGATATCTACAAACCTAGCTTGAGGGGGAGTGTTGATATATCTGTTGAGGGGAATGTATACCAAACAAACACCATTAGCCTAGAAAATAACTTCTTTATCAATTCTATAATTATTAGTCTCTAGTGGTTGTTCAGGTTATAATTAGTTATACATGTTCAAATTCTTTACAGTTTATTTATAGTTCCTAGATAGACACTTCACGGGGTTTATTCTAGACTCTTCCAATGTGTCTCTTCCCTTCGACGACTCTACTATAAATATAGGATTGTATATCAGTTTTCTATGTCTTCAATCAATAATAAAACCTTAAGAACTATACTACAAGACAAGACACATTCGATAAAAAACTTTGAGAGTAAAAGCTACAAGCATAACAACTCCCTTATTGAGAAAAGCATAGCATTAGGGAGAAGCATGGGCATAGCCGCAAAGGAGCTACACCAATCCTTGCGGTTATAGGAAACGAGATTCATTTCTCCGGGCATCTCCTGGACGTAGAAGTTACCTTAATTGTGCTAGTGATGCCACTTGCCAAACAGAGCCAAGATGATGATCCAGTTGAGCACAATAGTCTCCTCTGGTAAAACATCCACCAAAATCCACTGTCAAACCATAGGTACAAGACATCGCAATTTTTGTATCTTTAAACCTCCTTTGATGCTGGAGTCAACCATAGTGGTTCGATAATAGCGGCCAACAAACTACTTCAAGAGTGGTAAGGCTTCCGGACCAAAATTATGGGTGCCATCTTCAAAACTCTCCCCATGATGCTGATTAGAGCCATCCATCGACCCCTACCCTGATCTATGCCATCGTTGTGACCATAGCTCTGGTGGCGGGAACCAAAGAAATCAAAGGTATCAGCTAATAGAATATAGCTCATAAGGCCCATAGGAATAGAATCCATATCTAGAATGTTCCCTAGAATCCCATATGTTCTTATAAATAACATGCTCTAGGGTTGTAATATTTAGACAATCTAGTACAATATTTCATATCATTTAGTGTCTCATTATGGTATCAGAGCCTCATAGGGGTATATCCCTTCTCGATCTTATACCAAAAAAAAAAAAAACAAAGTGGCAACCCTAGCCGCCGTGGAGCTCCCTTTCTCTTTCGCTCAACTCTGCC
>CM041777.1:281550575-281574515 GCA_023374045.1 Limonium bicolor
ATCTCTGTTTTTAGGCTCATGATTCTCAAGTTAGCAGTATAAGTAATTCGACCACCCCAAGATTGTAGAGCTCTACCACATCTAGCAACATTATCTAAAAGGTATTACCTTATTGACATGGGAGCCAAGCCTTGGTGACAGTATCATGGCATGCTGCCTCCTTGAGCAAACTATTATCAAAACGAAAACACCTCCTTCTCCTACCCTGTATGGGATGTAATATGAGCTTAATTGGCCTATGACCAGAGAGACCCCATTGCAAATGAACATTTCTAGCGTTAGAGAAGAGTTGAAGCCTTTCCGGGGAGGCGACAAACCTTTCCAGCCTACATCGAGTACTGACCTGTCAAACTGCATGTTTGATAAGTGTCCAAATGAGCATGATTTATAGGTGTATTTCATTTATTATATTAGCACTTTTTCTTGCTCGTTTCTCCACTTCGGTTAGTTTTCCTCTAGTTTATGTTTTATTGTTATCTCACGAATTTATTGTTTAAACATGAGGAAAACCAAGCTAGGAGCAAAGTAGACGAAGAGACGAACGCATAGACGCAAACGGCTCGGGAAACGGAGTCCAAACGAAGAATCTAGAGCCGGTCAAAGTTCGTAGAAGAAAATAAGTCAAAAACTATGTCCACCCTTGTGTCCGCATGCCGTGGGCGGACGAGTTAGGCGGACCACATATGTGTCCGCATGCCGTTAGGCGGACAGGACTCATTTTGTCCGCATGGACTTAGGCGGACAACACACGCAGACAAGGCTACAACCGCATGACCAGACGCGGACAGGGACGCGGACAAGGCTGTCCGCATAACCAGAGGCGGACGCCAACGAGGACAACAGGAGAGACCGCGAGACAACCGCATAACTGAAGGCGGACATCTACGCGGACGCGTGTAAATGTCCAGATAATTAACTCGAGCTGTTTATCTTCTTCGCGACTGTCTGCAACTTGCGCGACTGTCTGCAACTTGATTCTGCCATATCCATCTACTCGAGCAGCGCCTACCTTAATTCCCTCACGCGTGAGCTCTGTCCCCTGTAATTAATGAGCAATCAATCTGCAAATCATTTCACGCGTGATCCAGCTCTTTCTGCCGCCCCAATCCATTCCTCAACTTGCTCACGCGTTTGTCTCCAATCAAACTCAGATCTGTCTCCTCTCCAGCTCTATCTTCTTCCCCTTCCTTTCTCCTATATAAACACGTTCCTTCTGCCTTCAAGATAGACATCCCCCACCCAACATCATCGATCCACCACAGATTACCATCATCCATCCCATTCCTCTTCTCCAGTCTTCACCGTTTTATTTACTTTCCATTCCACCATATCCACCTCTAGTCCTACGTATACAAAATAGCAGAACGAATGCAGGAGTGACTACAGATGATTTCTACTACTCTTGTTTCTGTTTATCTATTTAATATGTTAGGCTAGAATATTTATACTCTGGGAATGGTTATTATGTGTTTGTATTAATTATGCAATATTTTTACTGGTTTTAATTTAAATACAGTTTGTTACGATTAAAGGTTATCTCGCACCTTTTTAATAAATGTCATGAGTTTATTAAATTGCTTTACTAAATCTATTTCTAATCTGATCGGTGACAAATAGATAGGTTAATTAAGCCGTAAAACTGGAGGAAACTTGTTTTCATCGGATAAGTTAGTACTCAGTTGCAAGAATAAAATTCCTCACACTCCTCTGCCGTTTATACGTATTTTGCTTGAGTTTTCATCGGACCTTGCATTTTCAGGTAAACGAGTTCTTATGAGTTTTCATCGGACCTTAAGATAATAACAGGAATCTTGCCAAATTATTATATTAAACCAGTAGAGATAGCATAATTAAGCAGATTATATTAACCTGACCTAGAGTCCCATTTAATTTATCTGTTAACTTAGTTTACTTTATCTTACCTTTTTATTTATAAAAACAACTCAATTAATCCCCCCTTTTTGTGACACGCTTAGGTACTATAATATGCACATTAGTCCCACGGTTCGATATCCGGTCGCTTACACTTTACTATACTATTACGACTGGGATTTGTTTGCAGCCCGACGTTTATTTTGAGTTTTAATTTCTTTTCTTTTATGTTAAGAACACTCACGATAAAACGTCTGCAAAATGGCGCCGTTGCCGGGGACTAGATTTATTCTAGTCCCTAAGCCCCGGATTATTCACTTGTTATATTAGAATATTTTGTCTATTTTATTTTGTTTGTTGTTTATATTAATTATCTTTTATATTTTGTTTATATTATTATTATGTTTATTTCTAATCATTTTATTTTCTAATCTGTTTCAGTAGTTTCGTTTTATATACGAAAACACAAAAAAAAAAAACTGTACGCGGCAAATGGAGGAGGAGCTCGAACAAGAGTTTTTGCTATTCACAGTATTTATACTGCTCCGTATGTGGGGGAGCTCATGATTATGAGGATTGTCTCATATTCCAAGAACAACTCTGGTTAGAGGATCAGCCAGATTACCTGGAGAGAATCGCTCAACGAGAACAGCAACCAAAGAGCGAAACAGTTCATAAGGTAGAAAACCCCACTACGGATGTAAGTTACTCTCTTCCCTCTACAGTCACCTACCGCCAGTTTCCATCCTTCTCTATGCTCTATCCAGAAGATGAGGATACTTACATCCTCGACAATGAAGAGAAGGAATTGCCATCACCTCCCGCCAAGATATCCAAACAAAACGCCATTATCACCTTCGAAGAATCATTTTTCTCTGAAGATGATGTCGAACAGCGTTCTTTCTATGAGCCTCACCTACAAGAGGAGGATGTTTACATCCTCCAATTTGAGGAAGAAAATCATCACCACCGGGTCTTCTGTTAGAACTACGTTACCGGCAGTACCTCCTCAACACCAGGTTTTGTGGAGTATTCATTTTCCTATTATATTTGCCGAAGTAACATTTTGTTTTGATCCAGGTGGTTTGCTTTTAATTACTGCTAACTTCGTTATCCTGGCAAAGCTGTTGTCTACTTTTATTTTTGATCCAGGATAACGAAGTGGGCGTCTAGCCAAAGACGTTAAAGAAGGGCAGCTTCCCGGGAGGCAACCCGGATGAACTTTTATTTTATTTGCTTTTATGCTCTTTTAATTTTGCATTTTGGTAGGTTCTCTTAAATTTTATTTTTGCTAACTTTTAACCCCGTTTGTAGTATGGTTGCTTCTAGTGTCTTATGCAGGTGCACCTTCATATCTACACTGCAACCAAGCTACGCTACTTGAGGCTGAAGCTCAAGTGTGGGGGAACTCCTTTTACAACTAGCAAAAATAATATCAGGGGAGTACCAGTTTCTTTAATTATGTTTTTTATTAAATAAAAACTGCAGAGGAGCGTTTATGTGCTTAAATGTTTATTTGTGACCTTTGTGTTATCTCTATTTTATCTACTTACCGAAAAGGTCTTCTGAAACCTTCCCTTGTTTTTCTGGTGAACAATGAGGACATTGTTCAAATTAAGTGTGGGGGAGTGTGCCCTTTCGGTGGAATTTTGTGCTTAAATGTTTAATCTCTCTCCTTATCTTGCGTTTTTTCCAATTCAATATCGTGGACCCTTTATATGTGGGTTGTTCTCTTTAAGAATAAATACTGTTATGAATTGTGGGATAAATGGTACAAAATTTTAAAATTTTGATTACTTTTTAGGAGCATTTTATATGCGGTGTGACCAAATGATCTGCAAATGGTTGGATTTTATTGCTCAGGGTTTCTTTCTGTCTTCTCTCTTAGGGATTGCTAAGGGGTGCTTCACTGTAAAAAAAAAGAGAATACAAAAAATAATAAGGGACTTGCGAGACACCATTGGTAACCAACAAAGAGAGTTGAGTGTTCTTGAATACAAAGGCGTGATGCCTACATTTTCTCATCCCTTATGCAAAAGTGAAACAAATGCATAAATCTATTCTTCCTTTTGTTTTCTCCTCAAATGCCCATTCTTGAGAGAAGTTGGCCATGGTAAAAGTTCTCAGAGTCACCTAAACAAGGAAGCATTGAAGTACCTTAGATCATACCTCGAAACTCTATATTTTATTTTTACCCTGAGCACACCTATGCCACCAGCAGTTGATGGATCACACTCCTCAATAAGTTAAAAAGATCATGAACTGTTCACTTCTTTATCCTACCCTTCATAATAATATTTGTTAATATTGAGCATTCCCTACTTACTTGGGTACGTGGTTTTGCTTGAGGACAAGCAAAAAGATAAGTGTGGGGGTGTGATAAGTGTCCAAATGAGCATGATTTATAGGTGTATTTCATTTATTATATTAGCACTTTTTCTTGCTCATTTCTCCACTTCGGTTAGTTTTCCTCTAGTTTATGTTTTATTGTTATCTCACGAATTTATTGTTTAAACATGAGGAAAACCAAGCTAGGAGCAAAGTAGACGAAGAGACGAACGCATAGACGCAAACGGCTCGGGAAACGGAGTCCAAACGAAGAATCTAGAGCCGGTCAAAGTTCGTAGAAGAAAATAAGTCAAAAACTGTGTCCACCCTTGTGTCCGCATGCCGTTGGGCGGACGAGTTAGGCGGACCACATATGTGTCCGCATGCCGTTAGGCGGACAACACACGCGGACAAGGCTACAACCGCATGACCAGACGCGGACAGGGACGCGGACAAGGCTGTCCGCATAACTAGAGGCGGACGCCAACGAGGACAACAGGAGAGACCGCGAGTGAAATACCCCAACCTTGATATGTTGTTTAAATGTTAAGATATGGTATAATAAGGCTAAAAAGTGCCTTAGAAATTTAGTGAACAATTTTAAACCATATAAACACAATTAATTATCTTAAAGTCGATAAGGGCAAAAATGTGCTCTAAGCTTGGGATAATCTTGGATAAGACCTAATGAGCTTACCAAGACCTTATTTATATGTTAATAGACATATTAAACCAATTACCAAAGAAACCAAGCTTGAAAACAAGTTTAAACACAAAATGTGCTTTAAGGAGCCTTAAAGCACATTTTTGAAAGAATTATCTTGTAATGGGTTTTGAATGGCTAAATGTCCATCATTACTCTTAAATAAATATGTGTGCTATATAATATCACATTTGGAAGTCTATATCAACGGGAAACCAAAATTTCACAGTTATGTGCCTTGTTTTTATGAATAGTGACTTTTATAAGCTAGTTTGTAACATATGTCATATTAAGTAATTAAATGAGTTAACAAAGACCAAAATACCCCTTATAACATGATGGGGGCCGGTTTTTGTAAGGTGAGTCACCACCACCTGCAATCAAATAAGTGAAGGAAGACATAAAGTAAATACTATACTACTTTATTAAGCACTAATATCTCAATAATACTACTCATTCAATCATTCCTCTCTTTCCCACTTACCTCCACCGATTTCTTCATCTTCTTCCTTGCTCTCCATCGGTTTTGCTACAGCAAAACACAACTCTCCATCTTTGATTGCTTGTAACTTCTAGCTCCATGATCCAAATTCAATTTCAAGACCACCATTCTTCTAGTTGGAGCAAGATCTACACTTCTATCTTTTCAAATCTTCAAAAGCCTCATTTCGGTGCCATGGAGATTCTCCACTGAAGGAGCTTGAGCTCAGGTTTTCATGCCTTGTTATACTCCTTTGCTTCAGGTAAGGAAAGTCAAAGAAAAACTCCATTTCCTCTTGTTTATGTGTTGTCCGAAAATTCACCAAGTGTTGGTGTCTTCTCTTGTTCTTCCATAGCTCCATTCCAGTCTTCAAAGGGCTAGGAGGATTCCTATCTTGCCACTTGTTCAAGTTCTCTTTCAGATCCCAAAGGTAATCACCAAGTTCTAGTGTATTAAAACACTTATGTTAACCTAGGGTTTGTAAATGAGTTTAAGCATGAAGCTTGAATGCTCATTGGTTTATTTGTGTGTTGGCTAGAACGTTGACAAGTAGCCAAGCCCTCTGGCCGATTTCCAACCAAGGAAGAACAAGAGTGTTCAAGTAAAAATCTTGAAAGAAAAGAGGTAAATGTGTTAACCTAGTGTGGTTTAAATGCCTTAGGAAAATTGAGCTTGAGATTGCTTAATAAAATACCTAAAGAGCCAATGGGAAATGACTTAGTAAAATGCTCTCAAAGAGTTTATTAAAGGCATATGTGATGTTGGGTGAATTTGCAGGTCAAAGGCAATTATTATGTGGAAATTCAGTGTTTAAGGTTATTGTTATTTAAGGGCCTAAGTGCCAAGCAATTAAGTTTATGCACTATATTGTGATGTAGTGTAGCTTGAGGTTTAGTTGTGTGTAATGAAGGCGTCTTTGGTGAAGGTGTATGTCTTTGGAGATTAATGGGTGAAAAACCATGTGTTTGTGTACAAGGATGTGTATTGAGTGATTAAGTGTTCTTGGGCTGTATTAAGGTGAAAATCTGTAGCACCAGTGTGCATAAGTGTAACAGAGAAAGGGAAATTCATGGATTTGGGCAAGAATTTGAGTAGGAATTAAACCTATGTTTTGAAGAGGTTTAGAGCATGTTTTAAGAGGTTTAAACATGTAAGAAACATGTGGAAAGTTTAGGAAATGATTAGAGGTGAATTAGGGGTTGAAAACTGATCAAAAACTGTAAATTTTGACAGTTCCAAAGGTGGTCCGGGTTGCAAACCAGTTCGCAAACCCGGACGATAGCAAAAACATGACAGAAGACTATCCCAGGGGTGGTCCGGGGTTTGTAAACCCGGACACAAACCCGGACCACATGAAAATGCACCAGAATGTAATTTCCGAGTTTGGTCCGGGTTTGTAACCCCGAACACAACCCGGACCATCATAAAAATTTGGCAGAATGTGTTTTTAAGCCTTCTAAACATGGGGGATTGAATGGTATTGGTTTTAGGTGATGTTTAGGAGTTGTTTGGTAACCTTTAAAGGTCCTAAGAGGTATAAACAAAAGTGAGAGTGAATGTGTAGGTTGTGAACTTTAGATCACATAAGTAAGTTACGGATAACGGGACAACGGGGTGAGTACGGGAGTAATATTATCTTACATACCGTATGATCATGATGTTAATAAAAACAATTGATGTACTGCCAGTTGTTCGAAAATTATCCGGGGAGCGTGAGATGACGCATTAGAGTAAATCCTCGGGAGCGCGGTAGAGTAACCCATGGTGTAAGGTATGGTTTTCTTGCAACCTGTGTCCTACCGGATTACACCGGCTTGTATGCCAATGTGTTTTTCTGTGTGTTTGCCACCTTGTAAGATAAAACATGTAATGAGTTTATAGTAATTCATATATGTGGCGCACCTAGTTCCGATACCATTTAACCTCGAAAGTGTTAAACCTTAGCTAACTGAGTCTAGGATCACATGAGAGTTTGGTATTCGGATTAAACGACCCGAACCATGGGGCGTTCTAACCACGGCTATGCGTGAGTTAAATGTGTGGTATGTGTATGTGAATGTAGGGATCTCCCTTGTATGTCTAACCCAAAGGTAATACTGTATGGTGTGTAGGTACGATAGACTCCGTAGTGGAGTTCTAACGAAAAATTAAAAGTGAGTATGTACTAACCGTAGTGAGGAATCCGGTTTGGCCGGTCGCGCGTTGTTTGGGAGTGGGTATCCTTCTTAGCTTTACCCTTCTCTCTGTTATGGTTGTTTCCCTCACGGGTTATGATCTCCCATTAGCTTATCCCAAAGCTTGGCTATTCTGACTTATGATCGGTCTAGGGGGAACATGTGTTTGTGGTGTGTTCGGGTCACTAAATCCGATCCATCTTTAGGTAAGTTACTCGTCCAACTATTAGGGCGGTAATGAGTGTTGTTATAACGAGCTTAACATGGGGGTGATATCATTCCCTAGGCTCACCAGTGTATTAACTATGTTTGGGCCGGTTCCTAAGAGATCCGTACCCGTTATGTATGTGTTATTGATATGTTGCAGAGTTATTGGGATGTGATGTTATATGTTGCTTAGAAGCGATTATGAGGATCATGGATATGATTCCTAGTATGTAAAAGAGACGTTTGTGGAAACCCGTTGGTGGGTAAGTATCGTCTTTTGAGTTAATAGCTCCGTTAGAGGAGAAAAACTATAGGGTTGAAGAACTCAAGAGTGGTTCGTTAAGTATAATGTGCTGTTGTCACTGAGCCCATTATTGTGGAACGTTTGTGTTGTGGTGTTACAGTGTACATGCTTGATTTAAATGTAATCAATCGCATGCTAAGACGACAAATAGTTGTGCGTGGCCCGGTAGCATGTGGGCTGCGGGATTACCATACCAGCAAAGGTGCTGAGCCCCCTGGGGGGCCACCCTTTCTTTCCTTTTTTGTTTCAGGTACAAGGAGCTGGAGCCGTTCGAGAGTAGGACGGGGTAGCTGTTGTGTACGGGTAGTTGACGTAATTACTTGTAAACAGTAGGTGTAGTAAAGACCGAAATTGTTCTCGGCATTAGTTGTAAATACTCGGTACAGTTGGAAGGTTTTTGTATAATGAATGTTGGTAGTGATAGCGGAGTTGGTAATGTGTAGTTGCTCGGGGATCTAGTCCGTCAGACCGATACAATTGTGTAAATGTTAGCCTTGTTGGCCACGTGGGTGGTTAACGGCGTGTAACACCAATGAGTTAAGTAATGTGATGAGGTATGTTTTCCGCTGCAGTTGTTGTTAAGTATGTTTGTTGTTAGTTGGGGTGTTACAAAAGTGGTATCAGAGCGAAGTGTCGCTCTGATGACTGAATTACCGAGCTTAGGAAGTACCGAGTTAGGATTTCAGTACAGGTGGGTTAAGGGACGAGTGATAGCGTGAGAGATACGCTAGTTAGGAGGACCAGTGAATATTGGAAACCTACCATATACATCCCACCCTCCACAATCCCTGGTTATAACTTGGGGAAGGACGCCAGAGAGATGGAAGTCCTCTCGTACTCGGGAATACCCGATCTGGCTGTATTTAATGTCCTTATAAGTATGGAGAACCTGTCATACGGTTGATCCCGAGAGGTGTGAATCCCGAAGACGGTTCCCATTTTAACAATGACTACCGCTTGAGGTAGCGAAAAGCGAAGAATCTTGTGTATAAGAGAATAGAATTTCCAGCAACCTGGATCGACATGCCGAGCAGTCGAGAACAACCAGCTTGCAAGGCAGCAAGCGTGCAACAGGCAAGAAGTGAGAAATGAAACCCGAGACAAGTGTCTACGGGACTACAATGTTAACTAGTACACCAACGGTATACCAACCGAATAAGGAACTACAACGTAGTACAAAGAGGATATAATACTAAGAAAAGGGGTCTCCCAGAATGGAAACACCCTAGTTAATGGTCACCATGTGAAGACAGCGAGAAGTACCCAGAGAAATTATTGTTAAGACTGTGAGATCAAGTAAGGGCCAACAAGGCCACTGACGTCAGTAGGGGTGAAAGCAGTACCCAACCGATGTGAGTCGAACTGACAGCCAGTCGGCAGTGGACTTGCCATGTGCAAGTGCTGCTATAACAAGGCTGTACGGGAACTTTTAACAACTACAGGTACTTAGTAAAGTACCGTGAAGTTAAGTAAGATCAACATAGTTGTGGAAGGGCTTAGCAGCCTGACCTCTGTAATTGGAAGTACACCAGTCAGCAAGAAGCTAGACTTGGTTAAAGCAAGGAAATGTTGTGAAACCACGAGAATTATTCTTTTAGACTTAAATTCACTTTCAAAACCTTTTTCAAACCAAATTTTCTTCCAAACCCAATTTATTTCCAACTTTCTCTGAAACCAGACCAGGAGACCTACACCGGCCTCAGTGCCACATGATAGGTAAGTTACACCCAGTGACTATTAAATAACCGGACGGAAACTGGTAAACCCAAGGGTAATAACCCGAGTGACGGAATGCATATTATCACAGGATGATATAAGGGAGTTGACAACAGAATACTTCACCTAGGCGCGTGACGGACACTACGAGTGTACCAACTGAATTGTGGGACGACCGCACTCCGATAGGAGCTTGTGGGCCTGGCAGACCTTCTTATAGGTTAACCGGGTAAGTAGCAATGTATCAACAGGATACCCCACATATGTATACAAGTGGAGTCTGGAACACGGGAAGTAGTCGACTCCATACTACGGACCGAAGTAAAGGTCAGACAAAGTAAGAAATTACCGAGAATGGTTGAAGTAAAGGACCAGTAAGGTCAATAAGACTACAAGAATCAGTGAATTCATTTTAAGGAAACGTTTAAAGGTGAACAAGTGCGAAGTGCACTAGTTGGTAAGTAAGGACATGAATATGTCTTAAGAATCCTGAATGATGAATGTAAAGCTGGAGTAAGTACCCAGCCTACAGATGGTGAGGCAGAGGCCTACTATGGTACCTTAATGTGCAATGATCGGGATGAGACTCCCGAGAGGATCACTAGAAATATCAATCTCACAAAAAAAAGAATATTTAACCCAGTCAAGAACGCAAGGAAATGCAGTTAATTAAATGTACTCATAAGTGAAAGCCAGATGTAATGGCATAACCTAGTAACACCCAGGAGCTGTCCTTAAAAAGAATGTTTGGATCAACAGTGGTTGAACGGAATAGCGTGACAGAAATGCGGGGGTTGAAACTACCACCCAGTTTAATCAGAAGGCGTCAGGAGGAAGTCTGACATCCTTGAAGGGACATCCCATGAAAGGAATACCGACCTTGTCATGGAGCCCAATACAACCTGTAAACTGTGTAATATGTACGAGGAGAAGTAAATGACTGTGAACAGCCTACAATGAGCAGAGCTCGAGGCAATAGGGCTTATAAGCCACAAGTAAAATGTCATAAGTGAATTTTATCGACTACAGGAGTTTATGTTATATAAGTGAATAAAGCGGATAACGAACCACTGCTTAAGAGTGGGGACACCTCCTAGTATTGTGAAACCGCCGGAGCGGTAGTAGCATGGATTATGTTCAGGGAATATGTTAAGGGTTGACCATGTTGTTACTACCCAAGAGTGATTTGAGTAGTCGTATCACAAAATGAAGTGTTCGTACCAGTTGTAGAGACCGAAGAATAAAAAATTGAATAGCAACCACCAGAAGGGTGTGATGCTAAATGTGTAATGAACGACGCTCAAGGAGCATAAAGACTCGAAGAATAGGGTATCCAGTAACAGCAAATAAATGGCGAAGCACAGTGTAATGGCGGAAGCTATATAATAGCAGATGCAGTGTGAGTTGATGTTCTACAATGAGTAACCGCACGGTACGCAGTAAGCGACCGTTGCATGGGTATTGTTAAATAATAAAATGGCCAACAAGCACAGCTATGAGTTAGACACAATGAACGTGTAAGATAAGTGATGACATACAGACTGGGCAATAAGCCAGTACTTGATACTATGTGATAAGGAATATAGTGTGAATCCCTTGCAATCGCATAAGAGATTTACTGCCAAGAGTTTACGCCTCTGCACTCTGTATGACTGAGCGTTTTGGTATTGCTTTTGTGCAGTAATGATCGAGTGGGATAGTTAGAAATTCGGGAGATGCAAATTGTGGTAGAAGTATAAAGAGTATTATAACGCGATAAGGACCGAGGCATAGGAAATGCAAGGTCGTATCAATGGAAGGATACTTGATTCACAATAAGTGACTATAGTTACACAGTATGTTAAATATTGGTATGGAATATACCACAGTGGTTGAAAATGACTGAGAGAATACTACATATTAGGTAGTAGCTCAAATTCAACCGACAGTAAGTCGGAAGAAATCAAGTAAATCATTGTGGAATAGTAAGTTATCATGGAAATGCGTAGAAAGTTGAAACTCACCGAGTTCAATGAAGAATACCACGTGTCGGATGAGAAACCGTTATCACCTTGATAAGGGTGATAATCGGGAATGTACAATACAGTAGGAATAATGTATGAACAACTAAGTTCTAGATTATCAGGAATCGCATAGCAGAAACTAGTGAGCCAGCGATTCAAGTGTTGGATGTACGTTGTGAATATGAGTGAATGGCTAGTTAGTAACGCCTAGAAGTTTCACAGGCCAGAATCGAAACTGGTTATGAATTAAACAAACTCTAAAGAGAACTCTTGATTAGGGACTAGACCGCCAATATGGCTAAGATCCTCAAACCAGCACACATTGTATAATAAACCGCGTGGGGATTAAACACTTCACGACGGTAGAGATGTTATAGCACAGTGAGTAAGTGATTGATTACGTGGGCGTAATCCCTTTTAAGGGGGGTAGAGCGCAAACCACTTAGTGTTTATTACCGTACAAGTGAACGTGAACTATGGTGTGCATAGCACAAAATAATTTGTTTTGATGAGTGGTGTGTGTGTTACATAAACATACACATTCATTCATGGTTTAATTGTGGTAATTACGCACAGAAGATGCGAATACCATTGTGATGAATGTGCGAATACCATTGTGATGAATGTGTTCATTTTGGCAACAGTTGTGTGTGAGAGTACAAGTGTGGGAGTAAAGAAACTTCTGGGGAACTAAAACCCCGACAGTATATGTTCATATGATACTAAATGTTAAACGTGTGTTGTATTTTGATAAAATATGTGTATATATACGATATAGTGATCTATGAAAGGGTATGAAACCGACATAGAACCTAGTGAGAATAAGATTCCCTAGGTAACCAGATTAAAGAATGGAGATAACTGATAGACGGAGTTCTATCCTTTGGAGATGTAATGACTATGACTAGAAAAACTAAAAGATAGAAAATTGGAAATGAGTGTATTAGTTGATGTTTGAAAATGAAGTGGGAGGTGGAACTTGATTTGCATGCGATCAAGGGAAGCCGAAACACAAATTGGGGTGGAAGATAGTTTCAACATGTAATGCTTGATCACATCAGGTTAGATGATTCTTGAAGCTCCCTACAAGTGGTCACAAATAACTAACCACCTGGAAAAGGGAATAAAGAGCATAAGTTGGACTTGGAGTTTGTATGTGTTTTCAAAAGAGTTTTGAACCGTATTTATAAAATGTCGATAGATACCTTACATAAATAAGTTCTCTTACTTGACCTCACAAGGGAATTTTAAAATTTAAGTGATTGTTTTGACCTCCCAAAGGAACGGGACAATATGTGTCCATCGCGACCGAGTTCTGCGGGAGCACAGTGTATGTAAAAGAAATTTTTAGTTTGCTATACATGCTAAGACATGTTGGTGGAATGTGTAAGAAAAGTTGTTATTTGGACCTTGAGTCCTAACATGGTTAAGTCCGAAGTGTTATGTTATCAAGACCTATGAGTCTAAATGTTGTTGTCTACCTGGACCTATGTGTCTAAGGATGTTATGTTATCGAGACCTATGGGTCTAAATGTTTGTTATGTTGCCCAGACGAGAGTCTAAGGGTTGTTTATGTATGTGCAAATGTGTTAAGGTACCCGGACCATCAAGTCCGAGGTTACTATTGTAAGTATGTTATGTGATGTATGGATGTGGATATGTTACTCTCGGACCGTTAAGTCCGGGGCTGTGATGTAAAGTATGTTTGGTTATGGAAGTGTTTTATTATACAAGTAATTCCCGTATTCTAATCCAATGATATGTGGGAAGTATGAACTTCGGGATGAAGTTCTTTTAAGGGGGGTAGATTGAAATACCCCAAACCTTGATATGTTGTTTAAATGTTAAGATATGGTATAATAAGGCTAAAAAGTGCCTTAGAAATATTAGTGAACAATTTTAACCATATAAAACCAATTAATTATCTTAAAGTCGATAAGGCAAAAATGTGCTCTAAAGCTTGATAATCTCTTGGATAAGACCCTAATGAGCTTACCAAGACCTTATTTATATGTTAATAGACATATTAAACAATTACCAAAGAAACCAAGCTTGAAAACAAGTTTAACACAAAATGTGCTTTAAGGAGCCTTAAAGCACATTTTTGAAAGAATTATCTTGTAAATGGGTTTGAATGGCTAAATGTCCATCATTACTCTTAAATAAATATGTGTGCTATATAATATCACATTTGGAAGTCTATATCAACGGGAAACCAAAAATTTCACAGTTATGTGCCTTGTTTTTATGAATAGTGACTTTTATAAGCTAGTTTGTAACATATGTCATATTAAGTAATTAAATGAGTTAACAAAGACCAAATACCCCTTATAACATGATGGGGGCCGGTTTTTGTAAGGTGAGTCACCACCACCTGCAATCAAATAAGTGAAGGAAGACATAAAGTAAATACTATACTACTTTATTAAGCACTAATATCTCAATAATACTACTCATTCAATCATTCCTCTCTTTCCCACTTACCTCCACCGATTTCTTCATCTTCTTCCTTGCTCTCCATCGGTTTTGCTACAGCAAAACACAACTCTTCATCTTTGATTGCTTGTACTTCTTCTAGCTCCATGATCCAAATTCAATTTCAAGACCACCATTCTCTAGTTGGAGCAAGATCTACACTTCTATCTTTTCAAATCTTCAAAAGCCTCATTTCGGTGCCATGGAGATTCTCCACTGAAGGAGCTTGAGCTCAGGTTTTCATGCCTTGTTATACTCCTTTGCTTCAAGGTAAGGAAAGTCAAAGAAAAAACTCCATTTCCTCTTGTTTATGTGTTGTCCGAAAATTCACCAAGTGTTGGTGTCTTCTCTTGTTCTTCCATAGCTCCATTCCAGTCTTCAAAGGGCTAGGAGGATTCCTATCTTGCCACTTGTTCAAGTTCTCTTTCAGATCCCAAAGTTAATCACCAAGTCTAGTGTATTAAAACACTTATGTTAAACTAGGGTTTGTAATGAGTTTAAGCATGAAGCTTGAATGCTCATTGGTTTATTTTGTGTGTTGGCTAGAACGTTGACAAGTAGCCAAGCCCTCTGGCCGATTTCCAACCAGGAAGAACAAGAGTGTTCAAGTAAAATCTTGAAAGAAAAGAGGTAAATGTGTTTACCTAGTGTGGTTTAAATGCCTTAGGAAAATTGAGCTTGAGATTGCTTAATAAAATACCTAAAGAGCCAATGGGAAATGACTTAGTAAAATGCTCTCAAAGAGTTTATTAAAGGCATATGTGATGTTGGGTGAATTTGCAGGTCAAAGGCAATTATTAGTGGAAATTCAGTGTTTAAGGTTATTGTTATTTAAGTAAGGCCTAAGTGCCAAGCAATTTAAGTTTATGCACTATATTGTGATGTAGTGTAGCTTGAGGTTTAGTTGTGTGTAATGAAGGCTTCTTTGGTGAAGGTGTATGTCTTGGAGATTAATGGGGTGAAAACCATGTGTTTGTGTACAAGGATGTGTATTGAGTGATTAAGTGTTCTTGGGCTGTGTATTAAGGTGAAAATCTGTAGCACCAGTGTGCATAAGTGTAACAGAGAAGGGAAATTCATGGATTTGGGCAAGAATTTGAGTAGGAATTAAACCTATGTTTTGAAGAGGTTTAGAGCATGTTTTAAGAGGTTAAACATGTAAGAAACATGTGGAAAGTTTAGGAAATGATTAGAGGGAATTAGGGGTTGAAAACTGATCAAAAACTGTAAATTTGACAGTTCCAAAGGTGGTCCGGTTTGCAAACCAGTTCGCAAACCCGGACGATAGCAAAAACATGACAGAAGACTATCCCAGGGGGTGTCCGGGTTTGTAAACCCGGACACAAACCCGGACCACATGAAAAATGCACCAGAATGTAATTTCCGAGTTTGGTCCGGGTTTGTAACCCCGAACACAAACCCGGACCATCATAAAATTTGGCAGAATGTGTTTTTAAGCCTTCTAAACATGGGGGATTGAATGGTATTGGTTTTAGGTGATGTTTAGGAGTTGTTTGGTAACCTTTAAAGGTCCTAAGAGGTATAAACAAAAGTGAGAGTGAATGTGTAGGTTGTGAACTTTAGATCACATAAGTAAGTTACGGATAACGGGACAACGGGGTGAGTACGGGAGTAATATTATCTTACATACCGTATGATCATGATGTTAATAAAAACAATTGATGTACTGCCAGTTGTTCGAAAATTATCCGGGGAGCGTGAGATGACGCATTAGAGTAAATCCTCGGGAGCGCGGTAGAGTAACCCATGGTGTAAGGTATGGTTTTCTTGCAACCTGTGTCCTACCGGATTACACCGGCTTGTATGCCAATGTGTTTTTCTGTGTGTTTGCCACCTTGTAAGATAAAACATGTAATGAGTTTATAGTAATTCATATATGTGGCGCACCTAGTTCCGATACCATTTAACCTCGAAAGTGTTAAACCTTAGCTAACTGAGTCTAGGATCACATGAGAGTTTGGTATTCGGATTAAACGACCCGAACCATGGGGCGTTCTAACCACGGCTATGCGTGAGTTAAATGTGTGGTATGTGTATGTGAATGTAGGGATCTCCCTTGTATGTCTAACCCAAAGGTAATACTGTATGGTGTGTAGGTACGATAGACTCCGTAGTGGAGTTCTAACGAAAAATTAAAAGTGAGTATGTACTAACCGTAGTGAGGAATCCGGTTTGGCCGGTCGCGCGTTGTTTGAGAGTGGGTATCCTTCTTAGCTTTACCCTTCTCTCTGTTATGGTTGTTTCCCTCACGGGTTATGATCTCCCATTAGCTTATCCCAAAGCTTGGCTATTCTGACTTATGATCGGTCTAGGGGGAACATGTGTTTGTGTGGTGTGTTCGGGTCACTAAATCCGATCCATCTTTAGGTAAGTTACTCGTCCAACTATTAGGGCGGTAATGAGTGTTGTTATAACGAGCTTAACATGGGGGTGATGTCATTCCCTAGGCTCACAAGTGTATTAACTATGTTTGGGCCGGTTCTTAAGAGATCCGTACCCGTTATGTATGTGTTATTGATATGTTGCAGAGTTATTGGGATGTGATGTTATATGTTGCTTAGAAGCGATTTATGAGGATCATGGATATGATTCCTAGTATGTAAAAGAGACGTTTGTGGAAACCCGTTGGTGGGTAAGTATCGTCTTTTGAGGTAATAGCTCCGTTAGAGGAGAAAAACTATAGGGTTGAAGAACTCAAGAGTGGTTCGTTAAGTATAAATGTGCTGTTGTCACTGAGCCCATTATTGTGGAACGTTATGTGTTGTGTGTTTACAGTGTACATGCTTGATTTAAATGTAATCAATCGCATGCTAAGACAGACAAATAGTTGTGCGTGGCCCGGTAGCATGTGGGCTGCGGGATTACCATACCAGCAAAGGTGCTGAGCCCCCTAGGGGGCCACCCTTTCTTTCCTTTTCTGTTTCAGGTACAAGGAGCTGGAGCCGTTCGAGAGTAGGACGGGGTAGCTGTTGTGTACGGGTAGTTGACGTAATTACTTGTAAACAGTAGGTGTAGTAAGACCGAAATTGTTCTCGGCATTAGTTGTAAATACTCGGTACAGTTGGAAGGTTTTTGTATAATGAATGTTGGTAGTGATAGCGGAGTTGGTAATGTGTAGTTGCTCGGGGATCTAGTCCGTCAGACCGATACAATTGTGTAAATGTTAGCCTTGTTGGCCACGTGGGTGGTTAACGGCGTGTAACACCAATGAGTTAAGTAATGTGATGAGGTATGTTTTCCGCTGCAGTTGTTGTTAAGTATGTTGTTGTTAGTTGGGGTGTTACAGCGAGACAACCGCATAACTGAAGGCGGACATCTACGCGGACGCGTGTAAATGTCCAGATAATTAACGCGAGCTGTTTATCTTCTTCGCGACTGTCTACAACTTGCGCGACTGTCTGCAACTTGATTCTGCCATATCCATCTACTCGAGCAGCGCCTACCTTAATTCCCTCACGCGTGAGCTCTGTCCCCTGCAATTAATGAGCAATCAATCTGCAAATCATTTCACGCGTGATCCAGCTCTTTCTGCCGCCCCAATCCATTCCTCAACTTGCTCACGTGTTTGTCTCCAATCAAACTCAGATCTGTCTCCTCTCCAGCTCTATCTTCTTCCCCTTCCTTTCTCCTATATAAACACACGTTCCTTCTGCCTTCAAGATAGACATCCCCCACCCAACATCATCGATCCACCACAGATTACCATCATCCATCCCATTCCTCTTCTCCCGTCTTCACCATTTTATTTACTTTCCATTCCACCATATCCACCTCTAGTCCTACGTATACAAAATAGCAGAACGAATGCAGGAGTGACTACAGATGATTTCTACTACTCTTGTTTCTGTTTATCTATTTAATATGTTAGGCTAGAATATTTATACTCTGGGAATGGTTATTATGTGTTTGCATTAATTATGCAATATTTTTACTGGTTTTAATTTAAATACAGTTTGTTACGATTAAAGGTTATCTCGCACCTTTTTAATAAATGTCATGAGTTTATTAAATTGCTTTACTAAATCTATTTCTAATCTGATCGGTGACAAATAGATAGGTTAATTAAGCCGTAAAACTGGAGGAAACTTGTTTTCATCGGATAAGTTAGTACTCAGTTGCAAGAATAAAATTCCTCACACTCCTCTGCCGTTTATACGTATTTTGCTTGAGTTTTCATCGGACCTTGCATTTTCAGGTAAACGAGTTCTTATGAGTTTTCATCGGACCTTAAGATAATAACAGGAATCTTGCCAAATTATTATATTAAACCAGTAGAGATAGCATAATTAAGCAGATTATATTAACCTGACCCAGAGTCCCATTTAATTTATCTGTTAACTTAGTTTATTTTATCTTACCTTTTTATTTATAAAAACAAGTCAATTAATCCCCCCTTTTTGTGACACGCTTAGGTACTATAATATGCACATTAGTCCCACGGTTCGATATCCGGTCGCTTACACTTTACTATACTATTACGACCGGGATTTGTTTGCAGCCCGACGTTTATTTTGAGTTTTAATTTCTTTTCTTTTATGTTAATTACACCAGTTCTAACCACTCACGATAAAACGTCTGCAATGTTAGTGAATGTGTGAGTTTCCTCTCTATATCCTAGATTATCTAGATTGCAATTGTTCAGGTGGTTGCAAAAATCACGCATCATCCTCCTGCTTTTGTCCCGTCTTCCTTGTTGTTCGTATCCAAAGAGAACTTCATTAAAGTCGCCAAAGACTAACCAAGGAAGGTGGAGAGTCATTCGAGATGTGACTTATCAAATCCCATGATCTTCATCAGTCACTAGAATTCGGCCAACCATAAAAGGCAGTGCAACGCCATTGCCTCCTAAGCCATTCACAATCCAACAATTAATATGGTGGTTGGTGAAAGAACAAATTTGCAAGGCAATAGAGTCTCACCAAAAGATAGCAATTCCTCCACTTCTACCGATGCTATCGACAGCAAAAAAGTTAAATTCCCCAATGCATCAGGCAAAACCCTCCAATTCGTATCTCGATCTCTTAGCCATAGAAAGGAAGATGATATCTAGGACTTCCACAAAGATAATATCCCGAATCTACCTCAATTTGGTTGAATCGTCTAAACCCCTACAATTGACCGAGACAATATCCATTCCGGCGTGATAAATCCGATCAAAAACCTTAAATACAGACTGAGGAAAGCTTGGGTCAGTCAGAAACAAGAACCAGCAACAGGAATCAACAACAAGAGACAAGAGCAAGTGATAAGTGCGAAATACATCTATCTTTAGGGCTATAATTCTTCCTATTTTCATAACAATTCTTGTCGTATTTCTCACTTATCGTATGTTTTGACAAGACACGTCCGCATAGCCTCCACGCGGACACAGACACAGACAAGACACGTCCGCATAAGCCCCCCACGCGGACAGCAACGCGGACACAAACAGATCTCGCTAGGACAAATGTGTCTGTACGCGGACAGAAACTCGGACGTCACACGTCCGCATATGTGTCCGTACGCGGACAGAAACGTAGACACGTGTAAACGCAGCCCAGATCCAGAATTCACGTGACTGGTTTATTTCGGCGCCGTCTTCTCCATTTTCTTCTTCAATTACTGCGCCGTCTTCACCATTTTCTTCTTCAAATTGCAGCGCCCACAACATTATCTATCTACTACATCAAACATATCAGGCGCCGCATCTTCTTCACCCACGCCTACTGCAATCTTTGTCCTCTTCCCCCTGTTTCCGCTGCTCTATAAAAACCCACGCTCTTTCAATCTTCTTCATCATCCCTTCCTAAATCCAAATTCTCCAGTTTTCTTCTTTTCCTCTTTCTTCTCCTCCTAAACCCCTACAACCACACCATCGATCAGTTCCACATCTCCAAACAAAGTTACGTTGTTATTTTCCAGATTTCCAGAGGAAGAAGACGATCTGCACAATTCCAAGCTGTGTCCGGATTTGTGTCCGCACAGACCCCACACGGACAAGAGCTGTCCGCGTTTGTGTCCGCATGGCCCCACACGGATAGGACTAACTTTTGCCTGTTTGTTCGTTATTCTTCGTTCTACTTGTTTGTCATCATTTTGAGGTCGGCATAACACGGAGACAGCCCGGAAGCGGAACAACTCTCCCCAAATAGAGTTTCTTTCCTTTACCTTTACTCTGTTTTAATGTCCATCTTATTATTGATGTTTGTTTTTATAATTATGTGTGAGTAATAAACCTAGCCTCTCGGGTTGGGAAGCGAGCCTATTTTATATACTTGTGTTATGTAAGATTTCCACTATAATTCATCTAAGCAGTATTTTGATTCTTGTCCTTAATGCGCTTTAATCTTCTTTTACAATTATTAAAGTGATATTTGTAGTTCTCTTGTTAAAATGCATTGTTGAGACAAGGTTCTAGACATAGGAAGTCAAATCAGGTTAACGACTAGAAGCGTGTCTCGCCTATAGGTTAATCTGTCTCCAATAGGAATTGTTAATAATGCGATTGGTTGAATTGACTTGGGCATAATTTGCGGCTTGTTATTTCTGCTTGTCAGGGTTTGTTGTACAAGGACCGGTCAATGAACTAATTAAGATTCCTGAGTTTATTGCTAAGTGGTGAAAGTTTATATTGATATAGTTGGATAAAATAGGTGAGCAGAATAACCCAGGATGCTTCTTCAAAAACAAAAGATTTACAATTTCTATTTCTATTCTGTTTTGATTAATTGTTTTTATTATTGTCTTGTGAGTTAGCTTTTAATCATACTCTTTCAAAAAATGATAAAACCTATTTACTAGAAGTCTCAATCAACAACAAAATAGAAGTCCCAAATCGAAGTGAAGACCGAGAGCGGGGTACAAAAGGGGAAACAAACCGATAGGGAGAGCCAATAGCGAGGACAGGGACGATCCGTAGCTGCGGGACGCGAATGGGAAAGAGCGACACCGGGTGAGGAAGCTCCGCCAGGAGAGGAGAATGGGGACTACATTTGGGCATATTCAAGAATTTGATGTTAACAAGATTGGTTATTAACTTTTTAATTCTAGTGAAGAATAGTTGGGATCGAAAAGTGATATTGAAGATGATGCGCCTGGAATAAGTACATGGGAATCTAACCTTTTAATTGTGGATTGCAATGCATAATGAACTACGAGTTTCTCTTAGGAGTGAGCATTCGGTTATTTGGTTCTACCCGAAAATCAAATTTGGAAAAATAGTTCGGTTTCGGTTTTTTTCGGTTCTACCCGAATAACAGAATTTCAGTCTGAGAACCGAAATAACCAAGAACCGAATAACCAAATTTTTTTTAAAGCTGAAACCAAGAACCGAAACGAAAACCAAAATTTTTTAATTCGGTTTTGAATTAGAACCGAATTATAAGAAATAACCGAATTATAAAAAAGAAACCAAATTTTAAAAAGAATCAATTTTTTTAAAAGAAACCTAATTATAAAAAGGAACCGAACTACAAAAAAAAAAACGAATTATATAACCAATATTTTCCATATATGTAATTCGGTTATTCAGGTAAACTGAATTACCCAACCCTGGAACCAAAAACCGAGCCGAATAATACTTCGGTTCTACCCGAATAACTGAATTTTTTTAAAATGGTTAAAAATTTCAGTTAAAAAAACCAAAATAATTTCGATTCTTGGTTATAACCGGAACCGAATGCTCACCTCTAGTTTGTCTATAAGCCTTTTAAATACTTGAGCCTGGTCTAAGTTGATCGTAGTGGAGAGAGACTTGTCTCACTTTTGGTTATTTTTTTTTTGATAATTTGCTGGTAAAAACCAGTTACATAACAGCAGTACTATGGCTTAAAAGCCTTTCCCGCCTGGTGCAAAGCAAAAGTGAGGAAAAAAAGAAAAATGAAAAAGTAACAGAAGAATAGCCACGCCTTTGATCCAGATGCCTCTGAATGTGACTGAGTTCGAAACAAATTCAGAACTAACGTACTCTTTGACACACTGCTAGCTATTTCATTAAATTTGAAAGCGTCTGATCCGGATCTTCTTACACACACTGCTAGGTTCTCTTGTCTTGAAGGTATTTGATCATATCATGCGCCGTATCATTACCCAGTTGGCCAATTTGAAAAGCTACCTCTGTAAAACCTGTTACTCTCCCATCTAGGAACTAATATAGCCTCTGGGTCTGGGATTTTGTTCCCGAACATTTCTCGAAGCACCTCCATTGCTTCGGTTTTAGTCGCCTCGTCCGACTGTTGCTCGATTCTAGTTGACTCATCTTCACAAAGTATCACGAACAAGCTGTTTGATCCTGGCATCTCCATCTCCAAATGACTTGTCACCAAGATTGCTAATATGGATTTGTAGCGTTGGGGCCAGATTTCTCAACTGGGGATTGCGGTATGACAAAGCTGTTCACCTGATGGGTCCATTCGCTGAGATCCTCCATTCTTCTAGAGCTTGTGATGTTTTACTTCTCTTCCGGTCTATGCCTTTGAGAAGTTTGGCTTTGGAAACCCCTCAATGTGTCATCTTGTCTCTGTTTGTTGAGACATAAGCAAAAAAATGATGTGATCCTACAACCAGATTGTAGGCTAGGCTAGCTCAGGTGTAATTCATCTCTCGCCAAGGTAGGAATTTTGGACTTTGGTAAAGTTAGCGCTCCACATAAGGCCTCCAAATTGTTCAATTGCGGGAACTTCAATTATATACGACACGTTGCACTGTTCCCCTAGGCTTAAAATTTTCATCTAGTGGCTGAGAGCTATGCGTTTCTCGAGTGTCTATTGTATTTGTTCCGGATTCCTTTATTTCTTGTCGGAGGAGAGTCCACTTCTCTCTTTTGTTTACTCCCTTGACGTTTTGGAACCATATTTGGAACCAGATTGGATGTCCTATATTGTGTGTGGTGCTTCTCTTCTACTCTTTTGCTTCTCCTCAGAATCTGTGCAAAATTCTGAATTGATGCTTCTGGGTTTGGGTAGTGGCAGTTGAGCCTTCTTCCAAAATCCAGGCATCTCTGCGCCTCCAGAATTGTGGGACTGGAGAGTGAGGGGTCAATTGGGTTGGGGCTAGTGTAACTTACGGTTCTGGTGGGATTAGGTGTGAGCACCACTTCAATATTAATCTCAGAGGATGTAGCAGAGAAGGAATGTTTGTGGAAAGAAACGGGGATATTTGCCTGCTCCTGGTTTGTGAAAGGGGTAATTGGGGTTTGGGGAACCGTGGAGTCTAGGGTATTGGTTACGGAAAAGGTCAACGGAGGTGAGAGAAATGTAGGGTCTCACTTTTGGTTATATTTTGGAAGAACAATACTCTTAGTTAATTTTATTTTGCTACATTTGTAGTGATACAATTTATACATTATAAGTATATGATTTATAATTTTATAGTATAATGTAAGAAAATCGGTATACATATTTATACAATTTTAGTATTATTAAAACTCAATGTGTACTATATATATATGTATAGTTTTGTTATACCAACAGTATTGTTTTTATAGAGTAATATATATATATATATATATAGCTATAGCTATGATGGAGCCAACTAAATTAGGAAGGAGCTAAGGAAAGTCACTTGTTACACTTAAAAGTCATCGGTTGATGGCTGTTCTTTATTGACATTAATGTTAAGTTTAAAGTAAACTCAGAAAATTCTGTGTTTGAATAATTCGTATATGTGACACAAATTCG